>BCHH01000002.1:1679892-1697487 GCA_001599595.1 Beverwykella pulmonaria
GTGCCCCGTGAATTGCGAGAACAAGGAGTAACGGGGCTGCCTCCCAGTCTCTGGTGGTGTGCCTTCGACCGAACGTGAAAATCTGAGTAGCGCACAGGCCATTTGAAGAGTTTTCAGCTCACGAAGAGCTGCAAAAACTAAAAGATGGCAGCGCGCCTGCCACAACGCCTGCAGCGAGAAAAGGACGTTGGAAAACAGATTTAAGAAGGCATTGGGAAAGTATTCCAATGAAAAATCGATGGATATCGACCTTTCGGTAACTTCGAAAAGTTGGTGTTCGGTTTTCTGCAAACACTACAAGCACTCTAAACTAACAAGAATTAGCTAGAAACAAAGACTGCTCTAGTTGTTATCTAAACAGCCTTAATTGCCCTAATTTCTACTAACACCTTCTATTTTAATATAAAGAGAAAGGAAAATAAATTCTTTACAACCTCCTTATATAAGATTAAACAGGTGTTAGAAGAGAAATAGGAGGTACTTGTAGATAATCTAGATAATAAATAGTTGTTAAACAAACAATTACTAAAAATCTATAGTTTGTACTATAACTTGTTTAATTAGATAGAGGTAGATTAGCTTGCAGAACATTATATCTATAATTACAAGATAGTACTTACTAAACCCCTTCTAAATTACTACAGCCTCTTGTACAAGTAGAATGTAGAGGAGCTTAAAGCAACTAAGGCCTATATTATAGACCACCTTGCAAAAGGTTAGATTAAAGCAAGCAAGAGCCCTTTTACATCTCTGTTGTTGTGTGTTTAGAAGCCTAATAGTAGTCTACGCATCTATGTAGATTATTGCAAATTAAATGCCTTAACCTATAAGAATTCCTATCTAATACTGTGCATAGATAAACTGCTAGCACAACCTGCTAAAGCTAAGATCTTTACTAAGGTAGATATTTGTGCAGCTTTTAACAAAATTAGGATAGACCCCACCTCTAAAGAGTATACTACTTTTTAGAGCTAATACAGATTATACAAGTGTAAGGTCCTACTGTTTAGATTATGTAACAGCCTAGCTACTTATTAGCGTTACATAAACAATGTGTTAATTAACTATCTAGACAACTTCTGTATTGCTTATCTAGACAACATCCTAATCTACTCTAAAGATAAAGCTACTTATGTTAAACATGTTAAGAAAGTATTTAATTAACTTTGCTAAGCTAGCCTCTAGATTAATATCCTAAAAAGTGAGTTCCACGTTACTTAGACCTGTTACCTAGGGTATATCCTTACTAATACTAGATTAGAAGTTGACCCCTCTAAGGTAGAAGCCCTGCGCAATTAGAAAAAGCCTACTATAATTATAGGCGTGAAATCCTTCTTGGGCTTCTGTAGTTTCTATTAATAATTTGTACCTAAGTTCTCTTAAATCACAAAACTAATCCTCTTGTTGCAAAGCCCTGCAATCCCTTTTATATAGACTTTGGAGTGTAATGCAGCCTTTAAGAAGCTAAAAGTGGAATTACTTAAGATACCTACCCTTTGCCATTTTAACCCTTTATTAGAGACTAAGGTTAAAACAGATGCCTCTAATAGAGTGGTAGCAGGAACCCTCTTGTAGAAACACGCAGACAGAAAATAGTATCCCGTGGCGTTTTATAGCAAGGTCCTGTCTGGTTTAGAACTCAACTAGGAAATACATGATGTAAGGAGACTGTCGGCAGGAGATAGAAATATGGGTATAGTGTGTATTCAAGACGAATCCTTGAGGAGTACTCAGGATTTGGAGGGTAACTATATACATATTGGCACGTGACTGGAGATTACGTGGTCTGAGACCTGGCCAAAGGCTGGCTGAGGATGGCCTGGAGGGGAAGGTTGCTTATGACAGAGCCCCCCCCTTTCTTGAGGGTTGTCCCAATCCTCTAATACAGAAAAGATTTGGGGAACCTTCTAGACTTCCTTAGTGCTACACTAGACAAGCGTTGGCCATTTCCTATCTATGCCTTAGGTAGATTAAACTCTAAAAAACCCTTTTTAGGAAAAATTATGTTAGGAGAAATACACCTAAAGCGCCTAGCAATAGGGCTGCAGGGATTTCTATCCCTACACCTTACTACACTATGTCTGTTACAAGCAAACTATAGGTTACAACCTTAATTAATCTATCTGCTTTATAAGATGGCGCGTGGACTAGCAATTTACTGTAAGTGCCCTGCTATAAATGTATTCTCTATAAATCCTAGCTAGGGCAACATTAGTTAGTGTATAGAGGTCCCTTAGGGTATTCTTAACTGTGTACTAAGTGGGATGCTCCTTAGAGAATTGCCTAGAGGTAGATTGTGCAGTGCCACAGCTCTATGTACCTAGTAGATTACATTGCTTAACAGTAACCTTATAATTAGGTCTGTGTAACTCAACAGGCGCTGTATAAGTTACAGGTAAGTGTTGCATTTAGCAGTTGTCCCCCTTAGTGCTTGCAGGCTCTATAGGGTTGCTGTTTTTAACTGTTTTTAGGTTGCAATACATTATTTATAGACTTCTGTTTCTAGGACAACAATCTTGGCTAATCTATGTAGTTTTAACACCTTAGCTGTGCCTAGTATAGGACACACTCTGTGTACCTAATAGCTTAAGGGGAACCTCTGTTCCTTATTAGATTAATCCCTAGGTTTAGTATGTGTTAGTTGAGTAATGTTTGTAAAGCATACACGTGTTTCCTTACTAACCTAATACCTAAGGACTTTCTCCTTATAAGCAGTAAGAAGGCAGCTCTGCGCCAGCACAGCCACAGGTAAAAGAGTAAGAGCTGTTAGGTGGATATAAGAGAGCGTCCTTTTGCCTTTAACCTCTATTTCCTTAACAACTTACTCTCCTCCTTGCCTATTATGCGCGCTCCTTATATAGTCTCTAACTCTATCCTTCCTAATTACATTTATTAGTTGCTGCTAAACATGCAGTTACAGCCTAGCCTAACTTAGTTCTAGTGTAAGGCCTGTATTGTTTTCTTTACTACATTGTCTATAAAGGAACCCACAGGTAGTGCAGAGAGCATAGCAGCTGTTATGCGCTATAGCAAATACTGCAGCTAGAAGACCCCTTTTAGCATTTGCAATAGCTACTAGAGTAACAAGAAGGGCAGTTGCGTGCAGGTAGGTCCTTTATTAGCCTGCTGTTGGGGTTTTTGCTAACCCACGCTTAGATTAAACCTATCTTTTAGCATGCTGTAAACATCCTTAACTTCCTAATTAAACGCGCCCTTAACAAGACTGCTAAAGCCTTGCTTGCTGCCCCTAAGACTAATCCTAAGCAGCTTATTGTAGACAAGACTATTCTTAAGTATTGGCGTGACTGCTATAAGTACGCAAGGCACCTTCACAACGCCTTTACTACCTACAGCAACAATCTTAAGCGTGAGATTAAGGTAAGCAGCCTAGACAAGGCAGAGTATTAGAAACAGCGTTAGGCTTCTTGTAAGCACAATATAGACAGGTATAAGGTAATAGTTCTCCTACCCCTTCTCCTGTTGCAAGGTTCTAACTCCTGTAGGCTAGCATTAGCAGTGTAGGTGAGAAGAAGCCTAGCAATGTTGTCTGTAATAAGCACTAGGAGCGCCACTTTGCTACTTTAGAAGGTAGAGCTACTAATTGCAAGAAGTGTTAGTACTACTACAGGACAGATGTCCCTAATAGTAATAAGGTTAGGACTCCTGTAACTCTGCGTTGCTTGTAGAGTGTTAGTTAAGGCTACAAGTTAAGCCCCTACCCTTAGTAGTGTAGAATATTTATCTCTATTAACTAGCTATAAAGGCTGTTAGGGTGCTTGCAGGCAACAGCTAGCCCTTAGGCAGACTAATAGTAAGGTTCTAAATTTTATATTATTTGGTATTTATGTGTGATTGTTAGTAACATGTAATCTAGCTAATTTAGTCTAGGATACGTAATGCTGCAAGCGTTAGGCCTTAGCCTTTTTGTTCCTTAAATTGCTATTGCCTCTAACCTTAGTTAGGCTTTTCTTAGTTGCCCACAGCATTATTTTAGTAGATCCTTAGATCTAGTGTGTAAGGTAGTATAAGCCTTAACAGTCTGTTGTTGGCCCTGCCTATTCCTACCTATGCCCTAAGACACATCTTGTAGGGTACAGAGGTAATCTTTAAGCAACTTGTTGCATCTGTTAAGATAGTCTGTAGGTTCCTAGGTGTTGTCCTTATTAGACCACCTAAGCTATTTTACTAAGTACTCCCTTTCTTAGGAGACTGTGTTGCAGTGTCTAAGTATCCCTTTAACCTTATATCTGTCTGCAGAAAGAGCTTCTTCTAGGATCTATACAGGTCCTAGTTAAAACCCCTTTAACTCTAAGGGTGTAACCTAAGGTTTAAGGAGGGATACGTTAAACACTAGATGTACCCTCTCTATTAATAGAGGGAGATCTAGTTAGTACGCTAAGCATCTAATATGTTTAGTAATTGTAAAAGGCCCTAGGAACTAGGCATTAAACTTCTTTAAAGGACGCATAGTTGTAATGTTTTTTGCCTGTAGAATAACCTAATCCCCTTTAGCAAAGAACCTATTAGCACGCCTAGTGTTATACTATTTTGCTTAACTACGCTAGGCGTGTTTAAGGCTATATTTAGCAGCCTCCCACATCTTGTTCTATTGCTTAAGATGACTAGTAACCTGCTGTTACAATTCTAGTGTCTTAGCTTCCTTGTCCTAGACCTGCAGTAGCCTATAGAGCTAGTGTTTATTAGGTATTTTATTAAATCCCTTAGGGTCTATTCTAAAGGCAACTTGTATAGGACAGTGTTTATAAGATGCATAGGTTTTAAAGTTATACGCATACTCTGCGTATAGTAATAACTCTCCCTAATTGTCCTACTTGTAATTTATGTACATGCGCAGGTACGTCTCTAACTCCTAATTCTAGCGCTCTGTTTGCCTGTTAGTCTAGAAGTAGAAAGCTGTACTAAGCTAGTAGTCTATCTTAAGATAGTAACAGATGTCTAACTAGAACTAGCTAGTAAACACAGATCTACAGTCTAACAGAAGCATATCTAGCAGGCTGTAGGCAAGGAAGCACTGTTTTATTAACAGATTAGCTACCCTCTAGGCTATTACTGTCTTAGTAATAGGGAGATAGCAGACATACTTTGTAAATCTATCTACTAGGACTAGAATTGTGTTGTATTTGTTCCCCTTCTTATCTTTAGACTTTAGGAGATCTGTTACAAAGTCTAAAGAGTAGTAACACTACAGCGTACTTAGTAGTAGGAGTAGCTTAAGCAGCCCCTAGGGTTTGTGCCACCTAATCTTGTTTAGCTAACAAGAAGGGCACTAGCTAATGTATCTTGTTACATCCCTCTTAAGGTATAGCTAATAGTACTTGCGCCTTAGCAAGTCTGCAGTTTTCTTAATGCTATAATAGCCTCCTATTAGGTTATTATAGTTCTTTATTAAGATGTTTTCCTGCAGAGTAGAATCTTTAGGAATTTACACTTTTCTATTCCTGTAGAGGACACTATTAGGGTCAACTTCCTAAAATAGACTACCCTTCTTTGCCCTGCCCACTTCCTAACGCGTTAGCAACTTATAAGCAAGATAGGCTAAATCTTGTTCCTAAACCTACCTAATGTAATCTAGGAGGTGGTCTAGAATCTCTAGTGCGTAAGTAGTTTTGTCTTGCGTGGCTTCTATTGCAAGAATATTTGGCAATAAAACTTGTCTGTTAAGGGCCTAAAGGAGACCCTTAGCAACGTTAAAGTTCTTGTGCCTAGCTTTAAAATTATTAAATTAACACTAGCACTCCTAGCCTGTGGGTAGGGCTGTTAATTTAGAGAGTGACGTATTACAGTTGGCTAAACACATGTTAGAGAATTCCTTTCTAGGAGTATTAACCTTTTTAGGAGGCTAACAGGGTGCTACTAGCCCCTCCTTAGGGAGGTCTAGTCCCTGTACTACCTAGCTAGCACTTAAAGCCCTAGACGTCTAGAGCATCTAGATTTAAAGCTTTTATTAAAGAGTAGGAAGCATTGCATTGCAACATACTTGCCCCTCTCCTAGAGCAAAGCCCTTTGCATAGTTAGGTCTTTGTAAGGGCCTATTAGCTAGATTTTCTAATTCTAGCTTGTATTTAACTTTAAAGTTAAATTAGGCTAACTCTTCTACCTAACGCGCTTGCTTAGGGGAGAGCTCCTTTATAGTTATAAAGTAACGCAAGTTACTATAATTAGAGAGCACTTAGATTGTTAACAGGGTGTGCTTAAAGTACTAGCACTATGCCTTAAAAGCCTCTACAATTGCACATAGCTCCTTGTTATGTGTATGCCAACAGAGCTCTAGCCCTAAGAGCTTCTAGCTCTAAAACACAACTAGCTTCTAATAACAATTAGTTGCTAGCTCTAACGTTTTAGGCTAAAGGAGGATTGCTGCTATAGCAAATTCTAAAGCGTCTGTAAGAACTATTACTAGCTTTAAGGGATTAAAGTGCTAGAGTACTAGAGCATCTAAGAACTTTTCTCTTAGCATAAAGAAGGCTTCTCACACTTCTTTAGGCTAGGACTACTTGTAGTTCTACTTTGTAGGACCCTTACAGGGTTTCTTTTAGGATTTGTGTTTCCTTACCCTGCCCTCTTAAGGCAATAGGGCTTGCGTAACTATTATATAGTCCACTAACAGGCGTACAATAGAGGAGTAGTTAAAGATAAACCTCTAGTAAAAGTTTGTAAACCTAAGAAAGACCTAAATATCCCTGTAACTCTTAGGTTTGGGCCACTCCTTAATTGTGTGTACCTACATAGGGTCTATTACTACACCTCCTAGTGTAACAATAAACCCCAAGTACTTAACTAACTTAGTTAAGAACGTGCACTTGCTAGCCTTGCAATACAGCCCCTATTTAAGGAGACAGTTAAGGACCTCTTTAATGTGCCTAAGGTAATCTTCCTCCTTCTTAGAGTAAATTAAGATATTATCTAGATACACTACGCAGGTGCAATCTACTAGGCCGCCTAAGGCTCTGTAGATGTAGGATTAGAATGTTGCTAGGGCGTTTGCTAGCCTAAATAGCATAACTAGATACTTAAAATAACTATATTGTGTTTTAAAGGCTGTTTTCTATTTATCTCCCCCTTAAATGCAGAGCCTATAATAAGCATCACGCAAATTAAGCTTAGTAAAGATTTTGGCCTTTAACAGGCAATCTATTATCTTACTCACAAGTAGGATAGGATACCTGTTTTTAATTGTAACTTTGTTTAACCCTCTATAGTCAACGCAAAGCCTTAATATCCTGTCTGCTTTAGGAACAAAGAGAATTAGAGCACTAACTAGAGACTTGCTTAGGCAGATCTACCCCTTCTCCTGTGCTGTGTTAAGGTAATCTTGCAGGATATCTAATTTATAGCTAGAGAGATTGTAGATAGGAAGATTAGGTATCCTTGCCCTATCCTCTATCTTAATTGCGTAATTGTATTCCCTATTAGGACGTAGTATCTTAGTTTAATACTTGCTAAAAGCAAGCTATCTATAGTAAAGTTCCTCTAGCATAAACCTTAGTTTGTTAGGGTCTAGCTTATTATCCTTAGGTAAGATGTATAGAGCATCCTTCTTATTACTAGAGAGGATACAGGCTACGCCTAGAGGCAGTGTTGCCTGCCTTAGGTTCTTGTTATACATGCTAGCCACAACTTAACGTGCTGTTGCCTCTAGTAGCTAATGTAACGGCGCAGGATATCAGGACGATCGGATTCGGGTGCGAATCACTACCGAGGCATATGGGAGTGCACGAGTGAGAACGAATACCCAAGATTGAATTGACACCTATAGGCCGGGTACGAAAGGATAATCAAAAGCTACCTGATCTAACTAACGAAACGACTGGTTTATATACACGACGAGAGATGAGAAATAACGAAGCCGAGGTAATACAGATTCGGATAAGGACCCGTATCGGAGTTGCATCAGGCGCTGGTCCGGAGCCGAGGTAATACAGGTTCGGATATGGATCGAGCCTGTATCGGAGTTGAGTGGGGAGCAGGTCGGGAACCGAAGTCCTATCGGTTCGGGTAGGAATAGGATCTGTATCGGGATCGGGCAGGGAGCGGTTCGGTCACGTGATGGAACGATTGTTCGAATCGTTACAGCTAAGAGAGTTGCAGGAGCTCCTCCACGCACTTCTGCAGGTGATTAATAATCTCAAGGGTTATGTTTTTTAGCTAGAGTAACCCTTAACAGTAGAACTATTTGTAAGGAAAGAGATTCCTTTGTTCGCTGGGAGGAAGAGGGAATGTGGCGCACGTGACATCGTGTGGTCCTGGCGTTGGAAGCGAGGTGCTAGTCTTAATCAGGCCTAGTGCGCACCCGACTTCGCACTCATAAAAGTAGCCTCCGTAGATTTGCTGATTGACCAGCGAAACAATCTCGTTCTACACACAGTCTTTGGTCCCGCACCACGTGCCTTACATTTTGTTTCGCTCTTCAACCAAATGGCCTCATCAGAACAATGGAAAGCTGAGTACGCGGGTGGCGCGGATGAAGCTGCACTCACCTGATACGTTTTTGAGACAGGACAAAATCTCTCCCAGGACCATGGCGGAGCACTTGCACAAGCTACTCAAGAGCTAATTGCAGCATACTAGGGCCCTATGGCCATACAGGGCGTAACTAAACGCGTCTTTGCAGGCGTCAAGGCACGCGATGAGGCGTCTAGGAACCCTACGACTGACAAGCCCCCCACCTTCAGGTATCCTCGCAATAACGCCTGGCGTAGTGATACTGGCAACAGCAATTTTGGTGACAGCGCCTCTTTAGTTATGTCCCACGCTTCTTGCCTCACCAGCAGGAACCCCTATTGACACACTCCCCCGGTCACACACACTGGCAGCTTTAAAGGTTTCCAACCTGGCAGACTCTTCACGCAACCAACTAGCAATGGTAACAACAACGGCAACGGCAACGGCAACGGCAACGGCAACGGCAACGGCAACGGCAACGGCAACGGCAACGGCAACGGCAACTACAACGGTAATGGCAATAGCAATAGCAATGACAACAGCAATGGCCTTAATAGTATTGGTCAAGGTAATGGTCCCTCCGCAGGTTAGTAGGACAAACATAACTAGAACAGCTACTTGGAGATCCCCAACAACGCCAACTTTAGGGACCCCCTCCGCGACTTACAGGAGAAGTTCAAAGAGCTTTAACGCATAATACAAACAGGTGGCACTCAGCAGCCAAATGCATCAGGACTCATCAACTTTAGGTTGTATGGCGTTAAGCGCAAGCGACCACAGTTCAACAGCAACGTAGCCTCCTACAAGATATTCAAGCACAAGGTCTCTGAAGTCTTTCGCAATAAGCCTTTAGCTTTCCGCGACAAATACAGCAAGGTCAGCTATGTCTTTGACTGCCTTAAAGGTACTGCAATAAGAAATATCTGGCCCTGGTACAACAGTAACAAGGCTGTCTGTACACTCCACTAGTTTTGGGACTACATAGATGTCCAATTCACTAACTATTAGGCCAAACAAAAGGCAATGGACGCACTAACTAATTTAAAGCAGCAGCCAAAAGAAGACGCCCGCACGTACTTCCTGCGCGCGCAAGAACTTACTATACGTGCAGGACTTGACCTTGTTGATGACAACGTTAAGAAACAGTATTACAAGAACGGCCTCTGTGAAGACCTCTTGAAACACCTTGTCACTGCAAACGTTGGCAACACCGCGAATAGCTTTCAACACGCCGTAATCACAATAGAAGACAACATAAACCGTTATATCAAGAAGCGTACTAACACCCCTGCCCTTACCACCACCACAGACTCTCCAAGTAGAGACCTAATGGATTGGACTACATTAGTCAATGCTATTACTACTAGGAACAACCGCAGCAGCAGCAAACACAACGACAATGGAGGAAGATACAACAGCAATAGTAGGAATAGTGGCAATAGTATTAGTTGAGGTATTAGTCAAGGAGACAGTTAGAACTGTAGTCAGGGCAATGGCAAACGCGCCAAGTAGGTTTCACAAGACACACTAAACCAACGTTGCAAAAACAACGCCTGCCTGCGCTGTGGTGACCTCAACTATTACATTAGCTAGTGTAATCTACTCCCCACCTAAGACCCCAACAGGACCCCGTGGACAAATAACAGCAAGGAAGGGCAAAACAGCAACAGAGAGGGCAATGGCAATAGAGGAAGTAGCAGTCACGGCGACTGTGTCAACGTCAATCTAGTTGACGTCGCGCACATGCAGTCTACTGTGGAAGAAGTTGATGAGGATAGCCTTTAGGGAAACGCGGTGCTCCTCACTTAAGTCGCAGTAAGGAGCCAACTTCTAGCTAGTTTAAGGATGACAATAACAACACAATAGATACAAAAGAGACGACATTATTAGCAGATTAGGAGGAGTTTGAGAAGAAGCACATAACCACAAACCCCTTTACAGTTGACACAATTATTAACAACAGTTCAGTCGCCAATACATTAATTGATGATGGTTGCCTTGCTAATAGTGTTATCAAATCCTCTTACATTAGAAGTCACAAGCTAGAGCGCATTACACTACCCTATCCAAAGAAACTAAAAGGCGTTGGCGGCACAGTTCGCCCAGTGCGCTATTCTGTTAAAGTGGTGATTAATATCAACGGCTATAAGGAGACGAATTTCTTCTATGAAGTTGACTTTGATCTGCTATATAAACTTATCTTGGGCCACCTATAGCTAAAACGCAACAATGTTACATTAGCACCTGCAAAAGAGACTATGTATATACACAAAAGTAGTATCTGACTGCGTAATAGCATGTCCTAAAAAGGAATGGACATTAACAAAGTTACTACTGTTGCTATAATCTAGCTTTATAACACTAGCCAGGATAAGAAAAAACAGAATAACCCAAGTGAGCGAGTGGAAGTTTTTACAGCCTCTATGGCTAACATTAATAAGGCCCTTTAGGGCAAATTAACAACAGATCTGTTAACAAAACTACCTAATTATCAAGGCTACCGCGACCAGATAGATTAATGGAGTAAAGACCTAGCCAACGTCTTACCACCCCGCCGCAATAGTGTTGATTATAAGATTAAACTTATTAAAGACGCTTACGGCGTGGAAGGCAAACCACTGTGGGGTCCCCTGTACGCTATGTTGCGCGGCGAGCTGCTAGTTCTACGCAAAGAGCTCACCAAGTACCTCTCTAAAGGCTTTATACGCGTTAGCAAGTCTCCTGCTGGAGCACCTGTTCTGTTTGCCAAAAAGCCAGGCAGAGGACTCCACTTCTGTGTAGATTACCGCGCCCTTAACGCCATCACGCGCAAGAACTGTTACCTACTTCCTCTTATACAAGAGACTCTGGATCGCATTAGCAAGGCGAAATGGTTTACTAAGCTAGACGTCACTCACGCCTTCTATTGTATCTGCATAGCAGAAGGAGACAAGTGGAAGACAGCCTTTCGCACACAATATGGGTTATATAAATAGCTTGTAGTCCCCTTTGGCTTAACTAACAGCCCAAGCACATTCCAGACATACATTAATCACGTGTTACAGGAATACCTGGACGACTTCATATCAGCCTATATTGACGACATACTCATCTTTTTAAGCGGCAGCCTGGCAGATTACTGCAAGAAGGTCTGTAGTGTCCTTAACAAGCTCGCTAAATCAAAGCTATACCTGGATATTGACAAATGCGAATTTAAGACTACATCTACAAAGTATCTTGGGTTTATAATTAAAGCAGGCAAAGGCATACGCATGGACCCTAACAAGGTAAAAGCAATACAAGAATAGGCCACTCTATTAATAGTTAAAGGCGTACAAGGCTTTATAGGCTTTGCAAACTTCTATTAGCAGTTTATTAAGGATTTTTTAAAGATTGTTGACCCTCTAGTGCAACTTACGGCAAAAAACACAGTTTTCTGATGGACCTCAGAACATGCTATAGCATTTGACAAGCTTAAAAGAATGTTTACAGAAGGACTAGTATTAGCCAACTTTAATTACAATTACAAAACGCGTATCCTTTGTGACTCCTTGGGCTAGTGTATTGGCGCAGTAATAGAACAACTCCAACCTAATGGCACCTGGCGTCCAGTCTCCTTCCACTCGCGCTAATGCTCTACTTACAAAACAAACTACTAGATATATGACAAAGAGCTCCTTGCAGTTATCAAGTCTCTTAAATTCTGGGACGCACAACTCTGCTCAGTACAGCAGTTTACTATTATTACTAATCACAAGAACTTAGAATACTTTATAGAACCACGCAAGCTCACTAAACGCCACGTCTAATAGTCTTAATAGCTTTCCTGTTACAACATGACCCTACAACATAAGCTAGGAAAGGACAATGTAGTTGCTAACACACTATCCTAACGTGACCAAGACAGACCCCTACAGGGTGACAAACAGTTAGATAATTGCGTCTACCAACTGCTCAAACTAGCCTACATTCCAGACGAAGCACCTAACGTCATCGCTTATGTCTTTACTATAGGAGTTGATAATGGCAACGGTTCTGACGGTATTAGTCAAAGTATTGGTCCTGAGGTCAGGTCTAATGGTATTAGTCAAGGTATTGGTCCTGAAGTTGGATCTGACAGTATTAGTCAAGGTATTAGTCCTAAGACTAATATCCTAGAGCTTGTCTTGGATGACCAAGCATCACACGTTGCTAATCCCCACAACCTAAAGGGTAATATTGTCACTGGACAAGAATTGGATGACCTTTGGGATAACGCAATAGCTAAAGACTGCGTCTACTAGAAAATTATCAAGGCTATTAATAACAACCTGCGTCAATTCCCTGCTGCTCTTAAACTTAAAGCCTCTATCTTAGAGTCTAAAGTTGTTGATGGCGTAGCCTACTACAGAGACTGGAAATAGATCCTAGACAACAAACAACTACGCACAAGCCTTATGTACAGGATACACATAGTGATTGGCATAACACATCTAGGGCCAAAGGTTACTTACAAGCGCGTCGCTGACCATTACTTCTGGCCAGGTATGTCCTCAGATATATAACGTCTTACTAATAATTGTGACGTCTGCAACTAAACAAAGCCCTAGAGGGATGGCAAGCAGGGTTACCTACGCCCTCTCCCAGTCCCTAGTCAAACATGGCGTGAGTTATTAATTGACTTTGTTACTGGTCTCCTGCTAAGCAACAGTAACACAATTATAATAGTTATCACGGACAGACTAAGTAAATCCACCTTAGTAATTCCGTTGCCAAATATGGAAACAGAGACAGTTTTGAAACATTTCCTTCTCTATGTTGCAGGCCCTTATTTCTTACTAGACACTATAGTATCAGATAGAGGAAGTTAGTTTGTTAGCAACCTTTAGTCTTGTTTCTGCAAAATTACTAGCACAACTAGATGACTATTAACTGCCTTCCATCCACAAACTAATGGCTCCACAGAACGCATGAACAGTGTTATAGAAGCTATCCTTCACGCGGTTTGTTGCCACGATCAATCTAACTAGTCCTTAAAGTGCTGGATAGTAATAGCCGCTATTAATGGCCGCACGGCTTCATCAACTGGCCTTAC
The DNA here is from genome assembly GCA_001599595.1 of Beverwykella pulmonaria. Taxonomy (NCBI): domain Eukaryota; kingdom Fungi; phylum Ascomycota; class Dothideomycetes; order Pleosporales; family Melanommataceae; genus Beverwykella; species Beverwykella pulmonaria. Next base: position 1,693,409 of record BCHH01000002.1, read on the forward strand.
GCCCTTCTTTGTTAACTACAGTTACAAAATAGATCTCTCCCAAATAAGTAGCAATTTTAGTAAGAAGGCTGTTTAACAGGAGCCCCAAGTAGAAGGGATTGCTAAACAGTTGCAAGCCGCAATAGAAGCTGCGGCTGCAGCTATGGCAGCTGCCCAACAGGACTAAGAATACCAGGCGAACAAGCACTAGAAAGAGGCCCCACAATACGCCAAAGGTGACAAAGTGTGGCTTAATTACAGCAAACATCTTTCAACAAAAGGCCGCCCCTGCAAGAAACTTGATTGGAGAGCCGCTAAGTATACAGTCACTAAAGTAGTCACACCATCTGCTATCTAGCTTAACACACCAAAGGGCCTCCATGATGTATTTAATGTTGACTGACTACGCCTAGCCGCGACAAACCCTTTCTTAAGTCAGCCCGCGGATGACAGCCAGCCAGATCCAATCCAGGTGGACGGCTTTGATAAGTATGAAGTAGAGGAAATAGTAGCAGAAGAACGTAGAGGCCGAGGAAAAGGCTTCCACATACTCTATAAAGTCAAATGGAAAGGATACGCATTAACATCATGGGAAGAAGCAATTAATTTGGAAGAAACGGCAGCACTAGATAGATGGATTAATTTTACAAGGCCACACAGGGGTACGAAGTTGGGATTACCAAAGGGTTTTAGGAGAGATCTGGCGCCTCCTGGTCGCACTCCAGGAGCCACGCCAGTGGATCCTGAGACGCCCCGCACGGTCCCGGCGACATCCTGCACGGTCCCTGAGACAAATCGTCGTCGTCGAAACCCTCCGAGAGGAGACGCGAAGGAGTGAGGAAGGGCATTATGTAAGGAAAGAGATTCCTTTGTTCGCTGGGAGGAAGAGGGAATGTGGCGCACGTGACATCGTGTGGTCCTGGCGTTGGAAGCGAGGTGCTAGTCTTAATCAGGCCTAGTGCGCACCCGACTTCGCACTCATAAAAGTAGCCTCCGTAGATTTGCTGATTGACCAGCGAAACAATCTCGTTCTACACACAGTCTTTGGTCCCGCACCACGTGCCTTACACTATTCTGCATCTTAAACTACATTGCTGCTAGGCCCTGCAGGTCCCCTAAGTTGCAGTCTAGGCCTAAGGCCTTCCTAATGCAGCTCCTAGATAAGAGCGTTCTTAACACTGTTAGTTACTAGGCTAATAACAAGCTTCCCTAGGTGTAGCATGTATGCTTGCTTACCTTGTGTAATGTTGTAGAGGAGGTAATCTATAGATGTTAACTAAATCTGCTTAGTTTTATCCTCCTACTATTCTACTTGTCCTGTTAAAAAACAGATTTTAGGATTAGCTTCTTAAAGCTACAGGTATCCTAAAACAAGGTTGTATCCCTTAAAGTTAGCTGCCTAAAATCTTTAAGGACCTATAGTTTTTATAACTTGCAAACTGCTAGGGCATTGCAGTGTTAAGTTATAAGGCTTTTTAAGTTTTAAGTAATTTTTGTCTAAGAAAGTGGCAACAGGCTTCTAGTAGAAAAGCGCCTATTCTAGTTTAAGGTCATCAACCTTATATTAGCTAATAAGGTTAATTTCTACACCTAAGTTGTAGAGGGTGCAGAGCTTTATTAGGGCTCTATTAGCTCTTTGTAGGTACACGTCTATTGCAATACACAGATTTTTCCTATTTAAGTTAGGCCCTAGTTGTAGATAGGAAAGGTTTGCTACTAGGGCTTGTCTTTTTCTACATTGTCTTTGCAGTTTTTGTTGTTGTCACCCTAGCTTCTATTTTTCTAGTGTGTCTTCTAGTAGCTATTGCAGTTGTTGTTTCTACAACTATTGTTGCAGCCTTGCTAGTTACAGTTCCCACCTTAGCTTTAGTTATTAGGCAGGTTGCTATTAGCTTGTAAGAGGGACAATTGGCAAGAGTGCAACTAGTTACCCTAATTTACAGGTTTCTAGTCTTGTTTCTTCTTATAGCCCTTAGAATAGGGCTGCAAGGAGGCTTGTTGTTTATTTCTTAGGCCCTGGCTGTTGTCTTACTAGGGTGTTGACTAGCTATTGTCTTGCTAAGGCGTTAACTAGCTAGTAGCAGGTTAGGCTACTGTTTCTGCGTTACAGAGCGCTCTCTCAAAGTCTGCCTATATAGACACGTTCTCTAAGGCGCTATTTCTTTGTAACTCTTTACAGTATGCTTCTAGGATCTTTGCCTAGACAAAAGCAATCTTTAGTTTGTTGTTGTTGCTACTATTGTCTAGCTTAAAGAAGCTGTGCAGAAGGAGTAATTCCTTCTTTAAGAGATAGAGAAGGAAAGAGTTGACAGTATTATTATCACGCTAGCTATAGTTCTAGAACCTTTAGTAGTTCTTAAACTTAGTAAGGACTAGGTCCTAGACAAGCTTCTGCTTAGCAGAGTGTAGGTCCGCCTAGGAGGTAATAGCTCTGTTATTAATTTTTTGTTAGATTAGTTCTTAATAGATACTATACTGTATAGTACCTATTGCCTAATGTGTACAAGTAATAGAGTCTTCTAGTACTTGTGCGTACTAGAAGGCTGCTTTAACATCCTTAGCCTACTAGTTAACTTGTTGTGGCGTTGGCATGCAGGACTCTATTTCTAGCTTGGGCTTTAGTTAAATGTTGTTTAGCACTTGGATTAGTTTCCTAGTGTTGTTGTAGGTTAACTAGGAGTAGTCTATTAGTAGGCTGCTTAACTTTAGGCCTAGGGCCTAAGAGGCAAAGTCCACCTAGTTCTTTAGTGTTGCTAATTGCTTAGGGGGAGCGTTTGCAGCTTAGGCTGCGAAGTACTCTGCTAGGAGGGATTGCACAAAGGCTTTATTAGATAGGGCTAACGTTAGTGTGTCAATAGGCCCCTATTAGGGATAAGTAAGGCCTTCTCTAAGTAGTAAGTTATTAACCCCTATAGCTAGGTATCTTCCTAATTAGTGTAAACTCTAAAGAGAGTTCTTAGGAAGTAGGTGTTGTGGCAAAGGGGCGCCCTAATCTAGACTAGCAGTAGTTTGTTAGTTTCCTAGCCCTTTGCTAGTGGCGCTCCAACAGCTAATTTGCTCTAGTTAGGGGTCTCTTTAATCCCCCGCCTCTAAGTCCTTAACAAAATTGTTAACTTTGTCTAGCTCTTTAATGCCTATCTTTTTGCTGTCAAGACAGCAATTGTTTTTGTTGTTAAGCTGTTTGTTAGACTCTAATAAGTCTAGGATTAACTCCACAACGTTATTAGGGTGGCTTTAGATTAGCTGCTTTCCCTTATTAGCGTCATCCTTCTTTGTAGCTGTCTTGCAAGTCCCCGCCATAGTTTTGTTTTAATAGGTAGACGTTGATAACAGTAAGGTAACAAAAGGATGAAGTTTTTTTTTTTTTCCCAAAATCTTAATTAACTGCCTTCCTAAATAGGAGTATAAAGGATTTGAATTGTAAGGAGACTATCAGCAGGAGATAGAAATATGGGTATAGTGTGTATTTAAGACAAATCCTTAAGGAGTACTCAGGATTCAGAGGGTAACTATATACATATCGGCACGTGACCGGAGATCACGTGGTCTGAGACCTGGCCGAAGGCTGGCCGAGGATGGCCCGGAGGGGAAGGTTGCTCGTGACACATGACAAGGAACTGTTCACAATTATTACCGCCTTCCAACTATGGAGAGCTAAATTAACCTCTGTTACAACTAGGACCCAGGTGTATTCCAATTATTGCTTGTTGGAATATTTCATAACCACTAAGGTGCTCAATTCACAACAGGTCTAATAGGCAGACGTATTAGCTTAGTATAACTTTTAAATTGTGTACACCCTAGGCAAGGATAATGCTTGTGCTGATATTCTTAGTTGTTGAGAACAGGACATAGAGAATCTAAGATCAGCTTAAATTAACAACTAATTACAGGTCTTACTTAGTCCACACCAACTTAACAACTAAATTAATGCTAAATTAGCCCTAGTATACCTTAAGCAGACTACCACCTGTGTAGCCACGTTGAACACTATTTAGGGCGTAGAAGAAGCCATGTCTTTAGATTTGCTAGAGCTAATTAATGCCTTACTTTAAGAGAACTGTGCCTCCTTTAACTTAGAACAGAAACTACTGCCAAAG
>BCHH01000002.1:1764052-2276957 GCA_001599595.1 Beverwykella pulmonaria
GGAGAATCAAAGGATCCTAGAGATCCCGCCAAGGAAGAGGAAACTCAGGAGAATCGAAGGATCCCAGAGATCCCGCCAAGATGGGAGAATAGGGAGAATGGGAATCTCCCAGGTCTCCCGCCAAGATGGGAGACTCGGGATTCTATGTTCAAAAGAGGAAATATATAAGGAGGACAGTTTCCTATGTTATGTTTGCTCTTTGTAGTCAACTCAAATAACTTCACTCGTCTCTTACCCAGATTGATACAGCAAGTTAGTTAGTCAATTTATTGATTGGATTTACCACCCCGTTGTCTTATATCATCGTCTTCGAACCTCACAGAATAATCCTACGACACCTACGCTTACGCACCGCCTTAGTACGGACCGGACCCAGTAAGTGTTCACTTTGTATAACAAGGATATCTTACAAACACTTCACATGCCACTACTTCAAAATCTAGAAGAATTGTCCAAATCTAAATCCAAATCAGAACACGAACCTAATCAACCTTCCTATTACTATTAATTTAATTACCTAATTAATCAGAATCAAATCAATCAGTTGAGTCAAAACAAATCACATGATCAGCCATCTCATCTACTAACTCCTAATAGCTTGATATTACTATTATTAAATATCTCTCCTAATTTGCACATGCTGACATCAAGCACACAGTCATTAACCACACAGTTATTAACTGTTTAGTTGACTACCTCTAAAACAAGCGACGCTCGTCAACTACATAATAAAGAAATGGCTGCTACTTCTGTCTCTACTACTACTCCCACTAGAAAGCGCAAGTGACGAGACTCAACCAACTCAAATGCAGCACAAAATCGCGAAGTTATTAATAGCAACCTGCAACAATCTCATATCCTTCTGCAAGGATCCACTAGAACTAGGAAACTGTTACAAAGAAATAGCAGCTTTTATATTACTAAGTACTAGTTAACTTTTGTCGCCACCCTATTAAAAGGACCTAAAACATGATTTTATCAAAGTTAGCTGCCACCAGAGCTAATATCCTACAAGGAGGTGATAAAGCTCCCTTATCCACACAACTAAGGATTCCTAGCAGCTACTTAACGTGAGATTAGCACAATCTGGCGCAAAGGGACATACACAAAGATAGCCTAGAAAGACTTCAACGCCAATAATTACAAAGTTCTCCCAATAATGTGGAGATTCACACACAAGCTTAACAGTAAAGGATATCTCACTAATTACAAAGCTAGGATCTGTGTGCGTGGCAACCTCTAGACTACTGCCAAAGACACATATATAGCTACATTAGCCATTCAAACCTTCTAAGCCGTGATGGCTATTGCAGCTCATTTCAATCTAGAGATAAGGCACTACAACGCTGTTAACGCATTTACCAACGCTTAATTAGAAACGCCTGTCTACTGCTACTCACTAGACGGCTTCTCTAACCCTAACCATCTATAGGAATTACACCGCGCGCTATATAGCCTTAAGATATTACCACTGCTATAGTACAAGGACCTCACTAAGTTGCTTAAGGAGCTAGGACTCAAAGAAGTCAAAGAAGCTCTGTGCCTGTAGATAAATAACAAGCTACTAGTATTCTTCTACGTGGATGATATTGTCGTCCTTGTCAAACTAGGTTATACAAAAGTAATTGAACAGTTCAAATAAAAGCTCCTACAGCAATATAAGATTAGATGCCTAGGGGAATTGACAACCTTCTGCGGAATTCAAATTTGACGCAACCAAGAAGCTAGAAAGATATGGCTATTACAAGGTGCTTATATTAACAAACTAGTGCTCAAATTCCCGCCACTAAAGCCCATCTATTAAGCTTCAACACTGCTACCACTCAAGGAACTGCTTCCGTCACCAAAACAGACAGAAAATAAAGCTAATATCACTCACTATAGTTAGCTAGTTGGATCAATTAGACACGCTGCAGAAGTTACTCAGCCCAATATCACAAAAGCATATTCCAAGCTTGCCAAATTCTTGATTAATCCGTTGCAACAACATATCAACGCTGCCTACCACGTAATCGCATACCTTGGTCAGACACGTGATTAATCACTCTGCTATAACACATTAGTATCAACCAACTTAGCCTATATTGCTAACTGCAAAGAACCCGACTTCTTTAGAGCATCAGACGCGTTATATGCTGATAACAAAGCCACGCGCAAAAGCTCACAAGGTTATATCTTCTTCCTATTTGGCGGTCCCATTAACTAGAAAGCGACGCTGCAGCGCTGTGTCACCAAATCAACCACTAAATCTAAACTAATTGCTGCATCTTTAGCCAGCACTAAGTTAATATAGTAGTGGAGACTATTCAAATCCATTAGATTCAAGCTTAACAATAAGCAACTGTTATACTGTGACAATCAACAGACAATTTAATTACTAAAGGAAGCTTCTCCGCGTCTCAAGACCAAACTACAGCACGTTGATATCTATTATCACTGGCTTCGTCAAGAGGTTCAAAACAATCAAATCAATCTTGCATATATCCAGACTAATAGTCAACCAGCTGACAGTCTTACAAAGCTATTGCTGAGACAAAGGCATAAACACTGGGTATCCCTTTTGCATTTCGAGGATTTCCCATTATAACTGTCCTGTGTATTTTCATTTATTTTGTATTTATTTACTGTACATTGCTGTCAATTCTTGTAAACGGCTATTTCAAACTTCCAACCTCCATACAGAACACACGAAGCACAAACAAGATCGCCCTATCTGGAACTGCACCACTAGTGGTTGACAAGCCTGTACTACAGCAGGACAGACCCACAAATATGCAGCTCTGCCTGAGAAAGGTAGAGGATGGCCTTCAATCGCTCCAGCTTTAAAGTTCAAAACTGAGGGGGGTGTGTAAGCCGAGGACACTATAATGTCACGTGGATATGCCACTGACTAATCAGTCCGTCACATATATATATCAGCTGTACATACATCACATACAATACACATCTTGACACCTTTTCCTCCGCCCTCCAGCTTACAATATAATTATGCGTCTAGCAGCATCTGCACCACCTTCTTGTAGCCCATAGTTGATGCACCCTGCAGTGTTTCCTTAAAGTCTCTGTCTTCAGTATTTACCTTTACTCCTGCGTCTAGCAGCACCCGAACCACCTTCTCGTGGCCCTGAGCTGATGCCCCTAGCAGTGCATTCTTATAGCATCCATTTTTGGCGTTCACACCCGCTCCTGCTTCTAGCAGCATCCGCACTACCTTCTCGTGGCCCAAAAATGATGCCGTGTATATTTGCAGATCATGGCCTTCAGTGTTTACTTCTGCTCCTGCGTCTAGCAGCATCTGCACTACCTTCTCGTGGCCCCTAATTGATGCTTCCTGTAGTGCGTTCATACGGCCCCCGTCTTTGATGTTTACCTCCGCTCCTACGTCTAGCAGCATCTGCACTACCTTCTCATGGCCCTCAGCTGATGCTACGTGCAGTGCGTTATTATAGCGTCCGCCGCCTTGGGCATTCACCTCTGCTCCCGCATCTAGCAGCATCTGTACCACCTTCTCGTGGCCTCCAGCCGACGCCGCCTGCAGTGCGTTCTCATTGTATCCGCCTTTGGCATTTACCTCTGCTCCCGCGTTTAACAGCATCTGTACCACCTTCTCGTGGCCCCCAGCTGACGCCGCCTGCAGTGCATTCCCATTGTGTCCGCCTTGGACGTTCACTAGATTGGCTTTTCCGCCACCATCGTCCCATTCGATAGCAAGAAGTTCATGCAGAACCCGGTCAAGCCCCAGTAGGGATGCGTAGTATACCGGGGATGCAATTTCACTTGAAGCACGCTGAAAGATCCCAGAGCGATCAACGTTGTGTATTTTCACCCAGGTGCGGAAGGACTCTCGTTGTTCTTTAAATATCCTTAGGACTAGTGCCTTTAATTGGGGTACTTCGCCCGCGGCATTCCGGTAATGGTGGACCCAATACGTTGCTGCGAACCGAGCAAATGGGAACTGTATAAGCTTCGTCTTACTCAAGCGCCCTTCAGATAGCTCAGGTTCTAGTAGGTATGCACAACAGATTTGTGCAATTTCTGTGTGCGCGGCGGTTCTTGACAATGCGTATCGGGCTACCTTCGTCTGCCTGATTCGATCAGATTCGAGGTATTCCTGAACGGAATAGTGAGCGATTCGAACTGTTGGAGCTCTGCTCTTTTTGCCGTTGAATCTGCCATATTCGATTGTGCCATCGTTTCCAATTTCGAAATTGATGAGACCTGGACATATCTCACAGATGCTTTCTGCATCCTGCAGTCGACTTTGACGGTCGAGACCCACCGGCTCGTTAAGATTGACGGCGATTCCGTCGATGAGCTCCGATACCGTTAGTGGGCGTGCTGAGAAGCAGAGCAGAGTAAGTATTTGTCGAGCCTCTTTAATTAAGTTATCATCAATATCGCACAACATTCGCTCATATGTCTTGTCTAAGTTCCGTGGCAATGTCTTTAAACATTGATTCAGGTGACGTTCGCTTCGTGGACAGCGTTTGAGGGCTTCGAATTGGCATTCTACCCAACGGAATCTATATTCTGTTAGTTATCAATCTCGCTCACGGCTAGGGCTACGTACACCCCCTGAGCACGTTCAGTTAAAGCTTCTTTAATCTGGGCATGGTGTTCCTGCCATTTTAAGAGTTCCGTACTTAGATATGCGGATATGAAGTCGCTGATGTCTTGATCAATCTCTCTGCTCTTCATGAGCACTTCCTCGTCCTTGGCTGGTTTCAAAGATTGGCGGATATCGGGTTCATCTCGACTAGTGACCAGGAGGTGCAGGCTCGTGAGGTTCCATTGTCGTATCGTCTCAAGTGCGTTAAGTACGGGATCCCGGCCCTCGTATCGAGGACTCTCGTCCAATGCATCTACGAGGATATACGCCTGATGGAACCTCTGGATCAATAGTCGAAGATACTCGATTAATGTCGGAGGAGGAGGGGGACCCAGCTTGTATGATCCGTACAGCTGTGCGAGGAACATATCACCATCGGAGAGCTGCCCTGCTAACTGCAATAGTAACGCTCGCAACATAGCTGACTCATCTTGTTTGGATTCATCACTAAAGGTAAAGTAGAAAAAGGCGATGCCCACATTGAGATGACTGTGCTTTTGACGGAAGGCGTGCTGAATGGCGGTTGAGCAGAGAACGGACTTACCGCATCCCGCAAAACCATTCAGCCAGAGAAAAGAGTTTTCCTGGGTCAACCAAGTGCTGAAGAGTGGCCCTTTAATAAGCCACATGCCTGTGCGTGGATGGCGTTTGGCGCATGCCGCATTGTAATTGATAGTTGCATCCGGTGCCTTGAGCCAGTCGCGGATCGTAGATGAGATTTGGGTCGCTCTCGCGACTTCGAGGATTGACCTGACCCCGGCAATATCCTCTTGAGTCGATTTGTGGTCTCGAAGCTGCAGCACTTCTAATGCTAGCGTCAAGTCGTCACGCACATCTCCAACATCTTCGTCAAGCTTCTGCAGGGTGCTACGTTTGAATGGATATGCTGTACGATGCCCAGCGGCTTTAATCGCGCTCTTAAAGCCACTGGGAGGAGATTCTTGAAATTTGCGTAGTTCATCTCCAAGCACTTGGATGAGATCGTTGCATTGCTGGACCGAGGACTCAACCTGGTTCACTAGATCTCGTTCATCGGCGCGGAACTTGCGACTCTGGAGGGCAGCGTCAAGGAATCGGAAGGTTTTCAGGAGGCTTTTGAGTTTCTCGGTTGTTCGAGCCACATCAGTGTCTTGGTCCTTGTAAGATGTATAGAACTTGACGAGACCTTCGGTGGTTTGGATGGCCAGCGAGATCAGCCCCGCGATCCCCGCTGCAACAGACAATGGGTCAGCCATGTTAGGCTCGACACGGTAGGGACAGCAAAGCTTAGTAGATAGTTTAAGCACAAAAAGTGCGCATTTAGCAAGCTCCAGTATTCACAGAAAGGCGGTGGGATGAGGAAAGGTCCGCCCTTTATCAGGGAAAGTTTCGTGTCAGGGTTTCAGGACTTCGATCCCTGCCACGCGCTCACCGCCTGCTGCCCTCACCTCTGATACGTGTTTATGTAATGTGTAGTTGAGCTGGCAAGCAGCATTGTCACAGTCAGCTAATTGCTGAGCTCGTTATTTAGAGGGTACTATATTGTAGAGTACAGTACCTATTAGGCTCGTTGTTTGAAGGTACTGTGTCGTAGAGTACAGTACCTATTAGGCTTGTTGTTTAGAGGGTACTGTGGAAGACAGTACCCTTAACAGTGCTGCTCTGTGACAACTGTATTCCTAGCAGATGCGGCAGGAAAATGTAATCCCAGTAGCAGAATTGTTGTTGGCGTTGCAGGCATGGAGTAACGTTGAGAGGTTGTAGAGCAAACATTGGGCGCCGTGGAACACGCACAATAACACCTGCCCAAACATAGCACAGCCATAGCACTAATCGCACAAGCGGAACGCGAAGCGCAACGACATTGCAGGTGCATGCTAGTTGTCGAAGCTACTTCCACGTTTAGAACTTAACCTGCAAGGCGTGTTCTATTCGTACTGTGGCTCACAGTCGCGTGCTAGGCATGAGCCGATTTGACTACGAAAAAACTTTCCCCGATAGTTCTACCTTGCGTTTTAGCCGCGGCGGATAAACGTCCGGCGCCAAGCACGCTAGCCAATAGAGCCATTAAATCGATGCCCTCCGAAGAAACTACTTGTGTGTAGAGGGCTCGACCTCGACACATGTCTATGTGTTACGGTTATATCACGTGCATTACTATATCACGTGCCGTTGTACTAGCTATATATAGGTGTCCTCTAGCCCAACCTTCTCTGATACACAGAGAGCTCAATCCACCTCATTTTAACTCCGATATAGGCACTGAGAAGAAAGAAAGGCGTTGTCTGTACTATCTGCCGCGGATGGACCCAGATGTACTCGTCGCAGCGCCATAGAAAGCCCACCATAGTCTCGTAGAACGCCACAGGTTTGGGTCTCCTTTTTGTAGAAGCGCCTATTTTATCAATACACTGCTGCTATTAGGTAGATAACTATAGTACAAGTTCCAACTAAACTTACGGAGTACACTTCATGCACCTCCTCGTCCAAGTATTTGTATGCAGCGGCATATCGTACAGCCCGGCGCAGCTGCCGAAATTCTTTCTGCAGTGTAGCAACAGTAATAATCTTTGCACCACCAAACCTCCCTTTGCCTTTCCGTTTCCTCCATTTGAAGTATTTTTGATATCTTTAACAGAGGGTGGAATTTAGAATGGGTTTTCCGATTTCTCTGGACTCTTCATATTCTTTGAGAATCTGTATCAACATTTAGCTTTGGGATCTCATCCTAAGTAGATGTTTGTGTATGTACCTCTTCCAAAGTCTTATAATTCACCGAATCTCAGCAATTTTGTATGCTTTTGCATCGCTGTATTTTTGTTCAGGTTGTTCCAACTCGCGTGCAGCCTCTGATTCGTAGTCAGAATCAGATGTAGAGATATTGCTGGGTAAAGGTGTAGGTAAAGGCAATCAGATGGAGCGGGACTGCATCAAAACTAAGTGAGAGGTAGCCGAAGGCAGCAGCCAGCATCCTTAGAACTAGGGGCTGCAACGCCTAGTCCCGCATGTGCATTTCTAGGTCTATTACGGCAAGGAAAATCAGCTGTGGAAGGTGCAGAATCCAAGTCCAGGACTGGCAAAACGAGTCCAGGGTATGTATGCGCGTCCGTGCGCAATTTTGAATAACTGGGTTCCTAAAAAACGAAAATCCTGTTTTGTGGGCTTTATCAGATCCTTACTAATAATGTTAAAAAGAACAGGCCCTCTAAACCCCGCTAAACATCGCTTGCCCCACCTTTGGGGCTTGTCACACTGCACACGAATTTTCGAGACTTTTTTGCGTATATAAGTTAAATTATGGGTGCTCAAGGTATCAACACAACCATAAGGTGGTATGGTCTAGTGGTATGACGTCGCGTTGTGGCCGCGCCAGCCTGGGGTAGGTTGGCCCTCTCCTGCAGAGGATCCAAAAGTCACAGCAAGAGCAAAGTGTACTGACTGCTAAACACAGTTCGATTCCCAGTACCGCCAAATTGTCTTTTTGCTGCTATCTGGCGATCTTTTTAGCATACATACTTGGTGTTCACCACGCCCGTCCCGATCGAGACCAGACACTTGAATTGACCCTATAGTAGCTATAGTAGCTCTGGTCCCGACACCAGCTGCGCCTGGTCCCACATTTCCCACACCGGGTTGTTCGCGCCCGTCGCGTCATCAACGTACTCTTCCGCAAATCGTCCCACCGCGATAGGGTTGAAGAAGGATGTCGCCGCCGAGGTGGCTCTGCAGGCGTCCCGGTAGCTCGTGAGGCAGACTCTCTCGCTAGTCTGCTCGCTCGTCGCGCATACGAAGCTGGAGACTGTCAGCTTCGCTTTGATAGGCATTGGTAATCAACGTACACTTTGCATACGTTGTTCGAGTCGCCTTTAAGCAGTGCGTCCTCCTGGAGTCCTTGCTGTTTAACAACCTCCCTCACAGTCTGCGCCAGCTCCTCTAAGTCAAAGCGGGCTTGCATCTGGCCTACCCTCCCGGCGCATTTGGGTTGACAGCTTCCATAAGCTGCTCGAGTACCATCAGGTTAAGGCAGATTAGCCAATTAGTCTAGCTACCTCCCTAATCTTATTCTGTAAGTGCCTGGTTCTACTTTTACAAGTCGACTACTAAGACTATTTAGGCGGACCGCAACGTCCTTATCAGTATTCATATTTTACCCCAAAAAGTGTCAAAGATATTGTTATGCACTAGAAAACAAAGAATAAGGATACCCAATTTAGCCATTTTGATTTTTGCACGGTCAACTAGATAGCAGCCAGATAGGACACTTCCTTTAAGGTATGGAGTCTAGCCAAGTAATAGCAAGCAGGCCTAATTAATAATAGCATTGCAAAAGCACACCGAGCTCTTAAATACGATCATAAGTGTGTACACAAAGTTTATAGAGACGAGCTATCACGCGGCCGACTACGGAACCCTCCAACTCCTGCTTGAACCTCGGATCCAAGCTCGCCTTCATCTCCTTCAAGTGTTTGAGCTTGCATTTATGACTCGACTTCCTGCACCTACCTCTGAGATAGAGTGAGCAGGACTGACGCTCCGTCTTGGCCTTCTTGGAGTTCCCGGTCGTGTCTTCGGCGTCACTAGGGAATGTCAGCGTCTTGATATCCTTATAAGATCAGAGATATATTATGCTTACCGATCTGGATTTCGCTTTGAGACTTTAGAAACCGGGGGCGTGTACAAGATTAGTGCCTTGCAACTAGAGTCCTGCGCGATGGGCCATTCGCGACCCAGCGTAAACAGAGCTTCCTAAAAGGCACATAGCTCATTCTTCAACCTCTCCGCGGTGGCTATTGGTTCATGGTCAGAGCGTGCTCGAGGCTGTTGATCGTCTTCGTGGCGGAGCGTCGTTCAAAGTGGTCCAGACGCGACACTGCCTCGTCAAAAGCTTCTGCGTAGAAGTTGCTGTTCCATTCTAATGGCCCAATATCGCTTCGAGGCTGCTTGACCTGATTAACCAGCTCCACATTCTCCACATATGCCTCCTGCAGTGCATCTTCTCCCCGCTGATGGGTTCGCCCTGACCTCGCCCTCGGCAATCTTCCTTGCAATCCTCTTTTGTTCCAGTTGATTTAGCAAAGCGCTCATATCTTACAAGACATTTTCGATTGCTGCTAGGCGCTACCCTTCATGCGACGGAGCTCATCTAGAACGGCGGGGATATTGGGAGGCCCCCCAGCACCAACGGCCGTATTAAGGCCCACGAGACGGGCGCTATCCTCATATGTCCGGCTTATGGTAGCGTCTTTGAAGTTGATTTGCGCTTAGTGTGAGATGGTTGCGTCTGCGCATTTGGCTTGGAGTGCCGCGAGGGCTTTCCTGCCTCTCATTTTGTGCCGGTTGTGCGACTGGGAAAGACTCGGCAGGTTGAAACGTAGGAGAGATGATGTTTGTAGCAAAAAGGCGAGCTTGTTTAGGTCAAACGTGAGGCAATTTGCCTGGGGCGATCTTTCACAGGTGGTGGAAGGACAGCCACGTGCAGTGGTGAATATCTCGACTTGTCGGGCTCGCGACTTTTGCGAGAGCGCGCCGACAGCATCGAAAACACTTTGAAGAGTTCCTCACTCGTGCATCAGCCAACTCTAGTCGCACAACACAAGATTCGTTTCACCTGCTCCTCGATTCACCTCAGCCACTGTCTCGCCCGCACACTGACACTGCGAATACAGTTCTCGGTGACCTAAAATACATCCGGATCCACGGCAAAGATTTCTCGCCCGCGAGGAAATGCACTGCCCCTACAACGGCCATTAACTATTTCATGGCTCGAAACAAGGGGCTAGTGTCTGAGAGCAAGAGCCTCCAGCTTGAGAAGGAAAGTGCGGAGTGAGAATACTCGGATTTGAACAAGCTATACGTCAATGACGGGGCAGAGTAGCGCGAGGAGTTTACTACCCTTCAGTCAGAAACTTTCGGCTTAAGGAAACGGCGAAGAAAGACGAAGAAGAGAAGGAAGACTTGAAAGTGGAGCTCGAGTCGGTCTGCGGGTATGCCGTCGAGAACATGGAGTTACCTTACACCCTGTAAATCTTACATTTCATGTGAGCCTCCTGTCCTTTAATTAAAATCAATCCAAGATAGCCTGCTGTGACACAACCAAACCTTGAAGCAACTACGACCCGTCCAGGTATTTCGAGCCGTAACGAACTAATATCGAATCATCCACATCTGACCATCCTAGAACCAACTCCGAACCCTCCACGTATTCTAAGCCCTGGCCATCCAAATCGTCCATGCCAGCTGCCTTCGAGGAAACGAAAGCGACACGCCACTTCGACAGCATCCTCTCCCTACCAAGTCTTCCGGTGTACTCTTTGCCACGCCCACAGTCTATAGTGCGACCACAGTACCCAATGCAAGCCACGTCCGCAGGAGAGCAGCGAGTGCAAGCGGAAGCAGTGCGACGCCTATGATCTAGGACAAGGAAAATGTAGGCACTAAGTCAGCCCTTTGGCACATCTAGAAGATGGGTATGAGAATACTGTAATGTTGGAGAGAGCGGTGGTGGCGAGGAAGAGGGATGAGCTTATGTCTCGCACGACAAAGCGATCCAAAGGGCGAATGAAAAAAAATGAGGTGAGGCTTCTAAGCGTTCGAACCCTTGCCACGTCTCGGATCCTTGACTTCTATTAGAGTGTAAGCATCATTGCAGCCTGGTGGGTAAGGCAGAAAGCTGAGGGAGATATGCATAGCGGGTTAAGAGTCTATCCCGGTATATTCTGCCTGAGGGTGTATAGTGGGCGTTCATAACACGTAGTGGTTGATCAGGCAGAACAGAGGGAACCAAATGAGAAATCTATTCAAGCCATCAATACCTGTGTTCGGGTGAACATACTTACCTAAAGCATAAAGATCTCTGTTGCGTAGGTTCTGCCTCTTGTTTGACCCAATGGTAGAAGGCGTGGCATTGTTAAGACACCAACACCCTTCCATCCTTCTCCATCTATTCCCTCTCGTGCTTAAAACTTTCTTAGGCGAACTTTTACACCACACCTGAGAACCTCGTAGCGTCTTCTATCCTTAACACATTTCTTAGCAGATATCCTCTATACACAGACCCTCTTCCTACCTACTCGTCACAAGACTTCTCCGCCCTTGCACAAATTCAAGTCGGGTATTAGACCCGACCACGACACTGAAAAACACTCGGCTTATTTCCACATCAAAAAAAACTTTTCTAGGGGTATATGGAACCCGAGGCCGCGGGCGTAGTCTGACTTTCTTCAGCAGTATATTAGAAGTAAGTACAATCTTACACGCGATCACTGGAACAAACAGCTGAACCCTCTGGGCATGGACCACGACACAATGCCGCGCATCGTGTGTTACTATAGTATGAACACGCTTTCTTGGTTGAATTTACTCAGACATATTTATATGTAAACAGGACAATATTCAGCGAAGAATTCATAGTGCAATAATCTATAGAGGCACTAAATAGAGCAGCAGCTTTGCTCATACTGCAGGAGTGCCAAGACGGTGAATGCACAGGCTAGCTGACGAAACTGTGATTTTTAGCGAAAGAGAATTGCAAACCTTGGAGCCTGATGGCAAGTCATAGGTCACGCTGGTTACAGGGTAAACCCCTTGTCGACTTGTTCCTCGCCTTCCCAGTGTGCCGAAATAATTCCCGGGCGTAGTCTCACTTTACCAAACTCCATATCAAAGGTAAGGCTTTCCTATTCCTACTGATTCCTCCTAATCTTGATTCTTACTTACGTTTACTAGAACATAAATCATAAAACTGATGTGGAACATGGAATCCAAGCCGAGCTTTACCTGCGTTTACTATATTTGTGTAACAGCCGGAGCTTAGACGCAGAAAGCGTGTATTAAGAGCAGGAACTTTGCCTGAGTATTCTCTTCATCCTATCGACAATCTCAGCCTTCATCGTGTTAATCTTTTCAATTGCCAACTCAAGCTATATCTGCCTATTTTAGCAACCTATCATCCCTATCCATTCAATATGCAATACTTCAAGATCATTCTCAGCCTTTCCGCCGCGGCTTCTGCGATCGACATCCGCTTCCACGATGGAGGAGACTGTAACGGTGGGTGGATTGGATGCACCAACGTTGGACCCGATATCTGCTGTACCTCTGAAGTAATACACCACCCTAGCGTTGGTTTCTACGCCATACCGATACAATGGACAATCACCACTAGAGGCTTCACGGACGGTCGCTGTTCGACCTTGACGGCAACAGAAGATGTATTCGGAATCGATACTAGTTGTCTTAGAGGGAAGTCTTTGAGGGTCAAAGTGAAATAGTGTCCCACGCCATGCATTGGCTATAGCCGAGTACTTAGACTCTTTTCCCAACCTCAGTTTGAAGAACTGCGCTAACTTTGGCCCTCCTGGGTTTTAGCTGGCGGTAATATTTTCACGGGTGCGACATACGCTTTCCGTAACAGAAAGAGAGCTGAAGAGACCTGTGGTGCTGGACGGACGTGCAAATCACCGCAGAAGCCCAATGTGTTGGGCCTTAAGGATGGGCAGAAATACCATATTGCAGACATGCAAGACAGCCAGCTCTACGAACTGATTGAGTTTGCATTCAATGGAACAGCTGCCGCGGATATCCCACAGGTTTACAAGAAGTTTGAGATTGGAGAGCAGAAGTGATGGTGATGCGAAGGGTTCAGTGCTGTACGGATGGTGTTGTTGCATGCTTTGCCAGTGCTGGCATAGCATGATCCTGTATTTCCCTCAGAGTGCGCAGGTTGCTTGAGCATAATTCTGTCGTTACCGTCTTACTTTGAGCGAGACATCAATATGGATTACGAAATCTTGGTAGAGGCCAGCTCCGAAAAAGGATATCCGAACTCTAACCGTTCTCTATGCATCCTCTTCCTCCTCCTCCTCCTCCTCCTCCTCCTCCTCCCTCCTCGCCCCTACGCCGGACAAACCCTCATCCCATTGTCCGCCTCACAAATCTCCGCCAGCTTCCCATAATTGCAACTCTTAACACAAGCCTCAAAGTTCATAACCGCAACCTTCTTGTCCGTATCACCGTTGGAAAAGTGCAAGACCACGTCGTCCTGCAGCGTAAACGCAGTGCTTCACATCCTAGCATAAGCATGATTGTATTAGTCTAGAAATAGATAGAATCAATGTAAATGATTTAAGAAAAAAAGGAGCGTAGCTTTCTATAAAGAGCATTGTTCAAGTAGGTAACTAATGCGTTGCTAACTATTAAATAAGGTTAAGCGCAATTTCTATAAGGGTGTATTGCATCGCATCTATATAATATGGGTGATCAGTGTGCTCAGTGTTGACCGTGGCACGAATTACTGATAGTCACGTGACCTCAAGAATTACATGTAATATGATTTGTCGAGGTGGGGTTCTTCCACAGTAATACTTGGTGGGTATATGACTGGCTGTGAATTAATTGGATCGTAACATAGTGGCGATATTTGATATGCGGGTGAAAAAAAAATTGATGTTCCAAACCAAGACCCTCCATCTGTTAACAGTCCGTAATTATGTCAGATTGAATATCACGTGTACGATCCGATGTAGGCCCGTGCCTCATCACCTGTATTAGTCGTCGTAGAACTGTAAGCTGGAGGGCGGAGGAAGAGGTGTCAAGATGTGTATTGTATGTGATGTATGTACAGCTGATATATATATGACGGACTGATTAGTCAGTGGCATGTCCACGTGACATTATGGTGTCCTCGGCTTACAAGAACACTCAATACATTACTGTAAGCAGTATATATATGTGCCTATTCTAGAAATATATAATCTAGACGTCTTTTTGGTTACAATTACACTTTGCACACTCTAGACTCCTAGAAAGTCTGACAGAGTATGCCGCCCTTGGCATAGCTAGTTTTGTCACGTATGTCACGTGTTCTTTTATGTCACGTGTATCACGTGACATACCATATATCCCATTCTAGCTAGCTCACCCTTCATGGGTATATATAGTCGTCGTGCGAGCAGTTAGCTCTTCACGGCTTTCACACTCTTTATACACACTTTACCCATCAGACAGTTGACTTCCGCTTCTCACTTGTGACAAGTTTCGGGATGCCCATGTTGTACTTTTTGAGTACGACTTGGACTTTCCTAAGGTTAGCGATAATTTCCGCTACACTAGTTGAATATAATTCCTCTCTGTCACGTATTGCCGAGTCAATTCCCTGCTGTGTCTTCTCTAGCTGGTCCTTCTCCTTTTCCAACTGTTCTATTTTCGGCTTCTTTTTAGCTATCAGGCTGCGAGAGGTGCCTGGGGCCCCTGGTCCCTTTCCGGCAGCCTCTGCTTTCCTAATTTGCTTTCTCAAATCTATAACTTCTTCCTCTGTAGCCTTAGTGTCTGCTTTCAGTTTAATTTCGACCCTTTTGTCTTTGTCCACTATTCTCTCAAGCTCGTCGGCTTTCTTGTTCTGTGCTTCTCAATGTTTTTGGTAGGCAGGCTTGTTCCGTACTGTGTCTGACTTAGGCCCAATGCTCCCCTCCTTCTTTTTGAGCTCTGTTTCCATTTTTTCGTATTTCAGAATTCTAGCTTTTACCATGGGTTCAGTTAACGCTCGCACATGAACCAACCGTATCAAAGACCAATCGCTTTGGTTGGATACGGGACTTTCAAATTCGGCCATTTCCTTTGTGAAGTTGGTGTTGATTTGGGAGTTGCCTTTGGTCTCGGTTTGGGCACTTTCGTTGGTTTCTTAGGCCGTAGGTTTTGCGAGAGTTGGCTTAGATCCAACTTTAGGTGTATATTTCGGTTTGGGGTCTTCCGCCAAATGAATGGGCTGAAACGCTTACGTACAATCCCCGCGTGTTGGCTAAGCTGTGCCTGCTTCCCTGTGACACAGCGAACAGTGAGATAACTCTGTACATAACACCGATTTTTCCCAGAAGATCTTTTCTCACCTCACCTAGAGATTTCAACCTTGATTGGCAGGTATTTCGTGCCATCGAAATTTTGGGTATGCATGTTTGCTCAGTCCGAGGTCTTTTTCACAACCTTACATTCACATCTGCAACGTATTTGACCCAAGAATTGACCATGACTCACAGTTTAAAATGGGTTGCCATCGAGTCCGGAAGACGCTGGAGAGCGATCCCAATCGTGAATGGGGCTTCGTCATCTACCGCTGCACCTACGACGATCATGCCGCATGGGAACACTTCATGTCTCATCTGAACACGCGCACTCGTCTTACACTTGAAGATGATTACGAGGAAGCTGATTTGTTCCCACGGATAAATTGGAGTGTACAGCAAGACCCGAGTTTAAATGAAGCCAGTGTCGATCAAGTACGCGAGTAAGCTTCATTATTACAACTATTGTAGGCGAGTGAATGAAGTTAATACTTGAAAGGAACTTCTCAAGATGGGTAAGGGAAGGTGGTGAACAAGATTACTGGCTCGGCACTCCGCGTCATCAAGCCTGCGTTATGGTCAACAAAAGCAACCTTGAATCGGTGCTCAATGGTCCACCCCCAGAGAAGTTCGATGCGAAGGGTAGAGGACGTGTGCGCCTTATATCACTAAATGAAAAAGAAGGAGAACAACTCGTTGGCTTGTCATACTTGGTTCCACGTGTATACACACTGCTGAATGGCCCAGGTTGGGAAAACTTTGCTACTACTGGAGTCGCAATACCTTGAATTTCATTGACATTGAACACGGTGGAAAGACGTTTCAGAGATTAAATTGTCAAGTGTTAGACACGTACGATGGAAATGGAAAATGTAAAATCAGAAGTGTACATGAAAAAAACAGACTGCGATTCGTTAGCCAAAGGTCGAAGTAGTCCAAGAGGGGAAATTTTCTCTATACTCGAGTATGTAGCACCTAACCGGAAGCCCTGAAACATCTAATATCGCTTATAAAAAGACTAACAATCCTACAACCTGCTTTGTAACCATTTTCAAGAAAGGGAAATTGAATACCAACGCAGAATTTTGAAGACTGAAGTCTAAAGCTAATACATTCTACCACAATCTGACGTAGTACCACTAGACCATACCACCAGTAGGTAAGCCCTGAAGGTCTCCTTTCGCGTATTTGGTTTAAATTTTATCTGCAAGAATGTTGGGCTGAGTGCCATTTAGCGGGTTTAGAGCCCGTTCTTTGAAATTATGCCCACACCTGTTAGTAAGGATCTAATAAAGATCACAGAACACGCATTCCGTTATTTTGCAAATCCCGGACTTGGACTCTGCACCCACCATAAAATTTCACATGCGGGACTGAGCGTTGCAGCCCCATTTCTAAGGATGCTGGCTGCTGCCTTCAACTACCTCTCACTTAATCTTGATAGGATCCCGCTCCATCTGGACTGCCTTTACCTGCACCTTTATCCAAAATGTCTGCATCTGATTCCGACTACGACTCAGCGGTGCACGCGAGCTGGAACAACCCAAACACATATACAGCAATGCAAAAACATACGAAGTTGCTGAGATCAACCGAATTACAAGACTTTGGGAAAAGTGCATACACAAACTTCTACTCAGGACGAGGTCCCAAAGCTAACTGTTGATCTAGATTCTTAAAGAATATGAAAAGCTCAGAGAAATTGGAAAATTCATTCCAATCCCCGCCTTCAGTTGGAGATATCAGCATGTACCTCAAATGAAGAAAATAAAAAGGCAAAGGGAGGCTCAGTGGTGGAACGATCATCACCGTTGCTATGATGCAGAAAGAGTTCCAACAGCAACATCGCGCTGTGCGATATGCTGCTTCATGTAAATACTTAGGCGAGGAGGTGTATGAAGTGTACTCGGGTTATCTAGCTAGTAGCGGCTTCTAGCGAGCTGCACATCTGACCTCCGGGCGATACTTCGCTTGAGCCTGTCCTCGCTCTACCTACTATCTAGCTACAACACCGCGCTGAAGCGGTGATGTCGCCGCGCCAACTCCACCGCCAGCTGCGACTCGCTCATGCCGCCAAGCCCGCGCAGCACATGTATCATCTGTCCAAGCTTCGCCATCTCTACTGGCCGATTCGCGCAGTGGTCATCCTAGAACGGCTTGAGCGAAGGCACAAGCTAGCGCTGGAGCCAAGGAACAAACGCCGAAAGTCGATGCAACATCGAGCGTGCCGAGGTTTATTCCAAGGTCTCACTGTAGATTGTTGATCTACTATTCTTAATTATAAATTTGCTCCTGTCGGCTGAAGGAGGCGTCTTGGAGCGAAGTAATTCTACAAACGTATCCATTCCCATGCCAAAGATATCCGCCAAATCAAATTTAGCAATGCACCAGACCATCCCCATAGCCAAACGCCAATGAAGTCGTCCTTTCCATGCATCCTCACACGTCCTTCTACGCTCAGGCACCAGCTCTTGTTTTTTTCCCCGTGTAATCCAGCACAGTCCTCATCCTATGATTGCGCGCCATCTTCCACCGCACGTAAAGCATAACCGCATCCTTGACTCCCACGAACAGACAGCCCCCAAGTATACTCCTGCCCCACTGCGTCTGCAAGAAACCTGTCGGTTTGTTCGACGACCCTCCAGGCAGCGTGACCCAAGCCTTCGGAAGCACAGATTTGAGGACCTCGCCGGCCATTGCGGCTATTGAAGGGAATATGAGGGCGCCTAATATTGTATCGGCGAGCGAGGTCGTGCTAAAGGCGATGTTGCGCTCGCGACGAATGCGTTGGCGGCGCGGCTGGGCGGGCTGTTGTGCAACAATCGGTGCTGGGGCGGGTGGATGGTCGGGTAGGCCTATGTGATGATCAACATCTATGGGAGGAAGCGGTTCTTCGTCGTCGTCAGCATCGTCTTCAGGTGGTGCGTTTAGAGGATGTCCTGGGCCACGAGCGATTGGGACCGGCGGGTTCTCAAATGCGTTGTTGTTATCGGCTTCTCCACCGTTGTTCCACTCTGCAAAGATGTCGAAGTCGACCTCCACCTCCACGTCTTCGATGTGGCCGTCACCGCCGTCGTCCTCGAGGAGGATGTCGTGGATGTGTTCGTCCTCGATTCGGATTTCGGCGTTCCCTTCGTCGGTGCCTGCGCGCGGCTGAATCTCTTTCAGCCATTGTTGTTCCCGTGCCTGCCAGACGCGCTCATAGTATGCGTTGTAGATACCTCGAACGTAGGGTAGTGCGGCGACGGTGAAGGCTGCGCTCGGTGGCCATGAGAACTGAAGCAGGTCATCCTGCGGTCGCCCCGAGCTGACGAAAAATATTAGTGGTAGGAAGGGGAGAATGCTGTCCGCCCATGTGGTTCTGCTCGCGACTAGCACAGTGGGTATGAGCGGGACGCCCAAATTCAACCTCCAGTTCAGTCGCATATACTCGAGCATCAGATTGGCGAACGACGCGTGATGCTGGAAATCAGGCATTCGGGGTTGGAGTATCTTCGATGCATCGCGCAAGCCAAATATCTGAACGATGGCTGTCTGGCCCGCCAATGTGAGGGTGGCAACCATCCCCGTCGAGGCCACGAGCAAGAACCCCGGCAAGAGCAGCCTGCCCGTCATGCTCTCTATCTTCCGCACCGCATTCACGACTGCACTCTGTGGCCGCTCTAGCTTGATCTCGCTCTTGCACTGCGGACATAATATCTTTCCCGGCTGGCCTCCGGCGCGCCGCCGCGAGCTCGGAGCCTCCAAGTCAGCGATCCAGTCTAGCAAACATCTTTCGTGCGCGACCAGGACACAGGGACATGGGGATCGCCATACGGAGGTTGTGGGGTCGTCTTCGGTCTCGTCGCTGAAGCATATCCAGCATTTGCGGGGTTCAGTGTCAGGTTTCGGTGCTTCTGTTTGGGTCGGAGATGCTTTCTTTTGGTCTTGCTCGGCGGTTTTCGATGGTTGCGAGGGCGGGGAGTTGAGGAGGACGGTCTGCGAGTCAATCGAGGCTGCAGACATGCTGTTTGTGCGGCCCGGTTGCTCGTGTTGTGAGGAGGATGCGGAGTCGGCCGAGATGGGAGGTTGTCTGCGCTGCGAGGCAGGCCGCTGGGGTGGGAGGGACGCCATAGTATGGGAATTTAGAGTGGGCCAGGGAAGTGGGGTTGCGAGTCGAGATAGAGCGTAGTGAAATGATTGAAGTCTCGTGAGACTCATCGAGTCGACGTCACTTGCCGCGGCTCTCACAAGGCTTGGCAAACCCCCAACTCCATATAATAGCGGCAAGGGTTCAGGGGCAAATCTTGCAAATGTCCCGCCAGCAGATATAGTGAGGCCCAGTAGGGCAAAGTTGATCCTTTTGCCCTGTACTCGAATCTAGGTGCAATCGCAAATGGAAGGAAGATAAAGTCAACGCTGCGTCAAATTCTAATTCACATGGCTGAGCAACTCAACTTGACCAGCTCTTAAACACATGTCTAACCAGTTTGAAGTATCCTCCTCTGCAAATCCCCCTCTGGCAGATGCAATAGGGTTTAGTAATTCTGGTCAATCCTCCTACCCATGTATTAGAATTGACCCTGCTTCCAGGATGCAAAGAATCGTGTGCGCTCGCTACCTTGCCACTGGGCGAAGACGTACATACGCATTGTAGCAATCCTATTAAGCATGATTATACTGTGAGTTTAGTGGACTCGATAGAGAAAGACGATGGGGGGAGACGATGGGGTATCATCTGGTGTGGCAGCACCAATGGAGGCAGGGAATGGAGATGGATGTTAATCAGCCTTTTGAGATATTCAGTATGGGAGCTCAGTCGGTCGCAGGTGGTTTGAGTTAATGTCTGTGCCGGTGTTGGTTCTGTTGTGAAATCAAGAAGATGTGGGGTGATGTTGGGCTGCAGTCGCGCATGGTAAGGATGCTCATCATCCTTACCCCCGTTATCGGCGTCACTTCCCTTCCTCACCTTGTACCTCGTCCATGACTTGCAGGAGCAAATAGTCACGCTACACAGCGTGGCTCTCAGCTTACCACGACAAAGGCAAAGTCTCTGTCACCAAGACTTCGTCTGGCATCATCTCACGGTGTTATAGGTGAAAGTATTGTCTTTCACCTGAGCCAGGTTCACTCCTCAGGGAAAGAAGTCAGATGTAGCTCACAATGAGCAATTGGGGTAAGATAATCCTATTAATATCGCTCTCTTGTAATGTAGTGAGTACCCAGGACCTTCCTCCTCAGACCCCGTCCCCGTCTTCCCGCTACCAACCTTCGATCTGAAACTCGAAATTCCTGTCGCCTTTGCCCTTCTCTATTGGCTTTGCGTCTCCGTCGAACAGCGACCGCTCGGTGAAGTACATTTTGCCTTCTTTGTCAACCATAATGACGATCTGCTTCTGGGTTCCATAGCATCCAGTGGTAGCGTCAGTGGCCCTCTGCTTAACAACGTCGCCGACCTCATGTGCGGGCATCTTCATCTCTTCGAGGTGGTCTCTGCCAATAGATGGGACGAAGATGCTGTGCCGAAGCTGATTCAGGTACATGTCCCACTCTTCATTCTCTTTCTGCCTGGGCATTGTGTCTATACTCAGTACATCCATCAACCTCTCAAGCAATTGCTCCCGGCTTTCGTTAAGCTTCAGGCTTGCTTCCACCGCGGCTTTGGTCCACTTTTCTCCGTTCACGATTTTTGGCCAAGATCGATCGCCGTACGCTGCGTTGCTGAGAGCGTAGGTTTCATTCGGCTTGCCCGCGAGACGGATCAGGCCCTCGACGTCGGGAGTGCTGTTTGAGACAATCGCAAGACCTTTATTCTGACCCTTGACCACATCTTGTGCCATGCCATAGAGCAAGCTAAAGCCTCCCACTCCTCTCACGCCGTCTTCTTCGACAAGTCTTCTAGCGAACTGCTCGGTAGTCTCGTTGGCTTTCGGATCCGACTTTAGCCATGCGTTTGGGATGAGTCCTCTGCTCCGCGCGCCTTGGATAATGTCTTCATTTTCTACCCGGAAGTTGGTGAGGACTGCGACTCGACCCTGACGAGTCACGCCTAGCCAAGTGCCATGGACTGGGCGATGTAGATCATACCCTCCTAGGACCTGACTATCTGGCTCCGGCCACCAGGTTGCGTCTTGGGTTGGACGGTGCAGATATTCCTGGGATTGGTTGTCAATACATTTGCAAATAGGTCGGTCAGGAGATTCACATCTCTGTTGTTCAGAATAATGAGCGGATATTGAGGGTGTGAGGTCGTTACAATAGCGATACACATGATGGAGATGCGCAGGGACGCGTATACTCCACTCGAAGATATTGGGATGGAATGGGAAAATGGATGTGGAGAAGTGGATGTGGAGAAACCGTTGTGGGGAAGAAGAAACAGAAGAGAATTTTGCGTGTTTGCTCTCTCAGAGATCCGGGAAGGAACGGGCTCGAGTCAATCGATGCGGGAAGGTGCAGGCGGTGTGAAGAACAGCAAACCCTTACTTATATATGTGGTTCCAGCACTCCGGCCCCGAAACCCGGCCATGTGAGGTGAGCTGTCACGACTGATGGGGTGAGAGGGGGCGGGACTGCGAGGTGTGAATGTGATGCTGAACTGTGATTGACGGCTCCGAGGTAGTGACGGCTAGGCTTGCTCGCCTGATACGGCAATCAGATTCTAGAACAAATGCATGGAAGCTAAACTAGAGTGGAATGTTCCATTCGATAAGTCATCATTCTATCCGAACCATGTCCCACTGTGAAGGGTGCCTGCAGTGGGGTTGTCTTTGCGGTATCACGTGGACTGCGTGCTAGCCAATCGGCTGCCGTGACTGAACGCGCAACTCTCAGCCCTACGTGTCGCATCAACGCTTCCGAGGTCTGCATCTGAGGGCTTTCACGCCACGAATACCACACCTCCCTCTTCCCAGTCCTCTCTCATCACCGCTCAAGATGACAAACTTCGCGCCCTACCAAGACATCCCCGAATCCACGCGTGCGCTCTCTCCGCCGGCCATCGCCTCTCCCCGAATAGCATCCCCGCGCACATCACTCGATCGCACGCGCAGCATCGGCACCGCTGCTGTTACTTCACCTAGGAGCCAGAGCTTTGGCGGATCGCAAGGCCCAGAGAGAACACCCTGGAACTCAGTGCCCGGCGGGTTCGGACAACCGAGGGAAGATGTGGACATGTTTGAGACGAGGCTTGGGTTGCGGATGGACTATGAGGCATGCTTAGCATATCTGCTCTTGCCACCAGCTGGAGGGGTGCTGCTGCTCATGCTGGAACATCGGAGTGACTACGTGAGGTGAGCAAGCTTTCGAAGGCGGCCGGTTTGGCCGTTCTAGAGAACGATGAAGGGAGATATGGGAATATCACTAACCTACGATACTGACAGATTCCACGCATGGCAGTCCAGTCTCCTGTTCGCCTTCATATTTGTCATTCACATCATCTTTTCCTGGTCCAGTATTATATCCTGGTTCCTGTTCATTCTGGATCTCGGCCTCATTGGCTTCCTGACCATGCACGCCTACAAAGATGGTATGCCCCACCTCTGACTCTACTTCCCCAGCCAAAAGCTGATTCAATGTGTAGCGGAAACTCTCGACCATTACCAAGTCCCCTTCTTCGGGCCTTTGGCGAGCTCCATTCTGGACGACGAGGTGTAGATGTGGGAAGTACATTCTGGCTGGGTTTTCGACATTTAGAGGGCGTTCATGTTCAGGGGGCATTTCTAGGCGTCTTTGGGTTTTCATATACCTTGTCACAGAGTTCTTCTCAATCGAGCATATCCATTTCTTTATTATTTATTCGAAACTATATTAATGATAATAAGGCAGATGTTAGCGGTCTGCCTGCGCCAATAGCTGCTACGATTAGTGTAACAAGAATTCAGAATATACACTATCCTTGCATTCCCCCACCCGAACTGATCATTCAACCAAATCTAGCCTTCGCAATCTCCCTAAAATACTCCATTGTTTGGTTCTCCTTCGCCCTCCTTTCGGACAATCGCTCCTCCCTCTCCGCATC
Source organism: Beverwykella pulmonaria (assembly GCA_001599595.1). Lineage (NCBI taxonomy): Eukaryota > Fungi > Ascomycota > Dothideomycetes > Pleosporales > Melanommataceae > Beverwykella > Beverwykella pulmonaria. Next base: position 1,787,475 of record BCHH01000002.1, read on the forward strand.
CCTCGCCCGCATAATCTCCTCTCTCCTTACCTCCCTCTCTGTCTTCTTCCGCTCCAGACTCACCTTCTGCTTCTTGTACCCCTCAATGCCATCATCTCCCATTAAATCCCCATCGCCAACTTCAACATCTCCGCCTTCCTTCGCATCGCGAAAATCGGAGACTATCGTGGTAGTTTCGCGTTTCTTCTCAAGCTGACGCTCGCGCGATCCAGGGTCTGCGCGCGGAACAAGCTCATCAAGATGCTCTTTCTGCGCCTTCCGATCTAGCTTGCGCTCAAATCGGATATCGTCCACATAATTCGCACGATCGCGATCGCGATCTTCTTGCCGGAGCTCATCGCGTAACGCCAGATCATCCATTCGCGGAATCGCGGGTCCTCGTCGCGGGTACACGTCCTTGGGCGGCGCAGGGCCAAACTCATCATCGTCGCTCTGGGGCTCATCATCTTTGCGAGCTCCGTATTCTGGGGATGCGCGAGTGGCGCCTGGAGCTGTGGGTTTGTCGTCTTGCGATTGTGCGCAGTAAGAGGATACGGTTTCTTGTGCGGTTTTGAGCATGGAGGGATCATACCAACTCCGTGCTAGATCTCCACGGTTCCTCACAAATGTTAGTCTATCTAGCCTCGTCCAATTTGTCGTAATAAGGCAAAATGTACTTACCATCGTCCCACGAAACTCTTCCAACGCCCTCGAGCTTCCCGCTCGTCCAGCTCATCAAGGTTCAATTTCTTCTGGATATCCAGGTAGGACTGAAATAACAGCTTATATTCCTCGTAATCGTGCTTCGACAACTTCTGGGCTTTATATGGGAGTTTTACAGGCCGAGGGGGAGGGGACCGCGAGCGGTGACGTCTGCGGTGGTGATGTTTGTGATCATCATCGGAGCGAGGGGACCGGGAGCGCGATCGGGGGTGTCGTGAGCGGTGTTGCTGGCTTCTTTCCTCTTCTTCTTCTTCCCAGTGTCGAGGCATGTTTGCCAGTATCGCGTTGTGGTGTTGGAGCGGTCGAGAAGTAATTGTCGGCTCCGCCTGCCGAGCTGTGATCACTGGGTCTGTGCGCGTAATTATTTTACTGTAGCCTTTGTGATGTCGTCTCTTCAAGTCAGTCTCTACTGGTTGTCTGCTCCATCTCATGCTTTATACTGGTCCAAAGACGCTCAACAGTTTTCAATCGAGCACTTTCCCTCTGACGATCGACTCACCGAGACGCCGGCCGAGCGACTTCTCCACCATGCCACCTCACACCACCCATCACGGACTTCTCAATAGAGCTAGCACCTCCTCAATGGCAGCTACCCCGCAATCTTACACCGTGTTTGTCACTAGACGCATGGAAGAGTAGATCATCAACAGTTCCTGAATTTCGAGCTGCGAGAACCCCGCTCGACCTCGGGGAATTGAAGATTCAGTGCCTTGCTTCTATCATGGATGTTTAAGACCCAAGTACCCGGAAAGTTCAACTATGCCAAACTCTCCAATCATAAATTTGGTGTTCTGGTTAGTGATGGTGGTCCCCGGCTTCCTGAATGTATTTTCGTTGCTCTTCATGGGGGCGGTCGCGGTATATGCATTAAAAGTACCTCCGCGTTGTCGATTCTCCCCTCACTATTCGCAACAAGACATTCTCAGAAACAGCAATGCCTTCGTCTCTGACCTTGTGTACTGGGAGGGCCGATTCCATCAAAACAATGTGGGCTACAACACAGCGAACGGAATGACCTACGATGGAACACTTCTGGACCCTGTCACAGGCCTCCACAACGTCAGCGGTCTTCATCCATTCAGCGCTGCTAGTAAAGAATCTATTCACATCATGATTCTCGCACACGTCATCGCCGGTGACCCGCTTGCAGCTCGATTTCTATCTCCGGAGAGGCCCCAGGATGCCCCAAAAATTGCATATGACATCATGAAAAGAAAGCTCCAAACATACGTCAAATTCAACCAGACCTATCCTGGATATGGTGGCTTCCTACCGTGGTTCTTAAGCAATAAGGTGGCTCTTCAACCAACGGCAGACTGGGTGAACCGCGTGCCGGCTCTAGATAATGGGTCGGTGAACCAGATCTCTTATGAATACACATTGAAGTCTAACAATAACGGTTCAGGGAACTGATATGGGCGGTATATGCCGCAATCGATGTCCTCGAGCGCTCCAACAGCCCTAAATTCCAAGCTCTCGGAAGACGATGGCAGATTTGGCTTGACTACACAAAGACTACTGCCGCTCAAGTGCGTATACATTTATCAATGGGGGATCTGGAACAACCTCGCTGATGAGTCCAGGTCTTTTACAACGGCACTGGGCGTGTATGTGCTGTTACAACCATCGGCGACCAATTTTCTGCTACAGACGCCCTCAATCAGTCATTCGTATGTGAAGGCAACCAGACTCTGAACGACCCATACGAAGGCGAGCTCTTCACCTGGTGGCTGTACCTATTTTCGCCTCAACTCACCTCTGCTGAGAAGGAAGAACTCTGGGTCGTGAAGCGTCCGCAGCTTGTTGCCGTTGACTGGCCTTCGAATACTTTACTCGGCGATGTCACTGTGCAAAAGGGATACTGGTTCTCCAGCCACGAACAGTGGAAGCTGCTCGAACTGCCATACATCGATGTCGAACTCATCAAGCATATATTTCACAACGCAGAACGCGTGCGGACTTGTAACTCGTACCTCAACAATAACCCTGGAATGTACGCCTCAGTGAACAACATCACATATTCGAACGGGGAAATACTGGGGTACATTTCCAATGCCGGCATCCCCAGCGTTTCGTTTCTGCCTATTCAGGAACTAGATGTGATCACACCTTATGCAGTCTTCCCAACCGTTCTCTTCAACAAGAGCGTCGGGCTCGCTTGGTGGAAAAACATGGTCGATGGAAATGGTATGCAAAATCCCTACGGATCAACAGAATCTGAACGCCTCGATGGTACGGGCATCAGCAGCTTTGTGTCTTGGGACAGCAAGATAACAACCGTTGCGGCAATTCTTGGAGGCGTCATCGATTTTGTTAGGAAGAAGATGAAGAGAGACGGTGTCTACGACCAATTCTTGAAGATATCCCAGCGGGAGTACGAATTTGCATTTAGAGATGGAACTGGGCTAAAAGGCGAAAACGTAGAGTTGTGCTTGCCGAGCGTTGCAGTGCAGCATACGGGACGAGTAAAAGCTTATGAGTCGTGTAGGTAAGCACTTGCATGCTGTACTCTAGTGCTGCGTGTAGAAACTAAATCAGAACTATTTTTAAGATAATGCACGCATCTAAAAACAGCTACTGTAACGTGAAGTGAGGGGAAGAGCAACGGCCGTCAAGAAACCACAAAGTCCAATGACCGTGTACTAACCATCATGTACGACCGTTCAATACGAAGCATGACATGCCTACTTCGACGTATACAGCTCTTTTTTGCCCCAGCTGAATCCTTCCCCAAGCCACAATCTGCGGTTCCCGGATGTCAATGCTGATGAGCAATGAATATATTCAAAATCGGACAAGAGCAGTGATCACCAGCAACGAGTACCGCCACAACACATACTCACACAGCCCATTTCATGTTAAGGAAAGTATTGTGGTTCTACCATAAAAGTGTTCATTCACGCCGACCTCCCGATGCGGTAACCTAAACGAGAGACGGCATCGCTGAGCACTAATGCCGACCTCCGACCTCCGGTGAGGAGACCCGATCGGCAGATTTCAATAACACGACGGTTATGTTTTGCCTCGCGTTTCCTGTCATTGTAAGATCAACAAGGTCGTAAGTTTTGTGTGAGCTGCCAGTTTGCTGCTTCAAACTTTATTTGAGACGTATATTAGTCTGGGAAATTGTCTCGAAGTGCGTGGGAAAATAGACGCCGGCGGAGAAATGCGATGTGGTTTGTTGATCAACAAGTCTGCAAGCCTGATCCCGAGCAAGCGTCAACCGCCAGAACTTAAGGGTATCCAAGATTTGAACGTGCATTGTATTGCCGGAAAGGGTAAGTCTATGTCACTTCTATTGGGTCATCATATCCCATTCCATGTAGGTGGTGCTTGTCAATTTCATCATGTATCCTGTTCCACGGCACTATTCACTGTCCACTGCAGCCATGTCCCATTCCGGCCCCACCTGTGGCTGGTGGTAAGTCTGGTATATGTAGGATCCATGTGTACTCCAGGTTGGCCGGATTTGCAGTTGCTTCTTGTTGCAGGACCGTTCTGCCACACCGCACTGTAGCTCTTCATTATGTCTGCTCCAGGTAATTCACAGGTTCGTGTTTTGATATGAGTTTTTGGGTAAGGAGCTAATATATAGTAGAGACAGAATCTACCACAACAATCAGGGCCTCCATATGCTCCCAAGCATGCGGCTCTGGGTGGTGTACCCGATATCATCCCAGATATACCACCAACGGCAGCTTTTCTTGTGCTTTATATTATACTGTGCGTAACTCACTTCAAAATCCTTAAAGGAAACAAAGCCCGAGGACACAAATTCATATTTAATGGAGCCCTATTCGGTGAGTCTCGCCCTACCAACCTTCTCAACACTCAAAAATCAAGAACTTGGCTGACCAAGGTACAGGCTTTTGCGGGGTTCGAATGGTGACAATGTCCCTGAGGATAGCATGGGCATCCCATCGAACAAATATCAGTCTAGCGATTGCAGCCCAAATCTTCGTCTACGTTGGGACTATCATCCTCTACATACTGAATTGGTTTTTTGCCCAACGAGTTGTCCGCGCGCAGCACCCGCGATTAGGATGGTCGAAGCCGTACAGGGTTTTCCATCGGGGCGGACTTGTATGTCTAGTCCTCAGCTTATTCCTTTTGATCGTGGCCGCAGTCCAGCAGTTCTTTACTCAAGATCCGGAAACGCTTCGCATTGACAGGAACTTCCAACGCGCGGGACAAACGTATTTCTCGGCCTTTTGCTTCGCTCCGATCGTGTTAGTCCTCATCTCGCTTGCTTTGCCGCGGAGGAAAGGAGTTGATAAGTTTGGTGCTGGTCGTTTCAGGATCAACATTGGGATTCTCCTTGTCGCCGTTTCCATTCTATCCACTGGACAAATATTCCGCTGCGTTGCTACTTGGTTACCTCCAGCTCCGCTCCGCTCGCCTCAAGGCGTACCACTTTCTGCACCATGGTACCTTTCCAAAGCCTGTTTCTACGTGTTCAACTTCACAACCGAAATCCTCGTCGTTATGGCCTACGCGCTTCTCCGCATCGACCTCCGCTTCTATGTCCCTGACGGCTCCAAAGGTCCCGGTGACTTCTCTGCGGGACGCGACGGCTCGTATCGTGTGGGCGTCATCGGCAACGAGAAGAACCTCAAGCGGGCCTCCAAATCTCCCATGGGCAGCCAACCCAACCCGTCCCGCGACACTCTCCACCAATACGAAGTCTCTCTCTTCGACGACACGCGCACGCTCGCCGACTCGCTGCAATATCCCTCATCAGTGCTAGAAGTCGATTCCAAGACCGGCCACTGGAAGATCAGACGCCAGTCCGGCACGCCGTCGACACACACGCAGTTCTCAAGCGCATCGCAACCTTCGCTCTGGAGTCCCGACCGCGAAATATTTACCGAGGACCACGCACCTCCCGTCCCAGCTCTTCCACAAGACTGGCCGCTCCGCGAGTCCCAAATGCCTCGCGGGTATATTCCAGTGATGGAGCACCGCAACCAGCGCAGTGTATCAGAACGCAGCATGGAGCTCGAAGGCCATGACTACAACGGCGTCGATATGGGCAATGCCATCGCCGAGGCTATCGCCAATCTCGAAGCCAACAGCTTCACGCGTCAAACACGTGAAGGAACGCGTCCAGAAGACGCCACCATGCATGTAAACCAGGTCCCCGGTGCTGCACTCACATTCCCAACGCAGATGCAGCAAACGTATCAGCCCGGCTCATTAGGTTCAAATAACCCTTGGCGGGACTTGTACGGTCCGCAATCATCATCTGAATCAGGCTCAGGCTCAAGCCGTCCGGGCTCATGTCAGTGGGCGCAGAAGTACTCGGCAAGCGTGAGGAGAAAGCTAGAGTCCACGCCTATAGATAGTAATCCACCTCAATCATCTAGCACAGCAAGTTTTACCACTGCTTATGCGGCGGCTGAAGAGGAGTTTGCGAGGTTTAGCTCCGAGGCGCCGCAGCAGACAGAGGATATCGAGGAGCATGAGGGGCCGAGAGAGTTTGAGTCGGAGCCGTCACCGGAGCTGGGGCTGAAGTCGGAGAGAAGCACAAAGCAGCCGCAGGAAGGTAACACATTTTTAGCATTGGTGTAAGCATATAAACCATATTTATGATTTGGGCTGGCGTTAAGGTTGTGAAGTCCCGAAGTTAGAGTCATGGTCATAGTTTTCTTTTTTTTAAATCTATTTTTATAAATTATTAATGCTTTTTTTCTACGATGATTTTAAAGCTATGAGCCCAAAGGCATGTAAGGCATAGAAAATATGCTTAGTTGTAACGCTTTAGGCTTAGCTGATCCAAGGTCAAACCACTTATAAGCTACTCTGACTTAATCCCTCCTAGAACAACGCAGTCGCCAAATGATCATTGGTCCCCCATCAGAAAACCCTTACATTAGTAGAAGCGGGAGGAGGCCTAATAACTACAATGCACCCAGGGTTGTTCCTCAGGGACGATACCTGAAAGTACTCAGGGCGTTAGCATGGGTTTTTGTTTGGTTGACAAGTAACTATGGTTATGATTATAGTACTAATTTCTTAATATTCTTGACAATACCATAATTTTCTCACTGAAGATTGTGTGTTTCAAGTCTTAATATCTATGCTTGATCTTTAAGAATTGGCGTGCAGCTGTTATCGGGTAGTTTGTGGAAGGCGCGTGTGCTCCATTGCACCAGAATGAGCCATTTTGGGCCAGATGAGAGTCAGGTGACGCGAGGTATATCAATCCCTCCCGCTGCCAGGCATACCAGGCAGCAATTCGTCTTTTGGTACGAATACATACTATCTCTGTTCAAACGGTTGTTATCCACCGTCAAAGTGACCCTTACAGTTTCGAAGAGGGGAGCGGGTCACTTAAAGACAAAGAGCTCACTTGTCTTGCGTCATATATAATGCCCCTCTCCCCTATTTAGCACTAGCTCTGAAAGAGCGAAATTGCACCTGCAGGATCCACAAAGTTCCTAAGATTATACTGCCAAAAATCTCGAACGCATGGTTTTATACTCTTCCTAAGCCTGGGCAGAAATGCATAACATATGCCCAGCGCCGATCATTCTTCAAATTCATTCTACTTCACATTAGTGCGTGGACTAGAGCAAAGTAAGTAACACCCTTGGAACATACACGTATAGGTTTGCAAATGCGAATCTCTTTTGGCGTTCCAACATATTCGGGCTGTCTCTACATTAAAAATTCCATGGCCAAAAAACTTATATTGGAACCAGAAGATATCGAGGTTACCGAAATGGACCTGATCCTTTCGTATTCCCTTATTATTATGCTACCGGAAAACTATAGACCAAGTTGTGGTGTTTATCAAAGATATTTTACCTCTGATCCATGTCTCGTGACTAATCTTGCTAAAATCAAAGTAGAGAGCGTTAGAACAAGATTCTGAAGAAGCTGGCAATATGTTTGTGAAGCTTCTCTTGCTTCATACGAAAGCGCTTCCCTTGTGTGCATTTGCAAGTGTCCCATGAATGGAGTCTATATCTTTTCGATAATAGCGGGTAACAATCAAGTGAAATCTATTCTCACACAAAGCATTTTCTGGATCTGATCTTGAGTTACGCAGGGGTGTAATGTGAGTATTGAGTAAGCAGCTTGAGCTGTGGCTGAGCAAGCCTGAGCGAGCCATGAGCCAACGCGAGCCAGCGTGATTGTACCTGATTCGTGCCTGAGCTCGCCACGAGCCAACATGAGCCAGTGTGATCGTGCCTGATTTCCTCCCTGAGCAGCATGAAGAGGGTCTGAAATTGGGCCTCAATCAGCTCGTAGGGATGTGAGGTGTCAAAGGCTGACTGGTCCCATTTTCGGACGCAACCTTCCATGGCTTAGCTCCATGACCCTTGTGCCGGCAATACTTTCCTTTCATCTACAGTTCCTCACGACCACTCGGACAATCGAATATGCGTATTCACTACTGGTAATGATCTTTGTAATTTTCGCGCATGAACTTAGACAGTACAGTCTACACTTGAAAGCAGAGTTGAAAGTGAAAAAGTTTTGAATATCTGACTTTATTCATATCTTAAGTTGCAAAAGGACTCTGCATTGATCCAACGCCAAACCATCATGACTCTATCTATAAACCCGCTTCCACTCCCAGTAGTCTCCACCATAATTCCCACGATCTGTTGTATGAAAAGCATTTTCTGATGTGCGGGCTATCATCGCCTGGCTACGCATCATGGAATTTGCCAGGTTCATCTCAGACTGCTGCTTCAACCGATTGGCTTGTAATATCAGCCTCTCCATTGTGGCATCATCCACCCCCTCAAAGATCTTGTCAAGCCGTGCTCGTGATGCAGTCTCAGATTCGCCAGGCATAGGCTCGAATGCTTGGAGCTGGGCTACTATCGTGGCATCGGAACGAGAGGCCGCTTGGGGCGCTAAAGCTGAAGCTTGTGTTGCGGACGCATTTCCTATTCGTCCAGGAATGTTCAAACGGCGCATTTGAACTGGTTCGTCTTCTTGCTTGCCACGTTCATTTTGGATGACCTCTCTTCTGAGCTGTGCATTTTGGATGGCCTTTGTTCTAATCTGGCGCCAAGCGTCGTGAAATTTCTCGTAGTGGGCCTTTAGTTGAGGATGAGCCTCATCGGGGAAAGCTGTAAGCGGGATCGTTGGATATGCAAAGACTTCTTCCTCACGACCGTCGATGAGAAGTATGTCTTTCCTCGCCAAAAGGGCGTTCAGTTTCCGACGCATTGTAAGCTGATAACGATTGGTCAACTGTATTTTGGAGTCAGTTTAGGAGAAGACTTACGGGATCAGCCATTATATGTGAACCAATAAAAAGGGCGAATACGTTGCGTGTAATTAATGGCATGCCGTTCTCCGGTCCTCCAGGTCGAGTCTCAGCTTTGATTTCAATATCCAGAGCTTCGTAGTATATCTTCAGCAAGAAGTCGCGAGTATACACATCCATCTGTCTTTCCTCTGATTCTGTAAAGCTGAAGTCGTCCCAGCCAAATAACTCAATCGCTTCTAGCATCATAACCGGTGTGACATAAGAATATGCTCCAGTCGATTTCAAAGGTGCAGGAGGATCGCTTGTTGTGTTTCTGAGGTAATCATAGATTGCTTACAAGTAAGACATTAAGTTTCGTTGCTACTTAATTAGCTAGGAAAACATACCTCCAGTAAGGCGAGTAATTGTTGCGTTTCCCTCAACATCCACGAGTTTACCCCAAAATTTCACAGCTTCTGGGTCTGGATCCGGTTCTTCAGTGAGAGAGCTCGTAAGACCTGCCATTCTGCAGTACGTTAGCAAGCAGCTATTGTAGGGGGTGAGTGTGTGATTCTCACCTTTCGAAGAACTTAGTGTAGTCCATGATTAAATGTGATTCTCACCTTTCGAAGAACTTAGTGTAGTCCATGATTAAATGTGATTCTCTGCTACAACACTTTGAAAATGTAGGGAATCTAGAAGAACAACTTAAGCATTGAATAAGGGCAGCCTCAGCCGTGTCTGAGGTAGAGGTGAAATGAATCGAGTGGGGCAGTGCCTTCTAGTAAGTTTTTTGGTGGCGTATCACATGAGTTAAAAGTGGCATAGTGCTTTGGCCTTAGGGTATTTTTATCGCACCGCGCTGTGGCCGATTTAGGCCTTAGCAGTGGAAGGTGATGTGCGCAGCGGAGCAATCGAGGCAGGATGGATAACGAAAGACTCAAAAGCCTGTAATAAGATCGTGGATCAATTAGAGAAAAGGTGGTTTGAATTACATATATGTTCCATCAAGATTAAAATGGTTGCTTGGATATGTGTGTGAAGATTAAGATGGATCATCTTGGAATCCATTGGTGGATCTAGCGGCAGATAAGCCGCGCGTGTCGCACCATGCACGTGATTAGGGCGCGCGGCATAGACATGACGGGGCGAGCGGGTGTTGTAACTTGCCCCTCCAAAATTGGTTCTTCCAAAACTACTTCTTGCACATTCGCATCGAGGATCCGAAAGTGACCTGGTGCAGCCCTACCACTGCCGGGACGATCCCAGAGGCGCGCTGAACGGCTACTAGCCAAACGCGGTTGATACTGTCTAGTTTCTGCCATCACAAACCCTAAAACTGGCCCAATCGATTCCGTTTGCTCACGTATTGCTCTTGAATGCCCAGGATTCCCCTCTTTACTCGACTCAACAGCCGCTTGCACTGCCAATGTTCGAGTACCCAGTTGCTGTACTGCGTGAAGAGCGTCATCTGCAGCATCCTCAATTGTGCCGAGCGATCCGACTACGACTGTTAAGATTTTAGTTGAAGCAGCCGGGTCACTCGTAAGACATAAGTCAGGCTTCGGCCGACCGTCTCGGCCACGCTCAAAATTGGTGTTATTCCTATTGACATCGATTCCAATCGGGCCTGCCATTATTGGTTTTGACTTTACTGGCAAGCCAACATGGACGGCAAACAATTTTACGCGATGCTGATGGGACTGAAAATTGGAATCGTGTCTAATGCGCCATTTCGGTCGATCTTCTGGATTAGTTCGTACGCCCACTCTCCACGGAACGATTATCTCCACGAAGACTTCTCTCCACGAAGATTTCTCTCCACGGAGCTCCGTGTAAAGTTGCTGATATTGGGATAAAAAGAGCAGGAGTTAGGAGACTAGAATCAGGACTAGAATCAGGACAAGGAACCAAAAGGGTGTCAAACATGAGCAGCCTGAGGCACCATGATTTTGATCATGACCTAGCCCGAGCAAGCGTGATTCAGGCTGAGCACCAATGAACCGAGGTTGAGCCGAGTAAGATTTTGCTGATGTAATGGGCCGAAAACAGACCGTTCGTTAACAAACATGGCGTGTGAAACCAGTCAGAGAAAGGGCTGCATTGGTCATGGAGTCCTGGATTATTGGATCAGCTCACCAGATGCATATGTAAAAAAGGGTATTCTGTTGACGGAAATGAAGGATTTGTATATTTCCCCTCTACCCAAGTCCGTCCTCAACCCTTTAGGTATTCCTATAAAAGTGGCAAAGTGGTGCTGGTAAGCACTCCTGCCGCACCCTCAAACATCTACATATCAGAGACTTACGTACAGCTCTTTTCGACGCTCATATACCCTTCCCTAGTAGGATTTCGGTAAGGTCGCTACCAGACGGACCTGGATGTAGTTTTAGAAACACTGAGGGGATGTTTCATAGCAGACTCGTTGACCGTTTTTGATTTTTGATTTTGGGGTGTAGTGTATGGAAGCCGGGCCGAGGTAGATGGAGGAGAGGGTATATACAATTCTAGAAGCTGGAAAGAATGGAAAAGGTAGAAGGCACGTAATAAAAGGTGCGATGAAGTATGCTTGTAATGTTTGAAGTGTGTATACCAGATACAAATTAAGTACTACTCTCGAGCTTCTCAAAAGCAAAGGCGCCCTATGATGCAACCCCCAATGCCCGAACACCACCCAGATGCTTGACAAGAGAAGGAAGAAAGAAAGAAAACAAAAAGAAAGGAAATGCTATGCTATGCACTCCTGGTAGAAATGCAGGGCCGAACCAGTCAGCAGCTCCAAAAACTCCATCCCAATGCTGTTTTCGTTTTGACCAGCGAGCCAATAGACTCGATATTACACCCAATGCCACACGTCCTAATCAACCCTGACTCTTCGCCCTCTTCCCGCGCCCACACTCTCTCTTACTCAGCGGCTCCTCGGGCCATACCCACCCTCTAACCCTGCGCGCCTCCCTCTTCTCACTCATATTCGGCTTCGGCACCCAAGTGTCCTTCTCAAGGAAATTCTGCCTGGTGAGCGCTGCGGGTCCACCGACCTCCATGCGCCACGTATTCATGCCCGCGAAGGGATTCTCTTTGGCCAGCATATGCAGGTACCAGAGCGCGATGCCGGCGGTCATCTGGATACTTCCGTCCTCGGGATGCAATCCCGAGGTGGAAAGGCGGATGGGTGGGGAAAGTTCGAGATAGCCGAAGATCGGAATCCCGGTTTGCGCGTTCACGGTGGTCGGGTCTACAGTTGCAGCGGACGACGGACCACCGCAGCGCACGCACAAGAGTTCGATCTCCGTCATAATGAAGCCGTATCTGCAGCCGTGCTCGCGCATCACACGGTGGAGATGTGCGAGGCCCTGGAGATACAGGACCTGTTTTGGTGGGGACTCCCCGCGCATACCGGTGTTCCACTGATCGTAGCACTTCACGAGCCCGACGACGCGGCCCCGGCTGTCGCCGTAGATGGTCTTTTCATAATCAGACGGATAGTTGGAGACGAATTCTGGTTGTTGGCGGGACCCCGGGACGGGTTTGATGGCGCGCATCATCATGTGTGTGCTGCCCTGGGCGACTTTGAGTGCGGCGTTAACCTTGGTCGCGTAGTAGCTGGTGCAGATGTCATGGAGTTGGGCCTCGTTTTCGGGTTGCAGAGTCTGGCGCCCGGGTTGGGGAAGGTAGGTGGAAGGGACGGGGACTTCGAGAAGGGGGAGCACCGAGGGAAGGGCGGTGATGGTGGAGATATTGAAGTCGTTCCAGGCGCGCAGGTTGCGAATGTCCCACCAAAAGTGGTTGTGGATGCCGCGGCTCACGCTCGTGATACGGCGTACGAGAGCGGGAGAAGGGTTGGTTGAGGTTAGGTAGTCGAGGAGGGAGGAGGTGGAGGTCGCTGCGAAGCTGTCGAAGCCAGCGTCTGCAGTGTAGGGGTACTGGACAGCTGGGGCAGACTCAAAGTCCGGAATGGTGAAGTCTGGGGCGGTGGAAGGCACATAGTGGGAGACTTCCTGGACTTGGGAATAGGTAGCAGCTGGGAGGGAAGTGACGGTGTTCAGGCTGGGCTGGGCAGCGCCGGACGCGGTCACGTAGCTGGGCATGTTGCGGTATGTAGGGAAGCCAAAGCGGCTGATGACAGACTCATCGATGCTGCCGGCAGACCCAGAGCGAGAGTGGCCGCGGTATCCATTTGCGGAGTGAGAGCGCGAGTGGCTAGCGAGAGAAGGCCGTCGGGCTTCTGAAGACGATGTGAAGGAAATGGGAGAATTAAGAGTTGAAGTAAGGCCCAAGTCATATGAGCAATTAGAGACAGGAGAAGTGAGAGCACTTTGGTTGAAAGGACTTGATCCTCGACGGATCATAGAGGTAGGGCGAGAGTAGGGATTGAAGGAAGGGGCATAGCCAATGCTAGAGCTAGACGTCGTCCGGCGATGTCTGACGGGCCCACCAGTGGGCTCGGGGATCTGGTCCTGAGTGCGGACCTTGGGGAGGAGGAGCGGTCCATGCTGGCGGATGGGAGACCGCGGTGGAGATGTGGTGGAGGTGTTGATGGAGTCAGGTGATGAGTTATTGGAGTAGAAGGCGCCGTCAGTGGAGGAGCCAACACTGCCCGGCATGTAGCTGAAGGAGGCCGAGGGAGGCGTGGTATGGCGGTGATACATTGTGAAGAGAGATGGGCTACCAGACTGTGGCTTGAGAATTAGAATCAAGATGAGAAACGAGTGACGATATCCAATGGCTTACGCAGAGGGAGTGGGCAGGAACAATGGCGATTATGAATAGAAAATTATTCGGCGGGATTGGATTAGAGAGTGGAGGCCGGCTCCGTGGGGTCTAGAGACAAATGCAACGCAACAAAGGAGACTCGTGTTTATGACAAGGCGGTGCAGAGATGATGAACGATGGAGAGCATGTTGGTTATGCGGCGAAGCTATGGGTACTTATTCTTGCCGGAGCAGAGGCATCAGAACCACTGGATCACGACGCGCGAGCCGATCGCGCACTAGCGGCTAGAAACTCTGAAACACGATCTCTGCGAGGCCCAAAGACCGACCCGGGGGAATCTGGCGGTCTGGCGGTAGTATCACAACAGACGTACAGGAAGAGTTCGCCTACTAACCCACTACACGCAGCCTCAGAAGCGCCTGAAACATGGCGGGGAGCGTGGGCGAGTACTCGGGCAGAACAGACGTTGCAGTCCGACTACGTCTATTTCTGATGGGGGCGTGGCCCGATGCGGCGTGGCGTGAGGGTAGCATTCACTGTGAGTGGCTGTGGGGTCTGAGGTTGCAGAGGAAGCTGTAGAGAAGCATCCCGTTGCGGCGAGGCGCTGCATAATGGGGCGGCTAGCGAACGTGAAACTGGTATAGGTGGCGCCGTATAGCAATGCTCTGCGCGAGGGTTGTAGGCGTTGCGGGCGGCAGTTTGGGCTGCTCAGCGCGCGGCGACGAATGGGAGTGGTTGTGTTGTAGAGCCTTAGCGCCTGCGCTGGCGGGCACGGACTTCCGACACCGTGGGGCAGACAGATGCAGCAGATGCACGATGCTTGTCACGCCGTTAAAGAGTCATCGCGGGCAGAGCCAGCGATTGGACCACGACAGCCGTGCGTTTCGTTTCCCACGTCTTCCAAGCCTGCATCCCGCAGCGCCGTGCATGTTCCTCAGTGACTCACAGAGGGCGAGCAAGAAGATATCGCGACTATAACACGCTCCAGAAATCGCTCACAGTGCCGTCGCGTTGCGGGCGCGTTGTGGTGTTCTGCACTCGGGGTCTCAGGCATCGCCCACCTGGCGTTCACTCGTCGGTCCCCACACTGCACTTCGTCTTGTCGCCGTCCGATGCGCCCGACTGCTGCTCCAGTTTGCGCCGCGGTGCCCACGAACAGTTTGCGCTCCGGTACCTCATCTCCCTTCTCGAATCCCGCAATGCTATTGGCAGGACGACATCTGCCACCCAAGCGCCGACGCTGTCCAAACGTTGCACCCGGAAACGCCCTCGTGGAGCCTCACGATATATGGTGTTGCGCTAAGGAAATTGTCCGTAGAGCCTCAAGCCGCCCTGTGTCACTCCCAGACATGGTTCATTTAGCGCCCGCATGCCCGATCGGGAGATTAGTTTGAATTAGTAACCCCACATATGAGACAAATATACCTCAAACCGGGTGGGAAGATCTCAAACCGGAAGTCTGGAATTGCCGTTAATTATCCTAAACAGGGGATGCCCATCTACGCAAGTAGGTTCGTGGTGGAGGAAACGGGCACAGCATGAACCGAGTATCGTCATCTCATCTTGGTTTCGGAGATCGATCTGCTGAGCGTCATGCTATGCTTGCTACTATGCATCTACGCGCCCATCCCCATTTCCTCGGCCCGGAAGAGCCCGCTCAACCTTCCTGGCGGCCTTTACCGCTGGTGCAAGCGTGTCTCTACACAATCGTTCCACCACGTCTTCCAGTCGATCACTTTCCGTTCCTTCCTTGCTTCATCGGCCGCGAAAACCATCGCATGACTGCGAAAGGCTTCATCGAGGTCGCACCCCAGGAACTCCCGCTGAGCCTCAGCCGCCGACATCCCCTGTCTGTCAACGGCCTCAACCGCCATCAGAAATTGTCTTGCCAAGCCCTCGTCGCCCCCTCCGTGTCCCCCTCGGGCAATGTGCGGTTTATGCGTCTTTGTGTGACCGGTCGAGAAGTTGTGGACTTTGATAGTTGCGCTGTCGTACTCGATCTCGCCTTTTGTGCCGTAGATGCGGCCGCGGCGCTGGCAGATTTTTTCTGTGAAAGCCACCATGTGGAATTGCGCTGTCTTTGCGCCTCGTCCTTTCAAGCTCGGGGTTGAGTTTCCGTCTTGGGGAAGAGGGTCGTCGTCCCAGGTAATCGTCACGCACTGGTCATCGCAGACGTCGTTGTCTGCTTCGTATATGCAGCGGCCGTACCATGGCCGCGCCTCGACTTCCTTGATGGGTGTCTCGGGCGTGTAGTCTTCTTGCAGATCACTAAGCAATTGCTTGACAGCTGTCTTTTTGCCCTTCGTCCTGTACAGCTCCTCAATCTCGGGATTGACGATCTTAACAGGCCAGCCTATGTTCCCAAAGTTGAGCTGCTTGTCCAGGTAGATCCTTTTCGCACTGTAATCGCAATCTTGCTCAATTGGACAGGAGAGACAGTTGGTGGCTTGGCCCGCTTCTTTAGGCTTCCTCTCCTTCCTGAAGAACTTTCTCGATCCCGTTGAAGTGAGGAAGGATGGCAGATGTGGCTCCGTACCGTTTGGTGGTGGAGAACAGAGCATCCACATAAGGAAATCGATATCATGGCAGGACTTTGTCAGCAGAGACGGAGCTGTCGTCGATTCCTTCCTCCAGTTGCCCCTACTACTCGTCAGTCTCCGCTCAAGCACAAGAAGTTTATGAACCCATACCTGACATAGCTGTGACTGAAATGCCAATACCCCACCGGTTCCACATGCTCAATACTCAGCACATCCCCAATGACCTCCTTCTCTAGCACCAACTGCCTCAGCAGCATGTTATGCTGCGAGTACCTAAGCACATGACAGATCCCGAAAACAGGCTCTTTCCACTCCTTATCTCCGTCTGCGACCCCATTCGCATCCACATTCCCACCGCCCACACCCTTCAAGGCCCTCCAGATATTTATGCAACCCTCCAAACTAGTAGCCAGCGGCTTCTCACAGCAAACATGCACGCCCAGCTCCGCAATCCCACACACAACCTCCTCATGCGCCTCATCCAGCACGCAAACAAACACCGCATCAACTCCCCTCTCTACTTTCTCTCCGGCCCTCTCCCTCTCCCTCCTACTTGCCTCGTATTTGACCCATTGCTTCCAATCATCAAACTGCTGCTCCGGCTTCGGAGTGTTGGTGCCCCAGATAAACTTCCGCCCGAATTCCTTGCGTTTGTAAGGGAGAGGCTCGCAGACGGCGGAAATAATGGCGTTGGTTGAGGCGAGCGTGGCTCTTGCGTAGGCTGTGCCCCGCGAGCCCGCGCCGATTATAAGAACGCGGGGTCGCGTGGCGAATAATTTTTTTCCGGGGGCAGAGAGAAATGCATTCTCTGAGCTATCTTGGGATGCTGCGGTGGTGGGCATGGCTGGAGTAACGGCGGTGGTTTTGTGGCTAGAGAAGGGGTTGCGCATTATGGGTTGGTGGTTGTTGGGTATTGAGAGATGGAAGGTTGTCTTACTCCTTGTCGAAATTGTAGTCGGGTAATAGATTGGATGTTCGAATACTCAACGTTTGATAAGGGGGCCTCGGCACGAGATTGAAGGAATTCTATTTTCTTCAAATTGGAATGGCGAGAACCAAGGAAAGGGTCAATGGAAGGTGATTCTTGTGAATTGGGTTTTGATGTCATCCAGGTCGAGGTCAGGTGGGGTGTTTATAGCTGCGGATAGGAGTTGCCTAGAAGGCTGAAGGATAATTGCTTTCCAACTACCGGTCAGCAACGATGCGGCGAGCTGTCACTATAGCGTTGCATCAACATGGATGCGTGTTGGAACGCACCTGTTACCCATGTAGATAACGAGTTGTGTTCAAGAGCAAGGTGAGGTTGAGGTGTGGGGTTCAAGCCTGAGGCTAACCAACCAATAGTAGCATTGATGATAAATCTCATAAATCCAATAAAACATATCCGCAAGAAGATATCACTACCAAACGATTGAGGCTACCCACCAAAATGCTCGCCTATGATGATTCCTACCATACATGCAACGCCAGTTCTAAATGAATTTAGGCTATAACAAGTCCTCTATATGTCCGGACCGGTCCGTCTATCGAGCTCGTAAAATAGCAGGTACACTTCTTTTTGCATGCCCAGCACCTCGCTGGTCTTGCTTTCTTTTATTTTATCGTCACTGATCCGCCACCATCGGTTGCTGCTCGCCCGCTTTGGCTTTCGCTTTAGCTGGCTTAGGTCTGTTATTGAAGAGGCTTTCTCTCGCAGCGACCTTATGCTCCTTGGCTTAGACGAAGAAGACGGTGAAAAAGAGGGTTGCAATAGGTCGTCCTCGCGAGGCGCAGATGTTGGAGCTGGACCTCGAGACGCCATAGAAGATTGGGAAGAGAATGATTGCACCGACGGAGAATATAGGATAGGGGTTGATGGTATGGGTGATACATGCTCGTCCGGTCGTGTGAGATTTGATGCTGAGATTCTGGGGCTTTGCGCCGCGGAGGGATTCGCACTACCCTGGATGCTATACACGCCACCTACGCCAAAGGAGTGTGGCGTAGAATAGGGCACTGGCTGGACTTGCCGACGGAAAGACTCATAGTGACCACTATTGTGACTGCCCTTGTGTGTCACCATTCCCAGGAGTCGATACGTTTTCCTGTTCAACAAGCCACCCAAAGGTAGCGTTTCGGGAAAAGACACTTTGGCCAAGTTCTTCGTTGACACGCTCCCCATGGCAAACATGGATCGCGAAAGATGTATCGCCAGCACCTTGGGAAAGGAGGAGATAGACATGTGCCGCGCAATGCGACAACGAGGCGCGAGACTTGAGTCGGGAAGCTCAACGCCTTGAGGTGGGTTTTCCGGGTCTTGCTCGAGAGCGTCCTGTATCTTCGAAATATCAGACTGAAGTCGCTCCTTAGTCTTCATCGCTGAAGCACGTTCCAGCTCCTTGGTCTTGGTGCGAAGCGCATGTTCCAGACGGCAGTACTCGCATTTGAAGTCATCGATGTGTTCCACCTTTAGCATCCCGTCGAAACAGGTATTCAATGAGGTTGAGGACGTTTGGGGCACGTTTAACGTTAGCGTGACAAAGGTTGTTACTGCGGGTTTTGGCTTAAACCCGCATGTTAGGCATTCGATCTGAGATTCGATCTTGCCTTCGAAGGGAAAGCCCTCCTCCGTCGATGGAGATGCAACCTCCGCCGCTTTTGTCTCTTCATCTTTGCAGTCGGCTGCCGGAGCCTCAACAGCAGCGACTCCGAACTGTTCCGCTATTTCCTGTCGTTCTGAAGCGGTGGTTCCGTTGGGTATCACAACTCCAAGCTTTTGCGCTTGCAGCCTGGCCTTGCTCCCTGCATGATACTCGTCGCATAGCCGCTCGGTTATGATCTGGAGGAATTCCTGAGCATCATGCTGCTGGCGGCCGATCCGCGAGCCAAAAGCGCGTTCCAGCGCACGAATGAATGGCTGCGGAGAAATGGTTTTCCTGTAGATTGGCCGCTCGTTGAGCTTGTCCAGAAAAGCTTTCAGGGCGTATGTGACGTATCCCTTTTGCAATCCCTCGAGCTTCCACGGCTTCACGGGCCGGTTCTCGAAGCTGAGATTTTCCAAGTCCACGTCGTAGACTTCAGGCCCATCAAGCTTCCGCCGGTGTGTCTCCCGTATCAGGTATATTCGGAGGTCCGGCAGCCCTGCCAGCGCCTGCAGGATGGAGTTGATGAAGCAGTCGTTGGCGGGATTGCTAAGCCCGACTACGCCTTTCTTGCGCGTGCCCGCAGCCTCATCATCGAGGAAAAATGTGGGGCCAAAGACATAGACTAGGGTGATGGCAGCAAGCGATGCTCCGGCGGCGTAGGTTGCGATTGTGAGTGGTTTCTCTGGCATGGCGGAGCACCGTCGTCTCCTCCGGTGCGCCGCAGGATCCGCTGCCGACCGGGCTACGAGTGTAGGAGGGACGACGAAGACGATTGTCGTTGCAGGCGGGGATGGGCAGGCGCGAGTGAGGAGCAGGAAGGGCGATATAAGAAATCTCCACAATTCTCCATGGTCCGGTGCCGGCCGTTCCAGCAGTGGCGTCGGCAGCACGCAGTCATCGCTATCGTGGTTTCGTGCCGTCTAAAAGGCTCCGCGCCGGCCCGTAAAAGCAAAAGCCCAAGTGGATCCGGAGCAGGCGCATCGGCGGGTCGCAAGCTTCACCGAGTTCGTGCCAACGACCGTACCTTTTTTTACGCATCGCATCTTACCACCACAAACACGCTCAATGGTGTCGCTCGACCGGACAGCGTTGCTGCCCCAGTGTGCATCATGCGTACGGCGAGTGACGCGGCTCAGTCTTAATGCCCGGACACCGCTGCAGCAGCAAGTGCGCAGCAAATCCAAGGCGGCGAGGGATGCAGAGCGAAATGTCGTCGTCAAGCTGCGCCTGGACGTACCACGCTTCGGACGCGCAGGTGAGATGGTGGACTGCCATTCATTGCTGGCGCCTGCTAATATTATTACGTAGGCTCGTATATTCCCATTGCGCCTGGCACAATGAGGAACAGGTGGTTCCCATCCCGCATCGCCGACTATGTGACGCCCCGACAGCTGAAGCAGCTGCACGCGGAGGGGGTCGACATGTCTCGAGACTTCACATTTGGGGTCCGCGCCCCCCTGGAGGAGGAAGAGAAAGAAGACATGCTACAGCAGTCCAGGCAGCATTACGTGCGGCCCATTGAGATTGACCTGTTAAGTGTACGAGCACGCTGGCCTGATCCTGCGCGGAGAGCGAGGCACTGACGGAAGCAGCCCGAGCGATCGATGGCGCTCATAGATACCTTCATTCCGCCTACGCTCAGCTTCTTCCGAAAGCCCATCGAGCACGAGCAGATAGACCCCAAACAACGACAAGGAGCGTCCAGCGCGGCGGATGTGTTAACAGCAGCTGCCATGGCCAGTCGACCGGAGCCCGTCGCCAGCGGCATATATGGGTCAGTGTCGGCAGCCGATGTGGTAGCTACCATCAGGTCTGCATTGGCACACAACGATGAGGCGGCTCGCGTGCTGCTAGCGGAGAGCGATGTGCGGTTTATATCGGGTCACGCAGACGGAGATGCCTCCCGGGTGAAGCAGCTGGGGGATTTCAAGGTGGAAATACAGATGCCGGGCGCTGAAGCGCCCATCACAAGGAACATTCGCATTCGGGCAAAGGAGGGCTGACGGAGCAGGGAGCAGGGAGCAGAGGCTGGAGGCCTGAGGTGTTGGATGTGTGTCGGTTCTCTGTATACGATACTGTACACAAGATGCAACTGCCCACTTGGGCACCCATTCGGAAAAATGGCACGAGACGTGAAGCCGCGGAGCACGACAGCCATGAGCAGGGCCACTGGAACGCCTGTGATTGGCGGAGAAGCAGGAGCATCGTGTGAAGCTTCAGGGCATTCGGCAATGCGAGGCCTAGAAGCGCATGTCTGCGGAGAGACTCGGACAGCGCCCATGACCAAACGCCCACTGTGCCGAGCTTCTGGCGGGCACAACCTTCAGAGCGCGGCCGTGAAGAGGAGCCCCGAACAGACTCATAAATTCCGCCGGCCCACGTCATTCCCACTGCAGAAAAATTCAATTGCCCACCCCGCTCTCCGTGATTCGCCTTCGAGGTAAGATTGTGGATTTCGCGCTGTTTTGCTTTTGAACCCCCGATAAGTTTTGCAGGGCGGCGGCGGCGTCCAGCTGGCCTTGGTGGGGTGCACTGCATCAATTGACAAACCCCACCCCACCTCAACTGCTCTTCCCTCGTTCAACACAATTACCTCACCCACACCCCAGCCTCTGCTATATCTCCATCGCGTGTCTCGCAGCACCGTACATCTTCTGCACCTCAATTCCTGAACTCACACCTCCCAGAAACTACTGCAAACATGGGCGCCCAAGACATCCTCTCCCGCAAGTCCGGCGTGATCGTTGGCGATGTCAGTATCATTCCCCATTGCTTGCTAGCAGTGCACTAACAATGCCCAGGATGTCCTCAAGGTGCTCTCTCTCGTTGCCCTACCTCTGATGTGCACCTTCTAATTGCCCATTGCTATAGCTCTTCAAGTACGCACAAGAGAAGGGCTGTGCGTATTCCCATCACACCTCGCTAGCTTTGATATCTTGCTAACTCACGGCAGTCGCCATTCCCGCCATCAACGTCACTTCCAGCTCCACAGTTGTACGATGTCATTCTGTCTTCCGTCCAAGAAATCTGCTCACTTCCCGCCTCTAGGTCGCCGCTCTGGAAGCTGCGCGTGACTCCAAGGCCGCGGCAATCATCTTGCAGTTCTCTCAGGTGAGCCAACCTTCCATACACATACTTCTGGCAGCGTGCCGAGTGGTAGTCCTTACTGACCTGGTAATAGGGAGGTGCTGCTTACTTCGCCGGTACGTCCCTTTCGAATCCCTAAGTCTTGATTCCTCAATTCCCGCCCAATTGGTCCTATCCACAGCACGCTCAACCGGAGCGCTCGCCTACACGCCCGCCGAGCTTGAACGATAACTGGGATATGGACTATAAGGGCGGAGAACCACCCAGGCTAGGGAGATGCAAAACTGGGAAAGAGGAAAGAATTACATCTAACATAAGGCAGGCAAGGGTGTTGGCAACAAGGACCAAGAAGCGTAGGGTTGCCCACTTGATTTAGCAGACGGATAACTTACTGACTGGGTGTGCAGTTCCATTACAGGAGCCATTGCGGGTACGTTTCCGTGCTGACACACCTGACAACACATAATTGATCTTGCTAGGCGCCGCTTTTGTCCGAGCCCTTGCTCCCATCTATGGCATCCCGGTCGTCCTCCACACCGATCACTGCGCCAAGAAGCTCTTGCCCTGGCTCGATGGCATGCTTGGTATGCTCCTATCTCCAAGTAAATGATGATAGTGGAGCTGACTTGATTTTAAGATGCCGACGAGAAGCACTTCAAGGAACACGGCGAACCCCTGTTCTCCTCCCACATGATCGATCTTTCTGAGGAGGAAGTTGCCTGGAACATTGAGACCACCGCCAAGTACCTGAAGCGCGCAGCGCCCATGAAGCAGTGGCTCGAGATGGAGGTAGGCTGGACATCCATATCTACTCTACGTTCTACTGACTTGGCGTAGATTGGTATCACTGGCGGCGAAGAAGACGGTGTGAACAACGAAGATGTTGACAACAACTCCCTCTATACACAACCAGAAGACATCTACGAGATCTACAAGACCCTGTCGCCCATCTCCCCGTATTTCTCGATCGCGGCAGGCTTCGGCAACGTCCATGGTGTGTACAAGCCCGGTAACGTCAAGCTGCAACCCGCGCTGTTGAAGAAGCACCAGCAATATGTCAAGGAGAAAATCGGTGCCACGGATGATAAGCCAGTTTTCCTTGTTTTCCACGGTGGCTCGGGCTCGACGGTTGATGAGTTCCGTGAGGCAATCTCATATGGTGTTGTGAAGGTCAACATTGACACCGACACTCAATACGCTTACTTGACCGGTATCCGCGACTATGTTCTGAACAAGAAGGAGTATCTGCTGAAACAGGTTGGAAACCCCGATGGAGATGACAAGCCGAACAAGAAGTATTTCGATCCCCGTGTCTGGGTCCGCGAGGGCGAGAAGACCATGTCAAAGCGTGTCGCCGTTGCCCTCGATGACTTCTACACTTCCGGAAAGTTGTAGATGACCAACCAGGGAATGAAATAGCAGCGCTGCCTGCGGAGAATGAAGACGAAGTGTCCGGTGGGTACGGACTGGGTGTGGTTCTACGGATCAAAGATTTTGTTGAAGTAACACCTGCGATTTTGCTCCAGGTTTTGGCTTGCTTGCTTTCACAAGGCTGTAGTAGTAACCACGAATATGAGTGCACAATCAACTCTTCCAGGTTTCTTTTAATCTGCATGGTGAAGTTGAAGCTTTCTCCCGAAGTCAGATCTAATGCCCAATACTAGCTAACCACATTTACGTTAGCCTGATCTCTCATTCATGAATTCATGCTCACGCTCTTTGAATGAAACCACGGCCGAGCCTCCAGACCGAGCCTCCCCATGTGTGGGCTTTCAATCAAGAGCTAAGGATATTGAGTGTCTATGTAAATTTATATTTCTCTTTTTCCAAATCCTTCGTTCCCTCTTCATCCATAAACCCCTGAACATAGGCTTCGCCCAGTACGAATTATTATCGGTGTGCTGCAACCAAGATGACTGCTATCAAGTCGCCTTGCCTTGTCTAGACACTGCCTTAGCCATATATGCTGTCCAGCGCCCAGCCCATGATCCCTTCTCAGCTGTCATTAATCTTCTCCTCTGGAGCTGCGGTCAAAGCAAGAGTAAACTTCAATGAAGTCATACTCTGAAGCGTTTGGGAGGGAGTTCGTCCTCGAAAAAGTTATCAAAGAGATAATCACCGTGCGGGAAATCGCAGATCACGGCGCAGAAGAACTCTCATCTAAAATAGTACCCTTTCTGTCCAGCAAGAAGGTTCCATGCTCGTTCAGCGAATTGTTTGCCACTGCGGTCGAATGTGGATGGTAACTGACGAATAGCGGCATGTCTTGAGCTAGCTTGCTGTCCAGATGCAACTCTGTCTGCAATGAGGGTGTGGAACAGAGCTTCGACCGTTACTTCGTAACTTCCATATATACAGCGATAGTTGTGCGGCCGAACAATGATATTCGTGTCCCATGAAAGTACCCGACGCCTCGTGCCGAGAGACCGGAGATCCTATCAACAATCAAGCCTATATAGCTGAGTGGAGTCTGCTGTCCAGGAAGGGCAATCGGTGGTACTCCAAAGGCTACCCTCACGAAGAGGTTCCAGATTCTTGTACACCTAGATGAATGCCCGTGCCCCTCTCGTGTACATACTCGATAGAGGTAGAATGTAGTCCAGCTGGTCTTCTGCCCATGATCGTTCTTTGCACTTCCGCTTTCAGACCCAGCCACTTTGAAAGCCTTCTCACGAACCCCCCATTATTCAATTGCGCTGTATCCCACTCGTCATATGCCGGCACTATGCTGAATGTCTTTAGAGTTAAGACCAGAACAACCGCAATCTTGTTGTAAACTAGCGTTTGTCCAATACAATTCCTTGGGCTAGATTCAAAAGGTCGAAAAGTGCTAGAGCTCTGGAAAACATACAGCTCGTGTCCCGATTCGACGAGCAAGCATTCGGAAAGGAATTTTGTGGGTCTTGGCCAGAAATATGGATTTTAATGGATGAAGTGATGCATGAACGTGACCTATCAGCTATTGATAATCCGGTACGCCGTCACGAAGGGACGATGCCGGAAGGTAGAAGCGAGGAGTCTCTTTGATCACGGCAAGCGTGTACTTGCACCGAGCCAAGGTATTTGGGTTTGCTTTGAGGAAGTTTGCAGAATCTTGATTTGGACTAAATACCGCGTTGTATTCATCTTGAAGCTTGGCCAGGGCTTCGGGGTGTTTGGAGAAGAGGTGATAATAGTAAACAATCGTGCTATAGGTCGTGTCATTACGGGCTAGTATGAAAAGTTACAGTAATACGCGCAAAGTTCACATCGAGAGTAAGGAACTTATGTCCGTTTTCTCTCCCAAAGATTCTACGCTCTGTCTAGATACGCATTCCTAGAGATGATTAAATAACCTGATAAACTCTTTTGGGACTCAAAAACATACAAGGCTATTTTGGTGATAGTCTCTATTGATAATCGCGTAGTCATATCATCCAATGAGAAAACGTCCTTTGCGACTCTTGCACAAAGGAGACTACAAAACACTTCAGCCGATTCGACTATGCTCTGCACGAGAGTCAGCATATGGGCTGCACTGAAACCCGGATTCAAGAGTGCTCTCCAGAACTTCCGTTCGACGTGTCCATAGTAATCAGGCTATCACCGCCGACCAATGGAAAGAAGAAGTTGCCATGATCTCTAGGTCAAGAATTTATACCCGTTCACCACTTGAACGGAGAGATCAGGTCCGAAAACCATAAAGACTGGCCGAATATGGGCCAATACTTCACAAGGACAATTTCTGTGTCGGCATGCTGCTTAAGGACCGGCGCCTGCATTTTGTAGTACAGTTTGGCGTCCGGCGGGAGACTATCAAGCTTTTCTCTAAGAATAAGGAGGTTTCCTGTCCACCCTCCATGGCGGCAGGGCCTAGTCGTGAACATTGGAGTGTGTATATCAAATGTTTTGATTTGATAAAGCGACATATTTGTACCGACACGTTCCTACACCACCTGGATCGTCACATTACTCCATTGTCGATTCTACTGCTACAAGCAGGTGATCGCAACTATTACTTGAGCGCTTGAATATCCGCAGTTTGAACTAGAGACCACAGTGTCGTCATCTTCCCAAACCGCCTCCTGAAGTTGGATAGCTACCCCCAAATCGCGCCTAAATACCACCAGCTATCAAGCCAGGTTATATAGGTGCGGGACTCCAATGGGATCGATAGATCACGAGACGCAATCTACACGGAAAGAAGAATATTACACACGTGACACAGCAATTCCCGGGATAGCCTGTTCAATACTTGTCTTTCTCGAATTTAGCAGCGTATAGAAAAGTCCGGCTTGATTAATTAGATAATGGATACACTTGTGCAAGATGTGATTGAAAGCTTAAATACGATACAATCTAGACCTCTTTACGGTCTGTAGTGAATGACAAAATGAGCCATAAATTCCCTCGAAACTGCTTACAGAGCAGCTGCATAAAACTAGATGCCAGCATACAAAGAGTGCGCCGAAAAAGTGGCAGTCTCATACACCCATCGATAAAGACAACAGATCATGTGGAATAAGGGGTCCTCTTCTCGGGGATCTTCTCCTCGGGGGTCTTCTTCTTGTGAGGAAACGTACTCTCTAAGGACTCCGAGTCTAAAACAATATACACCCTGTCAATTCGTCTAAACAAGACCTTTAGACGTGTGGACAGACCGAGTCGCTTCAGGTGGATTGTACTATGAGGCACGAATCCCTGCGGAGCTTTTGAGTGAGGCAGGACGCACAACCTCCTATAAGAACCAATGGTGTGACATGTGGATTCAATGAACACATGGATGGTCTTTGAGGTCCGTGATGGCAACTCGGCGTAATAACCCCATCCCTCTTCAATGAAGTTAACCAACTGGCCTGTCGTGTTCCAAACATTGCTTACCTCGACGGATGTCCTGGACGTTCTGCACGTTCAATATACTCTGCTTAGGGTCGTACCTAATGGCAACTGTCTTAGTCGTTTCTGAAGGGATATCGAGCTCTGCGGGTATCCAGGTGCCGGTGCTGAATGTTGATGATGTCCTTGAGGCAAAATCTCTCCTGAGGAGCTTCTCGTAGTCGTCGGCTAACGTCCGATTTTCTCTTTCCAACTCACGGATGCGGGTTTGAAGCTTTTCTTCGCCACGTCCTAGGAGCTTGATCTTTTCATGCAACTCTTCCATACTCTCTCCACAGTTGGGTTTAGGCGCAACTAGGTCCGATGGATCCGGTATGTTACTCATGATGGACCGTAATATGTGAAGTCAGCAGGAGAAGGTGGTGCTGGTGATCATGTATTGCTGGGAGATCTCGGCTCTGGAAGGGGCGGGGGCGAGGTTAATCATGGTCCCTCTATCTGAATTTGCCCTGAAATCAAGAGGGGCAGGTGGTTACGATCGGCTGAGGTGGCGCATAGGCTGGAAACTCCAATAAGCGAGCGAGGCGGAGCACTGTCACCATATTGCTTTTCCATGGCTATAAAACATGGTCACCACATGGTCTCAATGCCGTCACGACACGCCATGCGGCTGGTACCTGCGCGATCCATATTGGTGGACATCATCCCACCAGTCATTATTGTGGCTGCTCGAGACAACCGTGGCGGAATCTTGTGGCTTAAATAAAACGCAAGCACCCACACTTCACTCCCCTGAAATAGAAGCAGCTGCTCTGCGTTCTCCAGGGTTCATTTTCACTCCGCGTGACCTGATTTACCAGGGCTGAGGACGCTCCCGAAACATTTCACCCCACAGCAGTTCGGTGCGAGCCATGGCTCCCCCGGAATCGTTAATATATGATCGCATGGACTTCCTATGGCATTCCCGTGTCAACCCATCGCCGTGGCCTAGGAAAATCGAGTCTACATTCATTGAATGTGCGCATCTCAGGGGCTGTACGCTGTTCTTGCGCAGCCTCGTCCGCACAAGGCTACAAGTGTAGTACTAGCCTTCTTCAGCTTGCTTTTCGGCAAGGCGATTTTCCAATAATCCATGGCCGCTTTGGCGAGTGGTTCGGGAACGCCATCTGCCTGTGCCGCCCTCCATGATGCTTCAGATAAGATTGGTCCACAGGACAAGCCTTCTGAATCAGGACGGATCTTATGGAGAGAGCAGCTGTTCAGCCTCTCTTACCTGAGGTTATTTGAGCTTGTTGCCCCAGACTATGAGGACGGCATGCAGCCTTCGCTTCGCTTCGCTCCGTCAATCTCAATACAAGTCTGAACACAGCCTCATCATCCTCCGTTCTATCGCCCCGCATAATGTCTGACCCCATCTCCGCTGTAACGGAGGTGGGATATGGTCCAGCCTTGCCGGCCAATGTCGTCCATGAGGATCCATGGAAAAAGGCCTGTGTACTCACGTTAGGTAGCTGCTGGCCGGGAAACTGTTCATTCCATCTGATAGCTAATACCCACAGATGGAGGAGGTATTCGTGGCTATGCAAGTCTTTGGATGTTGAAATTTTTGATGGACAAGATCCAGGAAATAGAAGAGAATTATCCAGGAGCTCCCCATGAGTCAAGCTTTTGTCCCAATATTCCGGCTCCTGAGCCGGACGAGATTGCGGACGAGAGTTCCTCAACCGAACCTCGAAATCCGGGAGTGCGGAGAAGGACATTGACAAGAGATGGTGCTGAGGCCATACCACGGAGTGGGGCAAGTAACTCCGCTAGAGCGGCAACACAGAGGGCTGAAGGCTATCTTCCTTGTCATTACTTCGACTACATCGCGGGTACCAGCACAGGAGGGTAAGTCCTTCCATGGAAAATACCATTCATTCGCATTGACAGGTGGCACTAGATTGAATGCTATCATGCTCGGCAGGCTTCGAATGAGTGTGGACGACTGCATCGGAAGATACCCAACACTGGCCAAAAAAGTCTTTGGTAAAGAGCGGTCGATGGCGAGGCGTCTTGCTACAGGAGCCAAGTTCAATGAAGCAAACCTCGAGGCCGCTATCGACGAGATTGTTAAATCACGAGTCCCGCAATCACCAACCGATCTCAGCAACTCAGACTATCACAAATATCCTAGCCCAGGCGATCTGTGCAAAACGTAAGGAAGCTCCAATGGCTCGACCGAAACTGTGGGCACAATTCAGATTTGCTAATAAGAAGCACAGAATTGTTGTCGCGAATGAAAACACGGAATATGATACCCAACCGTACCTATTCCGCACATACCCATCCACAGAGCACGAGGCGGATTCTTACCAAATCTGGGAAGTCGCCCGCGCAACTTCTGCTGCCGACACTTACTTCATTCCCATCCCCTTAGTCAGTCAAACCTCTGGGCAGAATGTAGAGTTCACAGACGGGGGCTTGGGGCACAACAACCCAGCGCTGCTAGTCCTGGATGAAGTGCTTGAGCGTAGAAGTACGAACAACCCTACGGAAGGACTAAGTGTATTCATGAGCATAGGGACAGGCCAGAAACCTACAAAGAGAGAAAAGGTAAAGCTGACATTCGGTCGATACATCGTAACTTCAAGTACGCTTGGCAAGAGGCTTGCGAAAACTTTGGATAGACTATTGAAGGTTGGGGTGGCCGTAGAGAAGGATCACCAGCACCTGACACGGTATTTCAAAGCAACGGGATTTAATGAGTATTATAGGTGGAGTGGCGGCGAAGACGTAGGAGGATTGAAGATGGACAAGTGGAAGGAAAAGCGTCGATTAGGCAAACCACCAACAGCGAAGTTCATCGAAGAAAAGGTGACAGCATTCATGACTGATCCGGCGATTCAGACAGAACTAGATAATGCAGCAAAGGCTCTCGTAGCCCGACGGCGAGCCCGAGCTTTCTGGCACCATGACGACGGGTTGTGGGCGAGGTATACGTACTGTGTTAGGTTGCAGTGTCCTTACCATGCGACTGTATTTTGCGGGAGCCGGAAAGAGATGAAGGATCATGTTCTCCGCGTCCATCCTGGCAAAATAACGCCAACCGTCAATCTAGACGAACTCGTTCAGAATCTTTATGTACATCACCCTAGGTTTCCTGGTGGACCATATTGAAAATTCCGATAGAGTCGCGATTCATCAATGTCGTATCTATGTAATTCTGTACTTATATTCTGTTGTACTCTAATCCTCTTGAAATTATTCACACTAAGAATGTATTCATTCGATTGTCGCTAAATCTAAAGAACCTGTTAGGTCCCCGGCTTCCTCTGCATATAATGCGCCGTTGCAACCATGCCCTCGCGGCGCGCATATATATGGGCACCCATCCGCTGAGAGGGCAGACATCCACCTCCTAGGCGTTAGAATATTTATACTATTGCGCACACGAATCAGCTTGGTGTTGATTATTCGTGGCGGAGTGGTGCGGAACCCCGCTCCTGACACGTAGGATACACACTCCTGCTAGCTACTCTACAACTGTAACTAGCACTGATAGACTATGAGCCTTAGACTTTAAGTTATTTTCTAGAAGTATTCCACCAATATTGGAACAAGCTCGATCCTTGGCATGACTCTGATTTTGACCGTTGCGGACGAGCGACGGGATCAACGAACTATGACCTCACAGCACGAATATCGGGATAAGCTGGATCCTCGTTATGAGTCTGATCAGGATCGTCGGGGCACGTATACTGGGCATGGGTCAAAGAGCTATCGCCCTCACAGTACGAAGCATAGTAGCAAGCTGGCCAGACTATCAGCATATGGTCCTGTTCAAGTGCCTGTACACTGAAGCAGTTTTTTGAAAAACATCAACCCGAGGGTCGATTTTCACTACGTGAAGTATTGAGACTGAAGATTCTATTAACCCAAGATGCAAATGCCTCATATCCAACTTATTCCTCTTTTCGTGTTGATACGACCTAACATCCACGTTCAAGCCCAGTCAGATAGCGCAGCACCCTAATACTACCTCCAGCGTCGCGAATCCTATCTCTACTTCACTAATACCTATGAAGACATTCAGTCCCGCCATCTAGGACCCCTTCTCCCTGAATCCCGCGAGCAAGAAGCCGAAGAGGGACTCTAGCGCGAGGGCGACCGCTGGCTCAGTAACCGCGATCAAGCGTAACCGCGGTAATATTGGCAATACCAACAGCAAAACCATGGGCACTATGAACCACGTGTGTAAAATCTATGCATAGATTGGGTCAGTATACTGATTTGACCTCGAGTGTAAATTCGTCTCGCTTTGCAAGTGTGCTAGATCGAGGACTCTAGCGTTGGGGCCGAAAGGACAACTGCATTTGAATGATTATCCGCATTAGAGTACGTTTTTGAATTTATTAGAGCCGAGGTTAATTCGAGAACTATGAGTAGTGGGAGTAGTGGAAGGAAGAGTGATAAATACTAAGGAGGGGTGAGAGGTCATGAGGTGAGGTGTGCTGGTAAGGTGCAATGAAGTGGAAGGGTTGAAGTGGATAGTTTGAATGTCATCTCTGTTCCCGTCTCAATCTAAGTCTTGATTGTGTAGTGTGACAGTCTACTTCACCTCTTCATCTAGATTCTACCAGTCTACCCAAAAAGCTTAACCAGCAACGCCATTCCAAATATTACATGTCACGTACTATACCTCCCGGTTTTGTGGACCAACCTCCCCCTTACCCAGACTGCCACCGTATTCCTGTCATCGCCAGCATAAACCCACTTCTGAACCTTCTCCTCGCCACTCTCCCACCCAAAAACATCCACAGGCCCCCCTGCAAACACACCTTCCTTCTCTCCACCATTCCGCACCTCCCCTAATTCAATCATCTGCGCATCAAACTCCATCCCAACCTCGAACCCGCCAACCTTTTCCTCGAGCCCAACAACCGCGGCCCCGCCCCGCGTCGCAAGGTACAATGCTTCTTCAGTACTCAACTTGGCCGCGTCGGTGGTGGACATTGCGACGAAGCGGCTCACCCAGATCGCTTGACGTGCTTCTTCGAGGATGGAAGGCGAGAAGCCGCCGGACACGTCCGTCCCAAGGCCCACCGTCAACCCCTCATCTAGCATCTTCCTCACAGGCGCGCATCCACTCGTCAGCGCGGTGTTCGATGCGGGACAATGGCTAATCTTTGCGCCTCTTGCTTTTATCAGCGAGATTTCTGCGGCGGTGAGGTGGACGGCGTGTGCAAGGATGGTTTTTTCTGTGAGGAGGCCCGCCGTTTCGTAGACGTGCGCGTAGGATGTCGAGGAGGGGAACATGGAGGCTACCAGATCGATCTCGCCTGTGTTTTCGGAGACGTGCGTTTGGATGTGTGCGTTTGTTTCTTTTGCGAGCGCGCCGAGCGCGGTGAGGCATTCGGCGGAGCACGAGGGCGCGAACCGCGGCGTAACAATCGGCTTTACAATATCCCCAGCTGGATCGATAGATCGAATGTACTCGATCGAAGCTTTTGAATCCGCGACGGCGCTCTCCACGCTCACATCCCGGTAGTACTCCGGGCTCAGATCCGTGTTCATGCATACGCGTCCTACCAATGCCCTCTGCCCTCGAGCGAGGCAGATATCAGCGAGCAGGTTGGTCGAGGGAACGTGGATGGTGCCGTAGTAGGCGCAGGTTGTGGTACCGTGGGATAAAGTCCGGGAGACGAAGTTGTTGTATACGGTGGTGGCTTTGGGGAGGGATGACAGCGAGGATTCGAGGGGGAAGGTGTAAGTGCTGAGCCAGGAGAGGAGGGTAGTTTTACCAAAGAGGCCCGTATTGGGGTGTTGGGAGGCGTGGGTGTGTGTGTCTGGGGTTTTAGTTAGCTAACTTATTTGGGAATCGACAATGGGTGAGGGATAGGGTTTGGAAAGAGTGGGAGTGGGAGTGGATAAGTCATATTTTCCCACACCGTTTCTTTCTCTTCCTCAGATGGAATATATTTTTCATACCGATGAACCCAGGAAAGAAAAACCCATTCCCTCCCACCTTTACCACCGCTGCATCTTTCCATTGCTTGTGCTTCTCCATAACCTGCTCGAGCTCCACATCTCTTTCTACAAACTTGATTACTCCATTAGAGTCTACACCAATAGCGCCCTTGTCGCAGATTTCGAGTTTAGAGAGCGAAAGGCAGTGCACAAAGGATCCAAGGTAGATGGTTAGTTTTATGGGGGCTGATGCTGCCATGACGTGTGACTGGTTTAAGTTTGGGAGGGAGATGGAGGTTCAGGTAGATATATGTTGACAGTGTAGTGATGGCGGACCAAGGTATGGGGATATGTGCAATGAGGGTTGTCGGATAGTTGATAAATGGGAAAAATGGACTGCAAAGATGGATGCGTCAAACACGGCAGCATCAAGACAACAAGAGAAGAGACCGTGATCAGGAAACCTGATAGCGAACTAAGGGCACGCCTTTATCAATACTTTCCTGCCCGTGAAGGTTGAGTGGAGGGGCAGGCTGTGGCTTTAAAAGTAAGTTTGCTTGGGCGCATTGGTACTAAAGCGGCTAGCCAAGTGGGCGGTTTGCGCCGGCCGGCGTCCGCCGAAGCTACCCAACTCAATATCAAATCAAACAGACCTCTATCCACCGCGGTCTGGGAAAAGAAGGTCAAAGTTGCGCGCATAGTTGATTCTGATATCCTATGCTAGGGAATTACCAACCCCTGGAATCCTTTTGTAGACGCCTGGCTCACCCATTTCATTTCCAAAACTCCAATCTTGGGTATACTTTGGTTCTACTCTGCCCTACAGGCTGTAATCGTGTATACCCGTTGGGCCCTGATCGTTGTAGTCGGGACGAGTCATGTACCCCTTACTTTGGCCCTGATCCACCACAAAGATGACCTTCGCCGCGACCTGCGCGCCCAGAAACGCTGACTCATCAAACCCAACGTCTTTCCATTCGGGGAAGTACTCTGGCGGCTTCACGAGCTTGATGCTGGTGGGTGTTTGGCCGTGCGAGGAGTGCGAGCTATGGCTCGACAGGCCCATGAGGGGGTTGCTGCCGAGATGCATCAGATGCGGGTTCTGGGCGGTGGTTGCGGCGAGGAGGAGCGGGTTGACTTGAGAGGAGCCGCCGTGCGGGCCAAGTTGCAGTTGAGGCGTGTTGGCGCCGGTGCCGGTGGGCGTGGAGATGTTGGAAGGGATTTCCGAAGTGAAGATGGTGGCTGATGAAGGGGAGATGAGGTATTTGGACTGGATGGTTGATAGGAGCGCATCTTTGAAGCCTACTAGGTTGTTAACGATGTGGACTCGAACAAAGACTTGGCAGAGCTCTGCATACCTCGAACTCGAGCCCCATTGCCGCAGATGATCAAGGAATCCCAGAGTTCACTGCGCTTGTTGACCTCGCTCACTGACGATATGGTCCTATGCACTGCATCTGCGATCTTTTCGAGGACACCGCCGCTATCAGCTTGAAATCTCTCCGGCCCCACCTCGATTTCGCGCCTGATGGGACCTGTTCGAGAGGTAGCAGACCCTGGCTCTACAGCCTCCACGGCAGACCTTGGCTCTCCATCTGCTCCGTCCTGCACATCTTGTCCCTTCTTTTGCGGACCCTCATCCAGAGCTGCCTGTGCGTCTGCCATGCCCTGCTTGCCCAGGTTCATCCCCTTCAAGGTTTCTAGCAAAGCATGGTCCTCATACATAAAAGTGGCTTTCTCTCGTTTCGAGTTTGGCAGTTTGACGGCTTTGGCTTGCGTTGCGAGAGCTCCTGCGCCCTTCTTGCTTGCGGCAGCCTTTTCCTGTTTTTGCCGGTCGATCTTGGCGATGTACTCCTCCATCCTGCCTCCTGCCACAATACTAGCCACATCTAGAACGCCTTCGTTATCTTCGCCGTTGAGATCATCACCAACCTCCGTGTCAGCGCCTGGCCCTCGTGGAACATTGCCTATAGTACTTGCTGCTGCGGGTCCCGATCCAGGAGCACCGGTGGAAGCTGCCGCTGCTGGGTTGGTGATGTTGTCCGAGCCGCCAACATCTCCACTTCCCGGTATGGGTACGCCCACTGGAAGCATCTCGCAGATGGCGTTCTTCTTGAGCTGCTCGCACATATCGCGGTTGAGGCCCTTTGATTTGAGTTTGGAGAGCAGTCCTTGCGTCAAAGCCTCTCCACCGCATCCTGGCAGCGCAATGACCCTGCCCTGGGTATGCGGTATGAACTCGCTGATTGCAGTAACGTCCACCTTGTCCTTGCCTACATCTACGATGGTCGAAGTGTGCACCCCGTATGCCCAGCTCGTTGCTAGTGCCGCGTCCATGAGGCCGAATGCGGGCGTCTTGAACTTCTCAAAGAAGAACTGGGTGAGCTTCTCGTGCTCGCGCGGCGTCCATGCCGGCTGCGCTATGAGGAGGATCGGGGTGTGGAACGGCGGATTCATGGTGTTGTACACGTGGGTGATGAGGGCGAAGAAGCATGACCAGTTGACAATCTTCCCTTGCTGGATAGGCCAGACTGCGCCTTCCTCCGAGACACGGTCTTCCTCGTATGCTATCTCGTCTTCCTGGTCTTCGCCATTCGCGGCGCCTTCCGATGTCCCGTTTTGCGCGTCGCCAGCCTTCGGGGCGGGGTGGTCCTGCCGCCGGCGCACCTTGTAGGGCTCCCATTCTCCCTCCTTCTCGGCGGGGAACATGCGCGACCGCACGCGCAGGCGGGCGGGGGTGAAGGACTCGGGGAGGCCCAGCTGCGCGACCGTGGTCTCCGAGCCCGGCGCGATGATCTGGGTTGGGAGTTAGCGCATGCCGGGAGGTGAAGGAGGGGCTCACGTGAGCGCACAATGATCTGTTCATCCTTGAAGGGAGGCATGGCGGGCCAATGGGTGGTGAAGGTTGCGGCGCGTTTCTCGCAGAGTGCCTGGTGAAGCTCGAAGCTCAGGCGCGATGGGCGCATTCCAGCGTGCTAGACTCAGCCTGGAGGCGGTCAGCGCGGCAGAAGACGGCTCATTGGCTTCAGTCAACCCACCCTCCGCATGACGGGCAAGCTTCCCAGTTGACAACTTGGACACGGCAATACCACTGCAAAGTATGGGCGCGCTCTCCCTCCTTCCCCAACACACTCCTGGCCACCTGGCGGGGGACCCTACGTGAAGAACTGAAGCACAAGCGGGTGCTGTGCAGCCCCAACCACCACCTGCCATGGACGCCGCCAAAGTGGCAACCGCGGCCATCGCGAACAGCTCCGCCATCGTCGCGGAAGCGTTGGAGTCCTCGGTCACGCAAGCAAAGGTGGCTGAAACCTCGTCACCCTCGACCTTCGGTCTCTTTGGGCGTATATTGTTAGCGATCCTGCGCGTGATACCCAGCGTCCTGTTCTGGATCATTACCTTTACGACCATCACGCTTCCAACATGGCTCTTTACGCTCTTTTCTATGAGCCTGACCTTCACTATGAATTTTACGACCTTGTAAGAGACGTGATCTCTGCCTACACTCGGGAGGCTAACTCGGGTAGAATGTTAATCTTTGTATTCGTTGTATCGACCATCAGCTACCTAGTGCGGTACCGCTTCATGACCATGTACACGAGGCTGCCCCCCGAGCCGCAGCGCGAGGAGCCCCAGGTTGAAGTATTTCCAGATACCCAGGAAGGCGATTCTAAGAGGGGTCTCTCCAACTACCTTGATGAGTTCCTGAGCGCGATCAAAGTGTTTGGGTATCTGGAGCGCCCTGTCTTCCACGAGCTCACGCGGACCATGCAGACACGGAAGCTCATCGCTGGGGAGACATTGCTGCTGGAGGAGGAGAAGGGATTTTGCTTGGTGGTTGATGGCATGGTTCAAATCTTTGTCAAGTCCAACCGAGAGGGCCCCGATTCGGACTCAGATGACGACGACGGCATATCGGGCATCACTTCTGGGGATGATGCACACCGTGGCCACAGCCAGGGCTATCAGCTGCTTACAGAAGTCAAGAATGGAGCTCCCATGTCCTCGTTGTTTTCAATCCTCTCGCTCTTCACCGAGGACGTCAAGGTCCGCCATGATGAAGATGAAAATATGGCCAGGCCCAACGGGTTCGCCATGGATGACTCTCGCCCGCATTCTCCCAACGAGCTTCCAGAAACTCCCCCGCGAGGCTTCTATGACCGTAGAACGTCGAATCTTGCCAGCCCTACTGCGGGAGGACGACTTCCTAGCGTTCCACCTTTAAAGTTAGACCTACATGATACCCCCCCCAACAACGCCCAGCAGCCACACCCTCGAAGGTCGCGGTCCAGATCG
The DNA here is from genome assembly GCA_001599595.1 of Beverwykella pulmonaria. NCBI lineage: Eukaryota > Fungi > Ascomycota > Dothideomycetes > Pleosporales > Melanommataceae > Beverwykella > Beverwykella pulmonaria. The sequence continues at coordinate 1,824,413 of BCHH01000002.1, forward strand.
AGAATGCCGAAGTCTGCCCATCCAGATATCGTTGCAAGGGCAACGGTAGACACAACGATTGCTATCATCCCAGCCACTGCATTCCGTCGCTTGACGCGCGTATACCCCAAGGCCACGGCGCATATTGTCCAAGTCATTTTAACACGCCTGCAGCGGGTAACCCTCGCGACAGGCCATGCCTACCTTGGCCTCACGAGCGAAGTATTGCGAACGGAGAAGCTTATGAACAAGTATACGACCTATGACCTTCCTGGCTTTTTGCGCGACTCGGCCCTGCAACGGCTGAAGGAGAAGTTCACCAAAGAAAGAGAGCGCATTGGCCCCGAAGAGGGCATGAAGGGAATTGCACTCCACAACCCAGGAGTCGGTCGGCACCGAAGGACGAGTGCATCTCTCAGAAAAGGCGCAGCGGCACATGCTCGACTCGCAGCAGCGCGTGGAACCACGTCGGACGCGAACAGCGACATTTTGAACAGAATGGCGTCTCCTGAGCCTCTCCAACAGAGCGAAAGGATGAGCGCAGGCGATCTCTTAACCAATATGCATTTGCCTCGGGGTAGCCGGCAAGGACGTACCAGTTTCTCTCAGCCCTACCAACAAGAGCACCGTCGTGACAATAGTACGCCTCTAGATGCTGGTGGTTTCAATCCGTTTGCATCGTCTATGGCTCGTCCAATCGCCCTGCATCGTCAAGAGTCTGTCGATGAAGCCACCGTTTTCCGGGAATCGGTGCTGGAATGCATGTTCAAAGCGATCGGGTTGACCAACATGGAGAATACGGTGGCCAAACCTGTATCGGTAGAGCAGTCTCCTCGCCTAGTGTCATTCGACGCCAAGCGGCAAAAGGCCATCTTCAGCAACGCATTTGGCTTCATTGATCCTTACGAAGCATCGCGTGATGGGGATACCGAATCCATGGTTTCAGTGTCCGGGCAATCAACTGTGAGTATAGGCGGCCACCAAAATATCCTCGAAGACGTTGTCAACGATGTCGAAATTGTCTTCTTCCCCAAAGGTGCTGTTCTTGTGGAACAAGGCGAGAGAAATCCAGGCCTCTACTATGTCATAGATGGGTTTCTTGATGTAAGTGTGCCTGTAGAAGAAGATCATTCGGAGTCGAACGTGCTCGGCACGCTTCCCATGACGCCTGGCATGACCGATACAGAGCTGTTTGGTGGACCACTTCCTAAGCGAACACCGACAACTACTGAAGGCGGCAAAAAGAAGAAGGCGAGGAAAAGTCTCTTCTTGACAAAACCCGGAGGTCTGGCCGGATATCTGGGAACGGTATCGTCACACCGATCCTTCATAGACGTGACGGCAAAGACGGACGTCTATGTAGGCTTCCTACCCCGAGCCTCTATCGAGAGAATTGTGGATCGTTACCCCGTAGTGCTGCTCACCATGGCGAAGCGGCTCACAACCCTACTCCCCCGTCTCATATTGCACATTGACTTTGCGCTCGAGTGGGTCCAAGTAAATTCGGGACAAGTAATCTACAACCAGGGCGACGAAAGTGATGCGATCTACATTGTTCTAAACGGTCGTCTACGGGCAATCCAGGACGGAGAAAATAACGACCTGAAGGTCATCGGCGAATATGGTCAAGGCGACAGCGTGGGAGAACTCGAGGTCCTCACCGAATCTGTCCGCCCCGGCTCTCTCCACGCGATTCGGGACACAGAGCTAGCCAAATTCCCCAAAACTCTGTTCAATAGTCTTGCACTAGAACATCCAGGAATTACCATTAAAATATCGAAAATCATCGCTTCTCGCATGAGAGCATTGGTGGACGACCCCCTCCATGAGCAAACGAAAGAAAGGAGTTCCAAAGCTACTCGCAGTAACGTATCCTCTACGGTCAATCTCCGTACGGTGGCAATACTCCCAGTGACTGCTGGCGTTCCGGTCGTCGAATTCGCAGGTCGACTGACGAATGCTCTGAGTCAAATCGGAACACCCAACGGCGTTGTCTCCCTGAATCAGGCCGCTATCCTCAATCACCTGGGACGACATGCGTTCAATCGTATGGGGAAGCTTAAGCTCTCGCAATATCTCGCCGACCTGGAGGAGAAGTACGGGTTGGTCCTGTACGTTGCTGACACGACGGTTAAGTCACCGTGGACTCAGACATGTATCAGCCAGGCCGACTGCATCCTATTGGTTGGACTGGCCGAAAGCTCCCCCAACATTGGGGAGTACGAGCGGTTCCTTCTGACGACTAAGACCACTGCACGTAAAGAGCTTGTGATTCTTCACTCCGAAAGATTCTGCCAGTCTGGCCTGACCCGGAAATGGCTGCGGAATCGCCCGTGGGTAAACGGCAGCCATCACCACATTCAAATGTCCCATCGCGCAACACCTGAGCCCGTGCACCCAGCAGGACGTCGTTTTGGAAACGCACTCAAGCAGCGAGTGCAGGTGTTGCAGGCTGAGATCCAAAAATATACGTCTCGCAAGGTGCGACAAACTCCGCTCTATTCTGCCGAAACGCCATTCAAAGGTGACTTCCATCGATTGGCGAGGAGACTCTGTGGAAAGTCCGTAGGCCTGGTGCTCGGAGGTGGGGGAGCTCGAGGGATCGCACAAATAGGCATCATCCGTGCGCTTGAAGAAGCGGGGATTCCCATCGACATTGTTGGCGGAACATCCATCGGAGCGTTTATCGGCGCTCTCTACGCATGGGATGCAGATGTTGTTCCCATGTATGGGAGAGCCAAGAAGTTCTCTGGCCGCATGGGCAGCATGTGGAGGTTCGCTCTTGACCTCACATATCCTTCGTAAGCTCCCATGTTGTATCCTTCCCAGGTGGAATCGCTGACATTGCTAGTGCCTCATACACGACCGGCCACGAGTTCAACCGGGGCATCTTCAAGACGTTTGGGAACTCGCAGATGGAAGACTTCTGGCTCGAGTTCTACTGCAATACGACCAACATCAGCAAGAGCCGCTCGGAGATCCACACCAGCGGCTACGTGTGGCGGTATGTGAGGGCGTCCATGTCTCTTGCTGGCCTCCTTCCCCCTCTCTGCGACAACGGCAGTATGCTTCTAGACGGAGGCTATATCGACAACCTCACGGTTGCGCACATGAAGAGCCTAGGTGCGGATGTCATTTTCGCCGTCGACGTAGGCAGTATCGACGACCCCACTCCACAGGCGTTTGGCGACTCGCTCTCCGGCTTCTGGGCCATCGTCAACCGCTGGAACCCCTTTTCTTCGTTCCCCAACCCGCCTACACTCTCCGAAATCCAATCCCGGCTGGCGTACGTTTCCAGCTATGATGCGCTTGAACGAGCCAAAAATACGCCGGGCTGCAGGTACATGCGCCCTCCCATTGATCCGTATGGCACGCTAGACTTTGCCAAGTTCGACGAGATTTACCAGGTTGGATTCAAGTATGGGAGGGAGTATCTCAGCCAGCTGAGGGAGCAGGGGATTTTGCCCGTGCAGGAGGAGACGGAGAAGGAGAAGAATCTGCGCCGGACGATGGCGCCGCGGAGGGCGAGTATATGAAGGATAACGGATAGATGGCGCTGGGAAGATAGACATAGATGGTATACCACGTCGCAATTGAATCTCTTGCATCGCGCATATCTCTACACATAAATGTCATGCACACACGTCCGCATGCGGTATGCCGGACAGGAGGAACGGTGAATGAGGCTAGCGGGTGGCGCGTCGTGATTGGCGGGCAGCACGTCATCCATCGACGCGACCATTTTGGGTGGCTTATCGGCGTTGTGCCGAGGACGGATAGCCACGGCGTGAGAAATATCAAACCAGCTATCACGGTCCCTGCGTCCACACCGCTGATTTTTGGACGCAGGCCAATTCGTTAGCCGTGGAATTGCCTGCGTCCTCGACTTTGGTCTTCAGTCTGGCAACTCTTTGTTTTCCCGCTTGCCCGATAACTGGTCTATTGCCCGAAACCTCCCGAGTGGCGTTCTGCGAACACAGACGCTTCAAGCATAACTTTCCATCGGCCATTCTGACTTTTCCACCTCCATTGACGCCTAATAGAACGAATCCAGCCCTCGTGGTGGGCACTCACCCTCCCACCGACTCTGTTCCACGAGTCTCGCGGCAAGAATGCGCACAGCATGTCTCCGAGCAGCTTGCTCTGCGGGCCGGCTCACTTCTCGGGGAGGCCTTCTACCACGCCCACGACCATTACAGCTCAAGCTCACGCCCTCTGCCGTATATGCGTCTTCCCGGCCTCTCTCGCATCGGTCGTACCATGCCGCCACCGGGGGTGATGTGCTCGAAGCCTCACAACCTACCGACGAGGCAATCAGGCCGTACCAACACCTCGACACCTTTCCCCGCCGCCATATTGGGCCCTCTGCAGCGTCGGTCGAGAAGATGCTCGCGGCTCTAGACCCTCCGGTGGGCACGCTAGATGAGTTTGTCAAGCAGGTCATTCCTGCAGACATTCTCTCTTCTCGATCCATATCGGTAGGGCAAATGTCCAAGATGCATCCTGCGGAATGGCAAGAGCAGGGAGTGCCCGAGGTAAACACACAGGCTGCTGCAAACCACATCATGAGTGCCAACAAGGGGGGCCGGAGCTTCATCGGGCAAGGGTACGCCGCCTCCAAGGTCCCTGAGGTGATCAAGAGAAACGTTCTAGAGAGCCCAGCCTGGTACACCAGCTACACGCCGTACCAGCCGGAGATAAGTCAAGGGCGACTCGAGTCGCTGCTCAATTTCCAGACGGTAGTGACGGATCTAACGGGACTTCCCATTGCGAATGCCTCGCTGCTTGACGAACCTACAGCCGCCGCAGAAGCCATGACTCTCTCGCTCAGTGCTCTGCCGCTTTCGCGACAGAAGCGTGCGAACAAGACGTTCCTTGTGTCTCACAGGTGTCACCCCCAGACAATTGCCGTGCTGGCTTCCCGAGCCGAAGGCTTTGGCATCAAGATTGAGGTAGGCGACGTGTTAGGCGACAACTGCAAAAGGATTGAGGAACTTGGCGACGACTTGATCGGCGTCCTGGCCCAGTATCCGGACACCGATGGAGGAGTTAAAGACTTCCGCACATTGTCTGAAAAGGTGCACAAGAACGGGTCCCTGTTCAGTGTTGCCACAGACCTTCTCGCTCTTACCCTCCTGACCCCGCCTGGAGAATTCGGCGCCGATGTAGCTTTTGGAAATGCACAACGCCTTGGTGTGCCCCTGGGCTATGGTGGACCTCACGCAGCCTTCTTTGCATGCGCTGAAAAACACAAGCGCAAAATCCCCGGGCGTTTAATCGGGCTTTCCAAGGACAGACTTGGCAATCCCGCGGCAAGACTGGCCTTGCAAACAAGAGAACAGCACATCCGCCGAGAAAAGGCTACAAGCAATGTTTGCACTGCGCAAGCCTTGTTAGCTAATATGAGCGCATTCTACGCAGTATATCACGGACCTAATGGCTTGACCGCAATAGCTAGACAAATTGTCGCTACGACTCGAGCCATTCAAGCTGCAATCATCGCAAATGGCTTCCAAACCGGTCAACGTGAGCAACTAGACGATACGCCAGCAGTATTCGATACATTCATTGTTAAGACAGGGGACCTTACCGGTCAACTAGTTGACGACTTGAAGAAAGAGTACATATACGTGCGGCAAATTGATGCCGAGCATATCGGAATCACCTGCGACGAAACAACAGACCCTGTGGCCGCATTCAAGCTGGTCAGACCGTTTGCGACCAGGGGCAAGTCGGTATTACCGGCGTTCGAAGACATAATCGTGACGAATAAGCTGGACCTGGTCGATGTCAAAATTCCTGCCGAGTTCAAAAGATCATCGCAATTCCTCACTCACCCGGTTTTCAATTCGCACCATTCCGAGACCGAACTCCTTCGGTACATATATCATCTCCAGTCCAAGGATCTTTCTCTTGTCCATTCCATGATACCCCTGGGATCCTGTACTATGAAATTGAATGCCACAACAGAGATGGCTCCCGTCTCTTTCAGCACGGTCTCGAACATACACCCATTTGTACCTCCGTCGGCGGCGAAAGGGTATGCTACTATGATTAAACAGCTAGAGGAAGATCTGGCCAACATAACCGGATTCCACTCTGTTTCGCTACAGCCAAACTCAGGGGCACAGGGCGAGTTCACCGGGCTGCGCGTTATCCGCAAATACCTGGAACAGCAGCCTGGAAAGAAGCGGGATGTGTGCCTGATTCCAGTTTCCGCCCACGGTACTAACCCTGCGAGTGCCGCAATGGCTGGGATGAGGGTCGTGGTTATCAAATGCGATCCCGGCACCGGTAATCTGGACATGGCGGACCTGAAAGCAAAGTGCGAGAAGCACAGCGAGGAGCTTGGTGCCATCATGATCACCTATCCCAGTACTTTTGGTGTATTTGAGCCAAAGATCAAAGAAGTGTGCAATCTCATCCATGAGCACGGCGGCCAGGTGTACATGGACGGAGCCAACATGAATGCACAGATCGGTCTTTGCTCGCCTGGCGAAATCGGAGCGGATGTGTGCCATTTGAACCTGCACAAAACGTTTTGCATTCCCCACGGCGGAGGTGGCCCAGGTGTAGGACCCATCGGCGTGAAGGAGCATCTTACTCCTTTCCTGCCCGGACATCTGCGGGGTGAAGTTGGGGGTGCACAGGCCATTGCACCTGTCAGCGGAGCGCCATGGGGGAGTGCGAGCATATTGCCCATCAGCTGGACATATATCAAGATGATGGGAGCTGCTGGCCTCACGCAGGCTACCAAGATTACGTTGCTGAATGCGAACTACATCCTCTCACGACTCAAGCCATATTATCCCATCCTCTACACCAACGAAAAGGGCCGATGCGCGCACGAGTTCATTCTCGACGTGCGCAAATTCAAAGAATCAGCCGGCATCGAAGCGATCGACATAGCCAAGCGTCTGCAAGACTACGGCTTCCACGCGCCGACCATGTCGTGGCCGGTCGCCAATACGCTTATGATCGAGCCCACAGAGTCGGAGAGCAAGCAAGAACTTGACCGATTCTGTGAAGCACTGATCTCGATTAGAAAGGAGATTGAGGCTGTCGAAAAGGGCGAGCAACCTCAAGAAGGTAACGTGCTAAAGATGGCACCACACTCGCAACAGGACCTCATCGTTGGCAAGTGGGACCGGCCATACAGCAGAGCCGATGCGGCGTACCCGTTATCGTATCTGAAGGACAAAAAGTTCTGGCCCAGCGTTACGAGGTTGGACGATGGTAAGTGGCCCATGTTTATCCCGGTTTGGATCTTTACTAATATAGTCGTAGCGTACGGTGACACGAATCTCTTCTGCACATGTGCTCCCGTCGAAGACTCGGATGATATCACTGGAGCGGCTGCGCCTACGCCGACGTGATTGTGAACGAAGAATCTCGAGCGAATATATGGGAGTGTCTGATATATCCCCATAGTAATATTTCAACATTCAGCTCTCAAATTTGGGGTTGCATTTCGGGACCTGGGATCTTTTCAACAGCGAGCCAGCGTGGGAGTTTGGGTCCGGTTTGGAAGGGAATTCTGTTTCAACAAACAACGACATGTCATGCATCTCAGGGTCGGCCCCTCGGTGGCGATATTTTCTGGCGATGGCGGGATTCAAATTCAACATGAGGAAGTGATAACAGAGCTGCAAGTATAATAATGGGTGGGCAGGGGGGTTTTGGACCAATCCACCGTTCTCCCTGGGCCTTGGCCTATCTACCCATGGGTTCTGATGTTGTGAGATCTTACATTGTGGTTGCTAATCTTACATGGGCGTGGTCGGCTGGAGATGCCCGTCGAGTGTAGTCGTAGCAGAACTGCATTGATTTGCAAATCACGAAGCTGGGTTTCCAGCTACACCGCTTCCACGTTTCTTTCTGGGATTCGCTTCCTACTGGTGCATGCCGCAGGTACAGGCACAGCAAATGGAGAGAAGGCGATAAGGATGAGCTGCACTGATGACGACAGACGGACACAACAGGTTCCGACTTTAGGCAACTTTAGGCAGCTCCAAAGCTTGAAGAAGACTTTTCCGTCTTCGAACGTTTCTACGCATTTACTCACCTTTTTTTCTCTCCGTCCATCTCGTCTTACCCAATTAGCCTTGATCTCGGAGTATCAGTGGAAACGGTGGCGATAGCCGGGATTAGCTATCCCCACGAGTTTCACTCGAAAGCCAAACTGAGGTTTGAGTGGGGGTAGTCACGTGCTGCGCTACCACCAGGTCAAAATAGCTCAAAGGTATACCAAATTGCTCCTTCTCATTTCTTTTGTTATGTTGTAAAGTCGTTTTCTCTGAGAATAGTTCACAATTCTGTTCATTCATTGAACACCAGTAGTTGGCGCATCCCGACGCATTCTCTTCCTCCCTACAGACGCAGGCTAACCCTAGGGTTGACACTCGTTCAGCAGCCATACTCTCACTACTTCTTCCTCCAAAGCCTACAAGATGCAGCTCCAAGCTGTCTTCCAACTTATCCTAGTCATCGTTTTACTTGGGCTTCTCGCAAGCACAGTTCTCGTTTCTGCAGTCATCACAGACACCCGATATCACAGAGTTTTGTGGGATGATGACAACTGGATCCTTACGACCCAAACTCTCAGTCCAGGAAACTATCAATCTCGCATGTCCCTTGCCAATGGTTATCTTGGCATCAATGTTGCGGCCCTTGGTCCCTTTTTTGAAGTCGACACTCCAGTGAAAGATGACGTCATGGTCAACGGCTGGCCTCTATTTAATCGGAGGCAGACATTCGCGACCATAGCTGGGTTTTACAACGTCCAAGGGCCAACACCAGGGGACAATTACCCCTGGCTGTACCAGTACGGTGGAGAGAGCGTGATCAGCGGTGTGCCGCATTGGAGCGGGCTTGTGGTCGAGGCACATGGCGCTATTCTGAATGCTTCGGTAGACCCTCGGCACATTACCGACTTCTCATCGACTCTCGATGCCGCTGCTGGGCTCCTCAGTTGGAGTTATTCGTGGAAACCCGGAGGAACGCATGACGCCATCGACGTGCACTACCGCATGTTTGTTCACAAGCTCCATGTGAACCAAGCTGCAGTCGAGCTCAAGCTCACAGCTACCCGCGACACAAATGTCACGGTCTACGACATTATCGAGGGAGACTGCGCTGTGCGGACGGAATTCATGGACAAGAAGTACGAGCAAGATTCGCACACTATTTGGACTGCGGTAAGACCGGGAAATGTTCCCGACATTGCCGCGTACATCTATTCTACACTTGGAGGCAACAAATGCGTCGACTGGAGTTCTCGAACCGAAGTCACTGGAGCATTGTTTAGCCGCAATGTCTCCTCGATTGCTCAATCCGTCAATGTCAAACTCATTGCAGGCGAGACTGGCGAGATCGGAAAATATATTGGGGCGGCATCGACCGATGCCTTCTCAGATCCGAAGACCACTGCGAGCGTTGCCTCGATTACGGGCGCTGCCCAGGGCTTCGCTAAGCTCCTGCATACACACATCAATGAATGGATGAGCATTCTACCACGACACTCGGTCGACCGCTACAGTTTCCCTAATGGTTCGTTTCCCGACGATTTGAATGTTCAGGAACTGCACATCGCGGCCGTCATAACGCCTTTTCACATCCTCCAGAATACCGTTGGGCCGAATGCAGTAGCAGCAGCTGGGAATAACGCTCATCTCAACGTCTACAGCATCCCCGTCTGTGGTCTTGGGTCTGACTGCTACGGGGGGCTCATTTTTTGGGACGCCGAAGTGTGGATGGCACCCGGGTTGCAAGTGTCTCACCCAGAGCACGTGAAGCAGGTCATCAACTACCGGGTCGAGAAGTATCCACAAGCGAGGGAAAACATCAAGATGGCCTACAGCTCATCACAAAACCATTCCGGCCAGTTCAGCCCAGGCGGGGTAACATACCCGTGGACTTCAGGCAGATACGGTAATTGTACTGGAACTGGTCCCTGCTTTGACTACGAATATCATCTAAACGGTGGCATTGGCATTTCCTTCCTCAACCAGCTTGCCGTAACTGGAGATGAGAATCATTTCAAGGAGAAACTCCTTCCAATATACAACGCTATCGCGTACTTCTACGCAGAGCTCCTGACTTACAACTCGACATCGGACACGTATGCCCTCCTCAATGCTACAGATCCAGACGAATATGCCAACAATGTGAACAATGTCGGGTTCACCACCGCCTTGATCCAAAAGCATCTCAATTCGACGAACATGTTGAACTCGTGGTTCGGACTCCCGCAGAATGATAGCTGGACGGAGAAGGCCTCGAAATTGCGTCTACCCATCAATGAAGAGGCTGGAATTATCCTAGAGTACGACACGATGAAGGGGTCTATCTCAGTCAAGCAGGCCGATATTATTCTGATTGACGACCTCCTACATTACGACAACCCCTACAGCCTCGCAAACCTTGACTACTACGCAGCCAAACAATCCCCCAATGGGCCGGGAATGACATATGGTGTGTTCAGCATCGTTGCCAACGAGATCTCACCCTCAGGCTGCTCCTCATACACATACAACCTCTACTCCACCCAACCGTACGTCCGAGCCCCATGGTTTCAGCTCTCAGAGCAGCTCAAAGACGACTATGCCACCAACGGCGGGACAAACCCCGCCTTCCCATTCCTTACAGGCATGGGCAGCGCAAACCGCGTTGCCATCTTTGGGTATCTAGGCCTCCGCCTCTTCATTGACAGCCTCGACATCGATCCTTCCCTCCCGCCTCAAATTCCATACATCGACTACCGCACGTTCTACTGGCAAGGGCACGGCATAAACGCGACGTCCAATGCCACGCACACAACTTTAGCCCGTCTCCCGGCTAAGCACTTCACGCTTCCCACCGCAAACAAAACGTACTTGAATTCCCCGATCCCTGTGACCCTCGGAACAAGAGAAGGGGCTTTCTTCCTCCCAGTGTCCCCCACCGAAACGCTCATTGTACCCAACCGGCCCATCGGCCAAACCAACACTGTAGCAGGCAACATCCTGCAATGCGCCGCAAACGTGACATCCACATCACCGTACCTTCCCGCACAATTCCCCCTCTCTGCCATCGACGGCGCGGCATCCACCCGCTGGCAGCCCGTCCGGAGCAACACGACCACCTATCTAACCGTCGACCTGGGAGAGCACAGCCAGGGCTTCCCAATCCGCCAAATCATGTTCGACTGGGCGCACTCGCCGCCCCTCTCTTACTCCGTCTTCTTCTCGAATACGAGCCTACCGCCGTATGGAGAGAACGACTGGAGCGTGGTTACCAATGTAACGCACGGCGAAGTGCAGCTTTCTCATCCTTACGACCCCGCCCGCGCTGCAGTCATAGAGACATATGTTGGCAACCAGACCAACGTCACGCTAGAGGAGGCCGTGTGGAGCGGGCGGTATGCCACGTTGGGAGTGCTGGGGTGTTGGGGGGGAAATGGCGGGAAGGATATGGGGCTTGTAGGGGGGCCGACGGTTGCGGAGTGGTCTCTGGTTAGGGAGTTGGAGTTTGAAGACCAACAGACGCCTAATAAGGTGGAGGATGATGGGGATAATAGTGGGACGCGGTGGCGGGTGCAGAACTGGTTCTGAGATGTATGTACATAGACGTGTGTGCCCTTTACTGTTTCGGAGTTCTGGTGTTCGGGGCTGGAGGGCACTCGTACATAGATATCATGTGCCAACTAGAAGACCGCGAATATATATAGAGATATAGAGATACAAAGAAGATCCAAATATGTACGAGATAGCTGACATGGCAGTACATGTCTCAATCACAGTACTACGCTACGCTACGCTACGCTAACATTGAACCAAGCAGTCAAAATATACACAAAAATCAAACCAGTCATGATGCCACATGCCCATCTCCACCTAAACGCCACCCATAATGCAAATTTTGTAGAAGATGATCAATGCAAGAGCTTATCGCTCGCATAATTTAGCACATCGGCCGTCTTCTGTAGCATCTGCCCTGCCAGCTTCCAATCTCCCTTCTCAATCGCATCGCGCGCGAACGGGAAGATGGCGGCGTCGTACCCGGAGCCGTAGGCGTCGGGCGCGTAGATCATGTGTTTGTACTGTTCGCGGCCGGGCAGCTATGCATTTTGTCAGTGTGAAATCACAAATACATATAAGTTGGACAGCGTGGATGTGGGGATTAAGAAGTAAAAGGAGCAGACTCACCCCACGAACCGTTTTATCCTCCTTCTTCACATCGTGATTCAAATCCAGCAGATTCGTCTCGAAGCTCGCCAGGCGCGAATTATGCGCTAACCGCTGCACAGTCAAGCCCTGCGTCTCGAAGCCCCCAGCCCCATACACCTGCCCATACCAGTAGTCCTCCCAGTTGTGGAACTCGGTCGCTCTTTCGCCGAATGTTTTTAGAGCATCTGCAAGCGGCTGGAACATAGCAATGTCGTAGTCGGCGCTCTTTGTCTCAGTCCAGTCCATGAGCGCTATCGTTTCGTGTTGGAGAGTCTCAGCGTAGTCTTTGAGTTTGAGTGGGATTATGGGTTCTTGGGCGAGTTCCAGGATGAGCAACACCCAGACTGAGACCAAAAGGCTGTGATACACAAAGCCCGGGTCGATGTGTTTGGTCATCCAGTCGAAGCTCTCGTAGCAACTGTGGTACATGTCGCCATGCTCTGGGCCTTCGAAGCCGAAGTCGATTGAGGAGCAGCCTGCCATATCTTGGAAGGCGACGTAGTCGCTTCCAGCGCCGAGACCCCCGATTTTACTAGAGCTTTCGTCCCAGAGGGTGCGGAGAGTCTTGTTTTGCAGGGGGTCAGCGACCCGGTCCAGGACCCGCAGCCAGGCGTTTTTGAAGATAGGGGAACCGTTCGCCCGGAGCTTGTTGCCTGTTACGCCAGAGTCAACGTTGAGGTAGGCCACGGCGTTGGCGCGGAGCTCTTCCATATTGGCTTCAACATGCTCGGTGGAGCCCATGAGGTTATACTCTTCCGCATCCCAGGACGCGAACTCAATAGTTCGAAGTGGACGCCAGTCTCGGGAATAGAGCTCGCCTAGCACACGCGCAACTTCAAGCATTACAGCTGTCCCGCTCCCGGGGTCTGCAGCACCAAAGCACCAAGAATCGCGATGGTTGCCGACGATAATCTTCTTCGCCTTGTCTTCGGAGCCTGGGAAAGAGCCGAAAATGTTCTGAATCCGCTGCTTTTCGACTTCGTCTTGAAAGTTCTGGAGGTTCACAATGGGGGAGCTGTTGTGGTGGCCGGAGAACCAGTTGTCACCAACATCCGGAACGCCTCCAACCCAGTCCTCGGGGAGCTTTTCGCCGATGCCTTTGAGAGACTGGAGAAGTCTCTGAGCATTCTTCCAGGACAATGGCAAACTCGGAATAGTCGGCAAGGCTGGGTTCTTCTCCTTAGGTATACGTTTCTCGTTTTGCGTGCTGGGAACGCCAGGAGTCAGCACATCACCTGCGATCCAGCTAGTGAGCGCAACAGAACCCCGTTGCACGCTGTCTTCGGGTCTCCAACGTCCCTTTGGCCAAACATCCCCCTTCTTGAAACCGTCCTCGGCTGGATCTGAATAAATGAGCACACCCGCAACTCCAGCATCTTGCGCAGCCTTAACTTTCATTGCCCTATCTGACTGGGTGCCGTAATATCGCAGAAGAATGATAGCGCCCTGCACATCAATGCCACTATCCCACAGCCTCTTGAAATCCGACTTGTGTCCGTAGTTGGCGTAGATCAGCGGCCCTGTAACGTTTCCAGATGCTGAGAGTCCGTGGAATGCAGCGGTTTGGGCGCGTGGTGGGTCAGTGGCGGAGCCTTCTTCCAGTCTCGCTTCCCAGGCCTTCTCTGGCGGGTTGACAATGGCAACACGGCGGCCGTCCTTCTTTGGATAGTTCATGTAGACAAAGTATCTGGGTAAATCAGCACTTGCGATCTTGTACACAACCCCGGCCACTTACTCATCATGCGTGTATGATTTCATATGCGCGTCCTTGAACTTCCCCTCAATCCATTGCCCCAGATAGTAGCTTCCTTCAGATCCACCCACATGGTCGTATGATGTAATGTATCTCAGATTATCTTCAATCATCCGCGGATCGATACTCCGCAGCGCCGTCTGCCTCACTGCCTCCGGATTGAACGGCTGGCCAAATCCCGCCCCATTTGGCATGATCTCGCTCACAACCATTATGTATACCAGCGAGATGATCAATATCAGTCCACACAGCCTCGCAATGATAGCCCACCCAGGCCTATATTCCTCCGGTATCGTCGGCAACTTCGACCTGATCCACCCGAAGCCGAACGAGGGCCATGGTATCCGGGGCAGGTGGAAACTAGAGAAAGAGTTGGTGATGCTGTAGAAACGCTTCGAGAACCGGCCTCGCGATCTGTTCCGCCGCGCGCGCCCATCATCAGCTGACTCGGGATCTAATATGTCCATCTCCTCCATCTGTTGCCTCAGCTCGATATCGTCGCTCTCGCGAACGGGGCTCCCCAATCCGCTATCCTCGCTAGACCGCGCCGACTGCACGGAGGGCGGGTGGTAATATCCATTGCGTCGTCGTGAGCTCGTCTCGGTGGCCAGCTCGTGGCCCAGTAGGCCCTGCCGCTCCGCATCGTCGCTGACTTCTTGTGGGCCGAGGCGTGAAACCAGGAGCGAGGACGTCGCCTCTTCGTATGTGGGGATGGGCGGGCTTTCGTGCACATCGTAGACGTGCTTTTCGTCGACCATTGGGAGTCAGGGGTGCCCTTCAGGGTCCTGGTGGCACGACGGTGGTGTTTTAGGGGGGTAGCTTGCGGAGTAAGATTAGGAAAGGGTATGGTTGACAAAGACGACTATCGACGAATGCGCATATACATAGTGACGCAGAGAAAGAGAGTGGCTCGGGCGGGAGGGCGAGGAAAAGGAAGGGCGCGAGAGTAGAGGGAATGTCTGCAAATGTTGCGGATTGCGAGCGCTGATGGGGCTCTTGTCTGAGAGATGCCATCGGATCCGAACGCGCCGAGGCCATGTCCCAATCCTCGCCCTCGAGACTTGGGGCGAAACACACCACCAGCACCGCTTCCACGCGGCACTTATTCGTTCGCTACGCTTCGAAACTTCAGACAAATGCGTTTGGGATTGCAATAATTTGTTCAACCTATGTACAATTACTGAAACACAGGGCCTCATGTTCCACTCGACCTGCCCTCAGACCCCACGCCACTGTTTGCCGTCATCTACATATTCCGTCCTCCCGTCACGCTGATTGTCTGCCCGTTCACATAGCTAAACAATGGACTCGCGACTGCAAGAACTGCGCTCGCCGCCTCCGTTGCCGAACCAGGCCGTCTCAATGGGATGTCTATATGTTGCTGAACTTCGTTGGGGCCGTCCTTGGCAGCCTTTTGTGCTGATGGTATGCCCAGCGCAACCTTCTCGCCATCGGGTGTTGTTACGAACGCGCCAGCTTCCTTTGCGGCTGTCAAGCGTGTGAGGATGTAGCCAAAGGCAACAGTGTTGGAGCGGACTCCGAATTGAGGACCCCATCTAGGCATGCAGTCAGCATCAAGGATCGAAGGACGAGGTCACTCATGGGACTTAGACTCACTCTTTTGCAATCGTCTTGGTCAAACCAGTAACACCAGCCTTAGCCAACGCGTAGTTTATCTGGCCCGCATTCCCATGCAGACCCGATGTCGAAGAGATGTTGATGATATTCCTGGGCTCGCCGTCCTTGACCCGGAAGTATGGCGCCGCAGCGCGAACAATCTTGAAGGGCGCGGTGCAGTGAAGGTTGACGATGGTATCCCATTGCTTGTCCGTCATCTTGTGGATGACGCCGTCCCATGTATAGCCAGCATTATTAACTATAATGTGGATCTTGCCGTTTCCAAACTCGGCTGTTTTCTTGATCAGCTCGGCGATGTATGCGTCGTTGAGAACATCTCCCGCTACCGCAATTGCTGACCCGCCGGACGCGTTGATTGAGGCTGCTACCTCTTGCGCTTTCTCTGTGATGTATTAGCATCATTCGCATTGAGTTTGGAGAGCTCGATAATGTCGAGAAGTGGTATAGAAATGAACATACTGGCATCCACATCCGCAATGACCACCTTCGCGCCCTCATTCGCAAACAGCCTCGCCGTCTCCGCACCAATTCCCTGTCCGGAGCCCGTAATAATCGCAACCTGGCCTGCCAACATACCCTTGGGGTAGTTGAGGTGGCCGGCAATCTGGTCGAGGCGATTTGACATCTTGTCGTTCTTCTCAAATCTGCGATGCAAAACAACTATCAAGTGCCCAATGCGAAGTTTGACAAGCTAGGAAGGAATCTAAAGTTCACTGAGAACTTAAGTTTATTATTGCTGGTGAGATGCGGAGGCGGTTATCCGCACGCCATATGCCGCGGGCAAGCCAGCTGCGGGATCGGGACCGAGGTTTGAAAAGCACGTTAGCATGTTTTGGGCCTAGTGGCAGATACGTCAGTGGGCTGACTCGAACTAACTTTCGAGACGACATTTCGCCTACGAAACTTACATAGAAAAAAGTGAGTAGACTGTAAAGAGATAAGCGACATAATGATAGTCTAGCCAAGAATAAAGAAACCAGTGTTAAAAGGAGCATCGTTTTGTGCGAACCTCGCGTTTCTAACCCCATGATTTCTCTTCCGACAATTCCGCGATCTCCCAACCGCTTGCCCGCAACATGTCCAGACCTCAACTTCATAGTCAAATTCGACGGTAAAGTAACCACCACATGAGCTATCAATCTCTAGGCCATTTGCAAGCAATTCAGAGGCCATAACCCACCCCTGAACTCTACTCTACAGATGGAAGACCTTTCAGGCAAAAGTGTTTATAGTTCGCAGATTTAGCTCCAGAACACTCTAGAGCCATTGAGAGGTTATGGAATTTAGAAATGAACAAGCAGTGTGCAACGATCTCCGACTCCTGATATTCCGCCTTCGTGAACTGGGGCAGGGTGAGTGCATTAGTAAACATATTCCGCTTCATGAACAGCAGCATGTTTGACACCAAAAAAGGTTCATAACCCACGACGCACCTCTCGACCGCGTCGTCGAATTTCGCCCACAGCTAGACCTTTCCTCACGATCTCCAGTTTTCGCAGACTCTCCTGGCTCTGGCGTTGACACATTCTGGATCCACGCAGCATCCCCGACAAGAGGATCTCATTGTTTCCTGACAACGGCCCTATTCTTTTCATGCGTGGCGGTTTAATGAGAGAGAAAATATCATTGTCACTGCCCAAGTCCGACTAGAGTCGTAGCGATCCTAGACTAGGAGCAGGCGGGCTGGTGTCCGTGGCATTGGGAGTATCGTAAAGCTATGTTTACGGCGGGGCATGCATATGCGTGGCGTGGATAGGCTGGTCAGTTCTTGATACCGCAAAGGGAGGCGTTGGAGGCTTCGGCTGGTACTATAATATACTAGGGGCTATATGATCGGAATGTATGTGCGATATTCTGTAAACGAGGTAGGAGACTCTTTTTAGCGGGCGTCCGAAGGATTGAGGCTATCATTTGAGATGCTCTGTATAAGATTTAGACTAGTAGTATAGACTATAGAGGAAAATTACAACGGTAGGAGTGTTGTATACACGATGTTATTGTTGGTGTAGGTTAGTATTCCACAAATTGGTGAACGAGGCTAGGAGATTGATAGGTACTCCTCACATCAACCAAGCTTGCTACCACTGCCTTAAGAACCATTCATTATGCCGCCCACTCAGCCTAGTTCCTCATTCTCCTTCTTCTCCATCCGCTTCTCCCTATCATCCTCCACACCATCCCAAACCACCACCTCCTGCTTCATTCCCTCAACCACCCCCAAAATTTCTCCATCTTTACCCTCCTCTTCTTCTTCTTCTTCTTCTCCCCCCCCTCCTTCTCCCTCCTCTCCCTATTCGCCCTACGCCCCTCACTCTCCCTCTCCAATTCCCTCTACCCACCTAAATACACCACTTCCTTGCCCTCCACCTCCTCTCCAATCCCATTAACAACCCCATTCCCATCTCGTCAAACCGCCATCCTAACATCCATAACCTTCAAGTTTTCCATCACACAGCCCTCTAACTTCTCCACTTCTCCGGCTATAGAAGGATAGCGTGCGCCGTCAGAGACAGTGATTATGGGTGGTGCGGGTGTTGATTACCTTGCCCGTTTGCTGTGCGCGGTGTGGTGTCAAATAATAACATTAACTGGGAAACTGGGGTGAAGGCTGCAGACGGGAAATGAATCGAGATGATAAAAGGTGTTGAACGGGTGATAAAAAGAGCGCTGACCGGCTCTTAGGCTCACAATGAGGGACCGGATCCGATGAATTGGTGGATATAAGTTTGTTCATTAATGAATCATGTAAGTGGAAGAAAGATGTGTAGCGTGGACAGCATACCTAGATGGCCGCCTAGAGAACTTCTACATGCCCTAGTTTTCGATGATATTCTTTCCCAGGCCTTGATCACAACTTGACGGTTTAATTAAGATATTAATATGCTGAACCATCTTCGAAGACAATTCCATCTAATCCGTTCCCGTATGTTATCCACTACTTTTTTGCTCCGCTCTTTCCTCCAGGCCACTCCGTCTCCAGACCTCCTCTAAAAATCCCCCCATCAACTCTCTACTCTTCGCCTCACCCGGCGGCCACATCGCACCCCCATAAAACCCCGCAACGCCCTGTTCCCGATTCGCAAACCACATACAATTAAAAGCACCGCCCCACGTCATCGTCCCCTTCGTCTTGCCCAATTCCTTATTATCTTTCGTAACTAGCATACCACCAAGCGCGTGATTGATACTCGAAAGGTCGTCGGATGGTGTGAGCGGGCCGGACATACTCCTGAACATTGGGGCTGCAGCCTGGAGTGCTGATAGGGAGGGGGAGGGTAGCAGAAGCTGGGGCGCGAAGAGCAGGTCCATTATCTCTGGGTTAAGCAGCTTAGGCGTAGGAGAAATAATATCAGCTAATATCTTCGTGAAGTTGGCAGCGGAGGAAAATAAACCTCCCCCTCCTCTCTCCACACCTGGCTCCTGTTCCTTGATCCTATGCTCTTTCAACCTACCATCCTTCCCCCTTGTAACGACCTGTACAACCTCGCCAGCCTTGCCCACCCCCTCTCTATCAAACCCAATAGCTGCATCACAGCCCAAACGGTCGAAGACATTTTGTCTGAGCCACTCCCCAAATTTGGCTCCACTAACCCTCTCAACAAACACACCCACCCAATCCATCCCCCCACCATACGCCCACGCCTCCCCCGGCTCGTACAACAACGGAGTGGCTACGGCTCCCGGTAACGGCCCATGCAACGTCCCTGTCCGTTCCCCCCTCTCTTTCCTCCACGCCTTTAGCCTTGGGTCGATGATGTCATACCCAACGCCCGAGGTATGCGTTAGTAGATGTCTTAGCGTGAGCGGGTGCGTACGCGGTTGGTACATAAAAGGTTTGTTGCCAGAAGGAGAAGTGATGATTTCGAGGGCGGCGAGTTCGGGGAGGTGTGTTTGGATGAGTGTTGGGTCGTCGAGGACGGAATGGATGTTCGAGGGGTCGAATGGGGGAAAGGAGAGGAGGTACAGGACAGCGAGGGCCGTGATTAATTTGGTGCAGCTTGCGAGGCGGAAGATCGATGATCTGTTGATGGGGTCCGCGTCGGGATTTAGATTGATTCTTCCAGAGGAGTGAGAGAAAATCTCGTTGTCTGGCGGATGTTAGGAAAATGTATCGGAAATGTTGATGTATGCTAAAATATACTAGATATACCTCTGGCACTCTAGAAAGATTACTTGTCGTACAATTTGGATCGCGTGGTCGTGAAGATGACAATATAAAGTGAAATGAAAGACCATGCCACATACCCTCACCATCCACAGCCAGCATAACAACACCCAGTACACCTGGATTCAGTCCCGACGTCGTCGAGTCCACACTAGCCTTATAGTCCACCATTGAGAAACTTCAAATCAAGAATATGGAAGAAGGCTGCACGAAGAGAAAATGGTCGAATTAACACTCAGTACTGCCTTGCTAGTTGCTGAACGTTTTGGATCAGGGCCTCAATGAGAGGACAGTATAGAATCCAGTTTTCTTACACAGGGCGTTTTGGGGGTTGGTTGAAAGTTAGACGTCGCAATCAGTCCAGAAAGTGCCGGCGACTCGCATCCCGATAATTCCGGATCAGTCAGCATTCACGGCAATCCATAGATTAACCCCCGGAATATGAGTTGGAGTAAAAAATAAGTAGTGTGATTCCTTTCCCCGCTAGAACTCTGAATATTCGACGAACCACTGATGAAGTTGAAGGTCCAGGTACTAATGTACATGACAACCCTTCGTAATAGAAAATCCACAGGAGCCTAACCTTTTTTAAGCGGGCCAGAAGCGACCCGTCTTGCTGTTCAAGCATGTGCAAGAAGAGATACCGAAATGTAGGTCCATCCCGAACTAGGTGTCACCAACTTGCGAGCAGCTGGCCAATTCCGGTGGAAGAATACATTGCAGACCCAATCGTTGCATACCGACCATCCATCCGAGGCCAAAGGAAAATCAAGATTTGAACAAAACGCACATCCTTGGGGTTCATCCACCAAAACCCACCACTAAAGACCACTCAGCCTCATCAATCTCCTTGGACTGTACATCGCTGAAGTGAGCGGGTCCCGTGCGGTTGGGATCTAGTCGGATGAGTATAAATTTGCGCACCAAAGGGTGCAAAGAATTGGGAGTGAAAATTACCAGTAACGGCCACGGGGCGGGTATCCTTCCTCATAGGGTGGGCGCACAGTCGGGCTTCGCGGGCGAGCACCGCGCGGAGACGGGGGACGGCCTTCGTAGGGACGAGCATGGCCATTGACGTACGGATCTTCGTAACCGCGACGAGGCGGGGGGCCACGTGCATCGTATGGGTCTTCGGGGTAGCGAGCGCGTGGCGGACCGTACTCGTCGGCAGGGCCACGAGGGCGTGGGGACGAGCGACCACCATATCTGTCTCGGTTATCATAAAAGTCGCGCGGTGGAGTCCGGCGTCGATAATCGTCCCGACGGGGGCTGTACCCGCGAGGTGGACCACGACGGTCATAGAACTCCTCATATGGAGCACCTGGTGGGTAACCACGACGTCCTCCAGCCGGCGAGCGGGACCGGTAGCGGTCTCGTCCCCTGTCATCGGGTCCTCCCTGTCCACCATAAGGCGCGCGGGGCTTAAATGGAGGCGGTGGGGGCGGGTCGCTAACGTCCTGGGTACATGTGACTTCCTGACCCTTGAACTCACGGCGGTCCAGCTTCTCTACTGCAGTCTTGAGATCGGCGGCCGTCTCGTATTCGACAAAACTGATCATATGTGAGCGTGTGCGTCCTTTGTCATATACTAGGCTAGGCCGAACTCACCCGGTTCCGTCGCGCTCGCGACCCACTTCAGAGTAGACGACATCAAGTCCAGATTGACGGGCGAAGTCTTTCAAATCCTAGAGTATCGAGGTTAAGCCGAGTCCAAAAGTCCAGTAAAGCAGTAACGGGAAGCACGCGAAACAAAAGCCACAGTCCAGGACGGGGAAACTGGCCGCAACTGGAAATAGAGGAAATCCAAGGATCGGGGTGTCTAACCTGCCAGCTGGTCTCTACAGGAAGATTGGCAATCCTCATCCGGAAAGGAGTGCGGCGTGGGCGAGGAGCCGCACGCTCATGTGGAGTGAAGTTCTCATTGCGGCGGGAACCGCGGGCGAACTGGACAATCAAACGCTCGCCCATGAAATCGGACCCATCTGGGTGGTCTGGTTAGACGCCTGGTCAATGATTTAGATATGCGCAGGGCATCGCTACGTACGGAAGGCTGATTATGAGTTAGCCATTGTCAAAGAGAGTGGCGTTGGCGGAACTTACCAGGAACTACGTCACGGGCATCCATCGCATCCTTGTACTCGATGAAGCCGAAGCCATTCATGAGCTTGATCTCGGTGATCTCGCCGGTGCCATGAGTCTGGAAATGGGCCTCAACGTCCGCTTTGGTGGCATTTCGGGGAAGATTTCCCAGGTAAAGGCGGGTGGAGGATACTTCGGTCATGATTGCCTAGGCTGGAATGTGGGAGTGAGCACAGTTCGACGAATACAGAGCCGGCTGGACGGAGAGACGAGTAATTAATGGCAAGTACACGGGGGAACAGCCTAGGGGAAGTATGCGACAAGACACCGATGGGCCAGGCTGCGCTCAATGGCACCTGAGTCGGCCAGCGGGATGCGCAAGGAAGCGGCCAACACAGACAGCATCTCTAGGAGGGTGAGTCGTACCTGACACTGGATATCCTGATGGAGGAAGAGGGGAGGCCTTGGGGGGGGCGGAAAGAAGTGGCAAGGTGAACGGGTCGCACGCCTGGACAAGTAGTGGTCGCCTGGTTTGGAGCTGCGCGCTTTTACGATCAGTAATTGCCGTAGCAACACAGTGATATGAAATCAGAGGGGGGGACAAGAGGTGCGAGGTGGAGGGAGGGAGATGGAAGTAGGGGACCTCGAGGCTGGGGGTTGGTGATGGAGGGAGGGATTTAGTGAGGCGCGATGCGTAAAAGTTCACCGCCCGCTAGCCCTACTTGCCAAGGAAATAGGCCCGTGCGCTCGCCTTTTTGGTTGACCTCGGGCTGTTTTCAGCGCCCTGCCGCACGGGAGCGAAAAAGGAATATAAGATAGACAGTACAGAGGCAGAATGAAGATGTGTGTAGTGGCAAGAGCTTAGGATATGCCTGCTTGTTGTGCGCGGATCGAACAGCGCAGCAAACCCAATCCGTCTCGCTATTCGTGGATGACATGCTTCCGCGGATGATGAACTGGGCAGCAACAATCCTTCTCATGGAAGTGGGATGCAATGCATCGTTGTGCTGGCCTTGCAGTCTATATGGCCAAATATCAAGACAAGGTCGTTCGAGTTCTACCTCGGATCCAAGGCTAATTTACATTGTTTGTCGCATGCATTATTACACCGTAAAGCGCTTCATCCAAAAGCTAATTAGGTCAGCACATATTTAGGGCCCTCGCCACCCTGGGGAGTGGTCCAGTTGATGTCCTGGTCAGGTACTTTGATGTCGCACGTCTTGCAATGGACGCAACTAATCGCGCATTAGGTCAGGCTGTGGTGCAGCAAAAGGCAGGCTTGGTACTTACTTTTGGGCGTTGATTTGAAATCTCACGCCCAAGTCCTTGCTGTCGTCCTCCACATATTCGTACACGCCAGCAGGACAGAATCGGTTCTCCACCCCCTTGTACTTGGGCCATTCCTTTTGGGCATGCGCGTCCCAGTCCTCCACTTGCAGATGCACTGGCTGGTCTTCCTCGTGGTTCGTACCGCTGCGGCTAACACTGGTCAAGATGTCGAAGCTGATTTTGCCATCAGGCTTGGGATATTCAATTTTCTTGCACTGATCTGCCGTCTTGGTGGCAGCGTGGTCGGGCTTTCCGTGCTTTAGTGTCCAGGGCGCTTTGCCTCGGAAAAGGTATGCCTCGAGCCCTGCATAAATCAAACCACCATATAGCCCGAGTGAGGTGTGGAACGATGGTCGCATGTTTCGGACCTGCTTGAGCTCCGTCCAGATGGACGACGAGCGCAACTTATCCTCGTAGTCGTACAGAAAGACGGTCCCTCCATCAGTGTTGGCCTTGAGTGCATCCCATGTCGCTTCGGCTGCCAGCATACCGGATCTCATAGCCGTATGCGTTCCCTTGATCTTAGGCAGGTTTACAAAACCGGCAGTGTCCCCAATAAGGGCGCCACCAGGGAATGAGCATTTGGGTATCGACTGGAACCCGCCTTCGATGAGTGTTCTTGCGCCGTACGAGATGCATTTGCCTCCTTCTAGGAAGTCCTTGTACATGGGGTGGTGCTTCATTTTTTGGAACTCGCCATAGGGCGCTAGCCAGGGATTGGGATAGTCTAGCCCGACAACAAGACCTACGCTGACCATATTGTCACCAAAGTGGTACATCCAGCCACCACCATAGGTATCTGAGGGAAGAGGGTAACCCAAAGAGTGGATAACGAGACCTGACTGGAACTTCTCCGGCTGTATCTCCCAGATCTCTTTGATCCCAAGTCCGTATGTTTGATGTTGGCTGTCCCGTCTGAGATCATACTTTTTAATAACCTGCTTCGCCAAGCTGCCATGACATCCCTCGGCGAGTAAAGTCACTCGAGCGTGGAACTCCATCCCTCGCTCGAAAGAGTCCTTGGGTTTTCCCTCTTTGGATATGCCGAGATCGTTTGTGGCCACGCCTTTGACTCCACCTTCGTGGTCGTACAATATTTCCGAGGCCGCAAATCCTGGATAGATTTCCACGCCAATTTCCTCTGCCCGCTCTCCTAGCCACTTGACCAGCTGATTGAGACTTATTATGTAGTTGCCATGGTTGTTCATCTGCGGAGGCTTCGGTAGGGGAATGGCGCTGTTCTTAGTGAGGAAACGCATTCTGTCCTCCTTGGCTGGTGTAGTGTGCTCAAAGCGGTTTGGGTTGTCTTTCGAGTTCCAATCTGGGAGAAGCTCGTTGAGGGCGGAGGGCTCAATGACATTGCCTGACACAATGTGATCGCCCAATTCTCCGGCCTTCTCCAAGAGCAGCACCCTGAAGTCCTCATTCCCGGCCTCGTTGGCCTGTTGCTTCAGGCGAATGGCGGCCGCCAATCCTGCAGGCCCTCCGCCCACGATGCAGACATCGACCTCGTCGACCTCGCGGTCTTGCTGCCGCGGATCAAAAGACTCCTTCGCATTTGCCAATCTTGTCCGGGTGGTGGAAGAGATGGCCCTCCTCTGACCAGCGATGCGCAAGGCGGGCCGGTGTAAGTCCCACGGACTGTATGGACGTCGTGTGGCGCAAGTGATTGTTCGAGAGGAAATGCGAGCTGGCTGAGACGGGAAAAGGGCACGTCGGGCAATCGACGTGGGCAGTGATCTGGAGGCCATTGCGCGGTGAGTTATGAGCAGAGACTCATTTGAAGCGGTATCTGAATGCCCCCATTTTTGAGAGTATGACGATGTTTATGTTGGCCGAGGCTAAGCGGAAATATCATGCCGGTCATTGGACAACGCGTCCATTACCCGCCGCTTTTCCTATTTGCTGTGAATCGACAATTCAAACTTTGCAAATGAGTTCCCGGCGTGGCAATTGAGCATCTCAAAGGCCTTCATCATGAATGGAAGACGGGATGACCAACAAACACTTAGCACAAGCGATGCCTATCCGTCGACGGAGCGGCCAATCTTTTTGCCGCGACCTTGTGTCGAGAGCCCAACTTCAATTGCCACTAGAAACTACCATGCGTCCGCCAGTCCCATTTCGACATCTCCCATCGGATTGGTCCAGATAATAACGGGGCGGGTTCTCTGATTTTCGCGCCGCCAAGTTCTCGAATTCTTGTCGATGTCCAATTTGCGACGAACTTGAAATATCTCTGCGGGTTGAGCTTCCCACAACGTGGTCATGAAATGAAACCGGCGCGGACTCCGCACCCTCGATCTCTTGACAAAAACGAAAGTCTCCGACCCGACTTCTCGGGGAAAAAGTCACGACCCTGGATTTCGAGGCTGCAACAGTTCTCGCGCCGGGCTCCTGAAACAGCCAAGCTTCATCCCCCAAGGAGCCTGCGCGCCTCAGTCACACTTTCCGTCCCTGTGTGCGTTTGAACAAGCTTCTTTTAGCTCCCATGCCCCCGGCCTGTCTGTTACATGATCTCTGACAAGAGACGTTGGGGCCAGAGTTTGGAATCTCTCAATGACATTGGCCCACCGGCAGAACCTTGCGTCACCCCGCCTGCTTTGGTCTCCTTCATGCGTTTGATTTGTCCGTTTCCTTCAAGCTGCAGCCAAGTCCACGGTTTTGATGCCTCGCTCATCCTCATCTAGGACTGTTAAGCGATGCGAAATCTGACGTCCCTGTGAGAGAAATATGGGGACTCTCTGCGTTCGTGCCTTTTGGGCCTGGCCGCGCAAGGCATCCTCCAACCTGGAGTGTAAGATGTCCACGGGATCTTCCCAAACGGCGATCACACGGGCCTTTCTTTGTTGGGCGTTCGACAGGCTCTTCACATTCTAAAGGGGTCAAAGCGAGGGGGGGTGGGTATATATGTTAACTACCCACTACACAATTAAGCTCTCCACCTCCATCTTCACTCTCAGTTCCAGTCTTTGAACCATTTCCTTTGGGTGCTGGACACTATCTTTTCTACTTTCTTCCTTCGTGAGAGCTGAGCTCATTTCTATTTTCTCTAAATTCGAATTTGATACTCTTCTTCACCACTCCTTCACGTCAATTCTACATCTTTCATTATGAGGACCGCCTATATTACTCTGCTCTCGGCAGTGCTCGTTGCTGCTGCTCCAGCACCCTTTGTTAAGCCCGGACCAGTTGTTACCACCGGTACTGAGGATGTTGTGATTCCTGCTTTTAATACCGATCGCCGAGCGGTTTCTGCTGTTCAAGAGTTTACCAAGAGGGCTGCCGAGCTCCGCGACTCTTTCTTGGAGATACGGCAACAGAAGGGCAAGACCAACGCTGGCGCTGCAAAGGGAAAAGCTGCAGGTGCTGCAAATGCTGGCGCCGCGAAAGGGAAGGCTAAAGCTGCGAAAGCCAACGCTGCCAATGCTGCGAATGCCAACGCCGCAAATGCTAATGCTGCGAATGCCAACGCCGCAAATGCTAATGCTGCGAATGCCAACGCCGCAAATGCTAATGCTGCRAATGCCAACGCCGCRAATGCTAATGCTGCGAATGCCAACGCMGCRAATGCTAATGCTGCGAATGCCAACGCYGCRAATGCTAATGCTGCGAATGCCAACGCCGCAAATGCTAATGCTGCAAATGCCAACGCCGCAAATGCTAATGCTGCAAATGCCAACGCCGCCAATGCTAATGCTGCAAATGCCGGTGCCGCAAAGGGGAAAAATGCTGCGAAAGGGAAAGGGAAGAACAATGCTGGTAAGCAATTTTAAAAAACCGATTGCAGCTTCATGCACTTACTATATTGTAGCCGCTCAAGCTCAAGCTGCTGCCGCTGCTGCCACTGCTGCCCAAGGTGCTACCGCTAATGTAACCGATGTTGCTGGTACGTTGCCTTATTGTCTCTTTCCGCCATTCACTAACATTTTCACACAGCTACACCTGCCGCTGCCACGGGGAAGAAGGGAAAGAAAGCCAAGGCCGCCGCCGCTGCCCAGGTCGCTGCAGATGCTCAGGCCGCTCAGCTTGCAGCTGGACAACAAGCTGCTGCTGCCAATGCCACAGGTGTTGCCGGTATGTATCCTCGTCACACATCTCCCGAACATGTATTGACTTTCTTGATATAGCCGCCCCCGCCGATGCTGCCGCTGCGACAGGAAAGAAGGGAAAGAAGGCTAAGGCTCAGGCCGCCGCCAACGCCCAGGCTGCTCAAGCTGCAGCTGGTCAACAGGCTGCCGCCGTGAATGCCACCGATGTTGCCGGTATGTGCTCCATTGAATACCTTTTGGCACACACTAACTCTCTTGAATAGCTGCCCCCGCCGATGCTGCTGCGGCGACAGGAAAGAAAGCAAAGAAAGCAAAGAAAGCAAAGAACAACGGTGCCAATGCCCAGGCCGCTGCTGCAAGTACGTTCATTATGTTCCAATCGATGACTATACAAGACGGAAACTAACCCATCATAGACGCTACTGGGGTTGTCGCTGCTGCCGCAAACGGAACTGCAGATGCCGCCGCTCAGGCCGCGGCTGGTTGCGCACAAGCTGCTGCCACTGGTAAAAGTATATTGAACCTACGAACACTCAAATTGATGATAACACTGACAACCTATCAGATGCTAAGAAAGCCAAGGGCAAAGCCGCGAAGGCCCAAGCTGCTGCTGCCGTCGCTGCTTGTGAAGCTGCTGGTAAGCTTCATAAGAAAACATCATGGTTTTTCAATCGCTAACTTCTGTTCAGCCGCAGCCCAACTTAATGCAACTAACCCTGCCGCTGCAGCCGCCCTCAATGCAACTGCTACCGCTGCTACTGGCACCAAAGGCAACGGCAAGGGAAATAAGGCTGCTAAAGCCCAGAACGCAAACGCAGCCGCAGAACAAGCACTCCAGGCTGGCGGCCAGCAGCAAGGCGCTCTCGATGGCCTGGCTGCAGTTCTCAATAACGTCGGTGCCGGCGACCTCCTCTCCGGTCTCGGCCTAAAGCGTCGCCAACGACGAGCAGCCCGCCGCTCCATCAATCTACAAGATCACGCCGCTATCGTGATCTAAGAAAATTACTTTGCGTCTTGAGCTTGAGGGCGCTGCCACACAAGGTGGCATATCACATTCGTTTTCGGGTATATTCTTTTGGGGACCGGCTGGTTACTGGGTTTGGAGATGGAATGTCACATATTTTTTTCTTTAGCGTATAATTTACGAACCCTGGATGGGACGGTAAATTCTAGTTGTATACCATAAAATCTGGAGATAAGAGATCGATATGTAGAGAATGAGAGGCCACTGGCATTGGCAAGAAACATTTGCCTTCAAATCCACTCTTGTGTGTCACAGCTGTGGACCGGCGATTCTTCGAACATTGATACTGGAAGCATATTCAGTCAGAGAACCAAATTATCAATACAATTTTTCTACGTACTATCGCATCCGTCAGACGAACCATACCACTAGGCGCTGAAGCCATCGCACACTAATGACGAGATCGAGTAGGGGAACATCGACAGTGGCCTGGGATACCATGCTCAAACCCCCTCACCTTCAAGATCAGCCACACCCGCAGTCGTCGTCAGCTCTTACCTAGGGCGCTTGGTGTAACCTTATTCTGACCACCAGCTTCCTCTCTGGGAACATGGGCGCTATTTGAGACTTGGAGGTACGCAGCGTCGGACTCACGATGCAATGTCGAAGTTTAACGTGGGTTTATACCTAATCTCTTAAGTTTCGTAAGTAGGATCATGGTTTGCTTGAGATTGTTATGATTGCGCGTATAATCTGCTTAGTCCAAATATTTTGATTTCATGTTCCTTTTGAGGCTCTTAAGGAATTGTGCATGAATGCAAATGCGTCTCCACCGCAAAAGCGGTCTCTCAATTCCGAGTTCACGGTCCACAGAATCAAACCGCCAGGACTTTCCCCGTCTCTTGGCATAATTCTGTTTCCTTCTGCTTTCTTCCATTTGCATCATCTTGAATTGTTGTTGTTGGGTTCTTATGCGCCGAGGAACGCACTGTTGGCAAATGGCATGGTGCGACGAGGTGTGTCTTGAACTGCTCGCGAACAACGTGCATGAGAAAGCCCCACGTGCCATCCTTAAAGGACTTTTGACAGCGGGATCGGATACAGGGAATAGTATTTATAGAATATGGACTGTGTTTGCCAAGTACTTGTCAACAATACTAAGCTTTTCAGTGGGGTGTTGGTTGAACGATGGGGCGGTTGGTTGATGGGCGGTTTGAGGTTTGAGGATTTCTTGGAGAAATGGGTCCATTGAAAATCCAATGAAAATTCCACACGTTTTACTTACGGTAGAGCTGAGTGCCTACACGCGTCAGCGCAGTCTAATATTGTTGTGCTCACAACGACCACAATCAATTTAGAAGATACAAAAATCCACTGCCTTTTTGGTTGAGACTACAATGCTAAAGCGTACGATGAGCCACCCACGTAGCCGATTGCCTTTCAACTGTAGTTACTGGACTCAGCCATCGACCACCTCACCTTTCCATGTCCATAGCGCGCGTAACACCTGCAACAGCCACATGATTCGATCCTCCGATAGGCGCTCCACATTCGGGACAGCGGGCTTGCTCCATTGGCATACCGCATTCGCCGATGGCGAACTTGACTACGATCAGCATATGCATGGCCCAGTGTAAGAAAGATTTAGGAACCATATCTTAATTGATGAAAGACATGAGAGGCAAAGACGTCGGAGCACGTATAAGTGACACAGGGAAGGTTGATGCGGAATAGAAGAGATAAACGGACGACTCAAGGCTTAAAAGAAACTAAATTGATACGTACCGGATGTCCATTGGCACAATTATACCAATGGCCCGAGTGTGTCGCAATTCCCCTTGGCCCTTCTACCATCGCCTGCCTGATGGCAGCGAGTTTCTCAATCGTAACCATTTCGTACCATTCTCTTCGCAGCAACTTCATACTCTCCTCAACCGCCTTCTTTAGCTGATCAGCATTTTGGAATGGCTGCTTGCAGATCTCGAGAGCCTTTTCCAGCAATCCTCTTGCTTCTTGCACGTACTCTGTCTCTTTCTCCTTATCGTCAGACAACTCAGCAGATTGATACAGCCACACTATTCTAGCAAAGTAAAGCGAGGCTTCGACCGCGAGTTTAGGAAGATTATCGGTGCTGCTGTCCGCAATAAATGTCGTACATGCCTGGAGGAAACACATCGTAAGTTTTTCCAAGGAACCTCCGGGCAATTTTATGGTTTCGGCGGAGGCCGCAGACTTGAGTGCTTTTAAGATGTTGAACTTATCCTCGAGCGCTATGCGTTCAATTCTGATCTGAAGTATTCGCCCTCCAAGCGTAACACGGCGGTCACGCTCGACAGAGGGGATAGTATCCTGAATACTTAGAGATGCCAGTGTCTCATCGAGAGATTCTGGCCTATTCGCCATAGTGGCGTGAACTGTGGCTTCGTGAAGCTTTTGAGCAGGCTGATGGCGGTCTGCAACTCTTCTAAGGAAGGACTTAATCTCTTTGTCCAATCTGAGAGATGTGTCGTATCGGTTCTGAATTTTTGTTGCCACATTTTTGTTCAGGGTACTCGAGATTTTGGGGAAAACAATATTTCTGGGAGCAGCAAGGTTTACAGAGCTGGTGATTTCGGAGCGTGAGCTCTCAAACTCCTTCTCAAGTCCATCAACTTTGCATTCTAAGCCTCTGAGCTCCGTTTTTCCATTGACGAGGAACCGTTTCGACATCTCATCAATGACAGCTCTGTTGATCACTCGGTTGTATCGTCGAGTGATGTATTGTCTCACTGGACGCTGGCAGTCTGGACATTGTGGGATCTTTCTCGCCAAAACGCTAGAGATATCGGCAAGTCCTGTGAACTGACCGAGTTTGTTGGATACATAAACATCGTTCATTCCTATGAGGCCATCAAGAGTCTCAGCCGTAAAGAAGTGCCCACAGCCGAGGACAACAATAGGCGATTCGTTGATGTCAATTTCGGCGTATGTTTTCATTTCGAGCAGATCGACTCGGCTGTCCTGCTTCGAGGTACAATTGTGGCAATACTTGTCCGGGCATATCTCGCCGCAAAGCCCTGGACACTGGTGACCACAGGGAAGTTCCTTGGGACACCGCTGATCACATGGTAGCCTATTACAAGGAGCGGAACAGGGCATGGTGCAAGACCCTTGATGTTCGCAAGACCATGTGCATATTTCGACACACGGAGCACAGGCGTCATGGCAGAGTAAGGTACACTGCGAATGTTGACAGCGGACCTCACAGGGTGAGATGCATGGTCCACAATCCTTTCCATTGTGACACGCTTTGTGACATGTGTGATTACAGGTTCCAAATCGCCTTCCGCAGACCTTCCGGCATTTCTGGTGGACAGGAGAAAGTTCCCCAGAGTTTGCCTTGGTATTACATTGACCGCAAGTACCGGGACAAGGATGCCCACATGAGAGAATTTCTGCACAGGGTGTGGGACATCGAAATAGATCCGAGGTTACGTTTAGAGAGCAGGATACTTCAACCATATGTTTGCATCCGGGGGCCATCTTTTGGACCTGAGTGTCGCAATGGATCGCACCTGGATCTTGAGCTAGATAGCAGAAAATGTCAGACTTGAAATGTCCACATGGAAGATAGACGTCATTTAGCATGATGAGGCACTTCCCGCAATCCTCTCCGCAGGATTGTTTCTGACACAAATGTTTGCATGGTTCGTGGAGGCGTTGACATGGTTTCGGACATGAAAACACCTTGTGCATGCTTTCTGAATGGCATCTGGCCTGGCACATATGACCGCAATCAGGGAGACGCCAGAGACAGGCTTCACGACATCCACCTTCAGGGCTGAGCCTGGAGAAGTCATCCGGCTGAGACACTTGAATGGGTGTATCTTTATGTCGTGGGCAGCAAAGACCGAAGGAGCTGCCAACAGATTCGGATGCCCGGAGCATATCAACGACCTTCTGCCACATGTTTATGTTAGAATAAGTGTCCGTATTTCCGATGAGGTACATGCCATGTTGAGCCCGGCTAAGGAGAACATTGATTCGATTCGTTGTCCTCAAGAACCCGACTTTTCTTTCTTTATTGCTCCGAACGAGGGACACGATGACGATCTTAGCCTCTTCGCCTTGGAAATTATCGACAGTAGCTACTCGCAAAAGGTCGCTCAGTTTTTTCTTTTCTAGTGGTGCTTTCCTATGGCCGGGCATATTGTCGGGTTCTTCGTCGCCAGAACTAGTCGCAACGACATTGAATCCGTCTTTCTCCAGTGCGTCCTGGTCCCGATCACTGATTACAATTTCAAAGTCGTTTCGCATTGCTGAACGAAGCTTTTGAAGTTGGCCGGTATACGGTGTTAAGACCGCGATATCGCTGCTACTATACTTTCCCTGGCGGACAATATGGCGAACCAACGCATGCACCATCTCCACCTCCCATAAGTTGGAATGGGATTTGTGGGTCATATCAGAATGCTGTCCCTCTTCAATATAATCGTGATCAAGCCAAAAGACATTCTTGCGCATGCCAACAACATCCGGAAGATGGAGAGTACTGGGGTGATCGATGAGTTTCCGGTAGATAGTCTCCCGTATCAACATTGAGATTTCCGGACGCATCCGCCGCTGGACATTTAGCTGAGCCACTGGCATTTTAGGCCTTCCAAGCTCCCCAATAGAGAGCCTTTCGAATTGGCTGCGGTCTAATCGGTACAAGGCGCCCTGCCTACTCTCAAGCGACAAGCCGTAATTGTTAATCTGTGGACGCAGTTGCTCATGGTCACCTATCTGGATGAAGTGCTCGATGGTGGGAAGGAGCGCGGATATCATATGCGGTTCCATGACCTCCCCGGCCTCCTCACATATTACGATCTTGCATCTCACACGGCGTAGAGCAGAGATTCGTTTGGCTAGGCCTGTGGTAGTGATACCAATGACGTCTGCATCTTGTAAGACCCGCCGATCGACCTCGTCATGAATATTAGCCAACTGCTGCCGGTTGTAATCCGTAGTCTTCACCCTTTCGAATAGATCATCCAGCGTTTGATCATGAACCTCCTGACTCCAGAACTGTACCAGGCCGCGCCTCTCTTGTTGCGATAGAGAGTGGATGTTAGTTTCCCCTTTTTTAAGGACTCGATTAAGTTCGCCTGCCGTCAGCGTGGCTTCTCCGGTGCTTCCTGATCCGGGGAATGACGTTCCGCTCGTCGACCACTGCTCGAAAGGATGCCGGCCGGCAATCTTGAACCCTTCCTCGTCGATCTGATTAAACTGGACATGTATTCGCGGGTACTTTTGATAGAGGTGAGATTTTAGGTTGGACCAATTCGCTTGCTTTAGTACAACATGCACTCTCCCGAGACTGCCCTGTATTCGTTTGGTCTCCTGCTCTAGAGCCTCATACGACTTGGCAACGAGCCAGCCCTCTGACCTAGTCTTCGTCTCTGCTTGTGATATTTTCCTAAGATTGTGCTCGTCCAGTAAGGTGGATTGACTTTGGCTTCCAATCCGAATGATTTTTCTGATCCCAACTGCGTGCAAATGCTCTAGGAATTGGTCTAGCGCGTGATTGGTATAACAGCTTTGCTTGGGATTAGCCGAGCAATTGCATATTAACATAACAACTTACACTACGACTACCGGCCCTAACATCACTGTCTTATTGCACTGCATCAAGACTTTCATCAATTGGATGCCAAGATAAGGTGACGAAGATGAGGAGAAGGAGAAGAGTGGATACTAGGTTACAACGCCAAATAATGACAGAAGTTGGTGAAGATGAGAAGGAGAGAAGGAGAGAGAGCGGACACTAAGTCATGACGGACGTGATCCAGAGTGTGGTATCGGCCCCTCCTTCCTCCTTCGCGTTTGGAAGAAGCGCGTGAGCACGTGACTCATTTTAGACGAAGGCCTGCGACCTCCGTCTAAAAAGTGACGAAGGCCTGCGAGTTCCGTCTAAAAAGAGACGATTTCCCAGTTCCAGGTGGTCCCTGGATGAAGGCAAATTCGCGTGTTAATGCTGCAAGCAAAGCTTGACACTGGCCGCGATCCAGATCTGTCTGCGCTTCCATTTCATCGATAGTATGTGGATTACCCACCGATGAGGTTGGGTCGATAAAGATATCCCCTTCATGCAACCCATCTGCTCTGAGAATTGACTTCAACGAAAAGGTGAAACCAGGTTTCCGGGCATAGAGAGGTGGAGGAATGTCCATCTTTTCAGCTCCTTGGGTATCGCCGGTCCTATCAGGAAGGATCCACTGGCGGAATGGCAATCGGCTAAGTCGCTGCATATGCTGCAAGTTTTCGAGTATTGGTACAAACGTCGCGGGCAACACTCCAGGGAATTCTATCAGTACCCCTCGTAGCTTTTGACAGCTCAAGCGAACCATTGATTCTACGCCCATTTGATTGTGACTTGTCAGTTTCACAGTAATCGTGCATTGATGGCCCTCTTTGGTGAGACTGCGATCCTTCTTCATGTCTGTATTCCTCTCGCTTACGGTAAAGAACAAATGCTGGATTTCGCTCTCGTGAAATGAAATGAAGGAGAGTAGAACACCCTCGGAAAGCCGTTTGGACTCTCTCCACCATTGGTATCTTTCAGGGGCCAATTTCTTTCGCAGGATTGATGGCTGTGGGAAAGATATATCCGCCTCCAGGCCTCGGCGACTGTCGAAGGAAAGGTAACTGATATAGGCACTTGGGTAATGGTAGGCTCTGAAATCACCAAAGTTCAGCTTGGGATTGTTCAGGCAAGCTGGATTGTTCTGAACAGCATGCATTAGGCCCGCGAGAGCTTCCTTCAGTTCTCCAAAAGTGTCGTAACGAAGAAGGCGGAAATGTGTATCGATATGCCGCTCAGTTGGGTCTTTGAGAAAATGAGGCTGATCTAAATCGGTTGACGGCATGAACTCCGCCTCCTCACTCAGAATTTCCTCGCGGGTAGGGAAAATATTAATCTTGGTTATATCTGCCTTATCATTGTCGTAGCGGTCTCGAGGGATAACCAAATTTCGAGGATAGGTCGATGTAACAGTGATGGCAAGGGGGCCCTCGTGTTGCTCTTCCTCCTGAACCAGTAGCCCCTTGGCACGATCCACAATTGCTTGTACCTCACTAATTTGCCTGAGTACGATCACGGAAGCTTGGGGGTGTTCTCCGTTGATCACATGAACCATATTCTTCAAAGACTCGATCAGAGTTGGGAGGTCATCATTGAACCTGGCTCGAGACTCTCTTCTGAGAAGCTCGCAGAGAGCCGTTGACATGGCGACTAGGGTTGTTTCAACGGTTTCTGTTGAAGTCGAGGAGATCGTATCGACATGTGCATTAACCAATGTCTCGCAAATGTGCTGGAAGAAAGGAACGGCGCGATTACCATTTGTACCGCTGACGAAGTTGTACAAGCTTCCCACGAAAGTGTCGACGGAGAGACAATCTAGGAAAGACGAATGCGTTATGACCAGGAGGAAAGGTCGTATAAGTCGAATAAATGTGTCACAGTCTCCAAGGCGAGTCCGTATGGTCAGTAAGGTCTCTATGTGCTGCCGACCGTAGTATTCTTCTTCGTCATCAAGATCTCT
Source organism: Beverwykella pulmonaria (assembly GCA_001599595.1). Lineage (NCBI taxonomy): Eukaryota > Fungi > Ascomycota > Dothideomycetes > Pleosporales > Melanommataceae > Beverwykella > Beverwykella pulmonaria. Next base: position 1,860,140 of record BCHH01000002.1, read on the forward strand.
CGGCACCATCTGCTTCCACTCTCGTTCATCGCCATTCAAAATCGCAAGACCACCATTCCATAGCTGTTCGACTGTTCTCTCGTCATTTGGCCGAGGTGGGTATTTGATGATTCTTCTCCAAGAATTGTAGTTGGCTTTGGCACGTTGTTGTTCAGGCGTCTCCTCGGCCCTAGATGGTCGCTCTTTGGATATCCGCTCACCACCTCCCCTTGGCGAAAGATCATGGGAGAACTTGCATGTTGAGCCAAACTTGCACAAGCCAGTTTCCTGAAAATATCGACATATTCCTTGGTCTGTCCGGTGCCTTCCCGATCCTCCCCTTGCCCCACGCCAGCTGTTGCCTCTTCCAAATCTGTTACCGGATCCCCCAAGACGTGTCCCACGAGACCATGGGTCCATGGCACTCGACTGAACCATTGTTAAGATTGACTGATTGAACTTCAGTAAGTGACGTTGTCAATAAACAAGGAAGACAAGGAAAAGATGGGAGGAAAAAAGGGAAAAGAAGCTGGTTAATATAGGCGATAAGCCATACGCTGAGCCACATACATCAGACAGATAACTTGTACACTATTGGGGGTTCTGTCTCATCAATACACCAATCAACATAGGAGGAATTCAAATGGGACGGCCGCCGTTAGGCTGGTGTAACGTTCTTTTTGCCATGGGGTCAGATATGATTTGATATTGGATCTCGATGAGATTGTCTCCGCATTTGGAGCCACCTTTGTCGTGCTAGCGCAGCGGCGCATGCGGTATTTACCGTGGTTAGCTGCTGAGGTTGTACGATTATCTACACACACGTGTGAGTGCTCTACTGGATGGTTAGCAGCCTCAGATGTGTCTCTTGTTCGCTACACACGGGTATATGCGATACGTTCTGCAGCAGGAAACTAGTTGGTGGTGGCGAAATGCTTCTCTAGCCATAATGGTAGATATGAGTACTAGGAACTATTGTAAGTAGGGGAAGGTGACGTAAAAAGCCAAGGTAATGATCTGGTACCCCTAAGAGAAGTGGTCCTAGTGTGGTGTCTGGGCTGAAATATCATTGGCTGCGGATGGATGTATCGTTAGCATAGAAGACTCCCTTGAAATTGTAAATGAGGCTTTCTGCGCGAAATCGTGCAGCATGGCGCGCTCCATGGCCTAGTTATGCTTCACCCGCCTATGTTTGGAAATGATGGTGGGCCGAATATATGCTTACCATAAACACTAAGTCTGAGTAGATGGGAAGAAGGTCTACGGATTTCAATTACTTCGCAGTGGCTTAGTGACTTTCGTCCAACTCTTTGCTTAAGTTACTTGCCAGGCTGATGTCTAGCAGGCCCTTATGCGCCAAGAAATTCACGGTATGATCTACTTAGCTATCTGTTGGCCATACTTTTAACACAACGAACTATGGTGCATGAATGCAGACCACCCTATGATGTCGGTTCTGTTTTGTGGTGGTTGAAACATGCTACATTAGTGGTGTTTTGTACGCCTGAGCCATAGTATCCTATCACATACTCGCTGATACAATTCAGACACAGCAAAATGCCGCTGTAGTCGAAGGAAGAAGAAAGCCAATGGATAAAAGCTAGTGAGCGCGTGTGTGGGTGTTCTGGCCTAAGTACCTTCTCGTATCATTCCAGTGCTCGCCAGTGATACGGTGGTTGTGCCTTGCTTGAACCAGTAGCTTGCCAGCCAATATATGAAACTTAAGACTAACCATATGCACCTAGTTGGCTTATGAACACACGACACACCGGCTGAAACGCCACCGTTATGGTTGACTCATCATGAACTGTTCGCTCAGTGTAGGATGCAAGGCAAGATAGGTGAATCGATTCCAGACACCAACAACTTGTACGGTAAAAGCAATGTTGGTTACAGTCTACTCGCTCATGAGGAATTCGAAAGCCTATCTAGATGGCTCTTTACGTCCAAGTGGAGAGACATACGCAATCTCATTGGAGATGAAAGTGATGTCATGCAGCTAGGCCGTCGCTTGACACCTCCCAAAATCAGCCACTTATGCACGTAAAGCAGGAGCTCCAGGGGAATTTTTGAATGCAAGGTGTATAGAATCGGAAGAAATGCCGAAAGGATAAGGTGTATCAGCAGAACTGGAACTAGGTAATTAATTATAAGGAAAGACTAGCAATGCGCAAATATGCTATAGAAAGCACCGCGAAGTTTGAGTAATAGTGGCGAAATCCTCAAGTTGACTGCAGCCAGCTGAGTTACGAAAGCGGGGCACAGCTGAGCAAGGGCCTCAAACCAGTAGCGATGAGAACGACTCCACAACGGGAACTAGAACAAGATCTAATTGCAGAAGCTTGATCAAGCACGCCCATGTGGACGACAAAAAAGCACCGCACCACAAAAATGCCTTGGCGAAACCTCAACATTATACAAAACCTTAGAAACCCGTTTGTTTCGGCTATTTACACGATTCAAGCTTCAATACATTACGCACAACTTAAGGCTTGCTAAGGCTTGTTTGTAGTGTTTCAGTTTGCCCAAAATAGGCCTCGAAATAGAGGTACGAGTGCGCGCTGGTCTAATTCACTCCCACATCTCAATAGCCTGTCAATAGCCATTCCTTTTGAATAACTTCTCTAAGCCTTTGAGGCATGCTATCGACTCGAATATTTATAAACCTCTGGGAGCTGGTTATCGGTGCGGGGTTTTTGTCATACCCAATGTGCGGGAGCGGTAACAGATGCACTATCGGCAGATCCCTAACCACGGATCCTTTGACTCATTCATCTTATTATTCATTGATTGGTCGGTCTTTCATCAGTGGCGCTGAGTTCATTACACATTGTATTCATCTTTGCCCTATAGGGTGAAAGAGCGACCTGCGAACCCCGCTTCAGGTGGGCGAGTCGAATTGCTCTACCACCAAGGGATGGTTTCCAAGTTGGGGAGCACAGCTAGTGAACCGTTGTGTTTCCTCGACGAAACTCCTCGCTATGTGTGGTGCTGGAACTGCTCCTTGCTCGATGGCATCAAATAATCCCCTGTCTCCTGTAGTTATCTGCGCTGAGAGCATTGCTCTTCTCCACCTTCTCCATTCCGTTCCTACTCTCCCTTCGCCCAACCCAATTAATGATCTCCCACTTCAACGAAGTGGTTATACCTTATCTTTTGCAAGAGAGCGGACTTTAGTTAGCACACTTGCTTTCCTTTCTAATACGAAAGATGACCCCAACCATGTTCCTGCACTCTGTGTCAACGAGGAGCCAGAGTCATCATCCCTTAGCGTACTGCTAGCTGTGAACAGAACCAAGTGGAATGATGGCAATCGAGTCCTACAGGAGTTAAAGTTGGGGTTCGAGAGAATCTTTGCCATCCTATCGGAAGTGTCAAACGGTGGGTAGTTCAGAGTTCTCTTTCTCTTCCTTGCTAATTAGCCTGAGAAGGGGACCAGGCTCAAAATTTTGAGGATGACATTTTCACTGCAATTGTCTCCATGTGCTCGCTCCGCATTCTCTGTCGTCTACGACTCGTGGCTAATAAACGGAATGTACCAAAGCAACCTATCAAGAAGGTTCTGCAAGAAGCTATAAGCTCCCTTGCACAGCTCGGAAACGAAGAACTGGGCGAACAGCTCCCAGTTGCCACGTCGTTTGCGGAGAGAGCCAAATGTGTGATAAAACTAGCTGATGCATGGACCAAACACCAAACACTAGCTCGGTTGAAGGATCTAGTAGAAGCTGTCCATCATTTGGGGCAGATAGGCACACTTCAAACCTTAGTCAATATCATACCAAACCGTGCTATGTTTTCAGTCTCGAAAAGAAATCTGCTCAACATCGTCACCAAGGTCACGAGGTACCGGGAAGCTGCTCGATTTCTGTACCGCACAGCAAAGAGGTTTCTTTTGGTACGACAAATGAAGGTCGTACTTATCAATCTACCCGAAGAAGCTTTCCTGCGGATTCCAGTCGACAAGTATACCCCTAGGCTCGCATCCACAGTTACGAGAATCAGCGCAGTCCATGGAAAGTGGGATCTCGACCGCATTTGCCGCTTGATTGGGGTCACGGAAGTGCAAGCGAATGATCAATTTGCCAATCAAACGAAAAAAACATTGAGTAAAGCCAAAGTACATGCCGAAATCCAGCTTCTCTTCTTTTGTGAACTCAACATTTCCCAGCTGCCACCTCGAGTAGTCTGCTCTAGCAAGGACGCCTGCTTCCTTTGTAACGCTTTCATTCACATGCATGGAAAGATGCACATGCCTCGACATCATGGGCGATTGTATCCTGGGTGGCGGTTGCCACTTATTCCAAAGCTCAACGACATGGAGTCGAGATTCAATTCGGCGTTAGAAACAAATATCAGGAACAGCCTCATGACGCTTCTGTCGAGGAACCAGAAGACTGTTTACCCGGATCCGAACGAAAGTACATTACTTACACTGACCACATCCACATCAACACTGCACAGTTTGGCATTGCCAGAGGCCGTCCGAGGGGAAAGAGAAGTTTTGCAGGCTCATCCAACGGACGAGATGACAGCAGGACTCAACTCTTTAGAACCACCAAGGATTCAAGCACTTGCCATTTCATCAGAAAATATAGTGAGCGCTAGCTCCACGTTAGGAGTGGAAGCTGCCGCCACAGTAGTAAAAGATGTCGTCATAACCGAGCCGTCGAATCAGGTTACTTCGCAAGTGGCTCTTCAGAATTTATATAATTCTCAGACGCTTCTGTCTAAAAATACTGCCTCTGACAGTGGGAAACTTGTTCAGGGCAGATTGCTGTCAAACCGTGTTGCAGTCGACCATAAATCACGCCTGTATACCGCAGGGCCCCTTGAGATCCACATAGAGTGCGCCATAAACACAATGATAACATCTCCTAAAGGTACTTTGAACGATATTTGTTATAGTATAGAATGGCTTCCGGCCAAAGAAGCGAAGGAACTGCTGGAATACAAGGCAGCGTCTATCATCGACGCAGAAGCACTGCAGGACGAAACCTCGCATGAGTTAGACAATCAGAATTGTCTCTTTATTACCGCTCAGGGGACTGTAGTAAAAGTCCTTCTTCACTCAGACTTTGGTTGACTCGGTAGCAGATACCGCCATACCAGTCTTACCAACGGCACTCTTTTGGGCGTTGTCGAGCTTGCCTAGTCGGGAGCTATTGTGCTCTACGCTTCCTATTACGGCTAGTAACGGTTCATATTTGTATGCATATGCCGGAGCGGTCGGCTGCGGGCGCGTAGCTTTCTTGCAGTAGAAGATACGTGTAAGAAAAGACGGGCGGTAAGCTATCTGCGGATGACAGCGGAGTTGAACGCCGAGGGAGATGATTTCGGGCACCTGAGGCTGTTGTAGTTTCAGCCAGGTGGGGTGCTGGGTATGCAAAGCAAAAATGGACTGGTGTAATGTCTGAAGATTTTGTTGTGTCAGTGTTCAAAGGCTGGCTTCGGCACTGTCGTTTCTCTCCTTTGGGTTTGGATAGTGCATATATTTCCAGCAATACGGTTGGCGGTCTTTTGGACGGAACTTGCCGGCCTGAAAAAGATCTTTTGTGGAGCATATTGTAAGTGGATTATGAAGGGGTCTTCGTCTCGAAGAAGGAATAGTCCTCTATTTATATCGCTCTCGACTGTTGCGTGTACAGAATCGGCAGTCATGAACATTATCAAGGCCTTAGCAGCAGTCTACCGATTTCAGGAACTTTAAGCATTTAATCATTTGCTCTCTGCCAAACCCTGCGTAATTATTCTCTTCGGACGTAATGAGAAGCTGTTAGTTCTTGATGATAGTGAATACCAGCCTTGTCCTCGTTAAAATATAGCCCCACCAACCTCGGCTAGTGCGTCATAGCTCACAAACAACCTCATCTCAAACCTCGACACCTCAATCCACCGTCTGATCCAGTTTTTATTACCGCCGCAATGGCATCCAAAATCCTACCGCTACCTTCCACCCTCTCCAAATCCTTCCGCACACCCCTCCAATGCCTTCGCCAGCGCCCCGTCCACCCATCTCCTTCCATCCAATGCCAGCGGCAACGCCGCAACATCTCCGCCTACGGCTACGAACAAGCCAAAGCACTCACATTCTCCGAGTACGGCGACCCACCCTCTGTCCTCTCTCTGCACACACACTCCATATCACCCGCGCACGGCAATCTTATGACGCTCCGCTTCCTCGCCTCGCCCATAAACCCCGCAGACATCAATCAAATACAAGGCGTGTACCCGTCAAAACCGCGCTTCACGACATCCCTCAGCACAGCGTCGCCCATCGCGGTGGCAGGAAACGAGGGCGTGGCGGAGATCATTGCATTGGGGGATAAAGTGAAGAGTGAGGGGTTCAAGAAGGGGGATTGGGTGATTATGAAGGCCCCTGGATTCGGAACGTGGAGGACGCACGCCTCTGCCACAACCGCAGATGTCGTGAAATTGGAGGATGCAGCGCGGGAGGGCATAACGCCCATCCAGGCCGGCACTGTCTCGGTAAATCCTTGCACAGCATACCGCATGCTGAAAGACTTCGTCGAACTGAATGAGGGCGAGTGGTTCATCCAGAACGGGGCGAACTCGGGCGTGGGTCGCGCGGCGATACAATTAGGCAAACAATGGGGGCTCAAGAGCATCAATGTGATACGCGCGCGCGACGACCCATCCAAAGAAGACGCGCTCAAGCAAGAATTAACATCCCTCGGCGCCGACGTCGTAATCACAGACGCAGAGCTGCAAAGCCAGGGGATCCGCGACCGGGCCAAAGAATGGACGAATGGAGGCCGCGCCCCCCTTCGTCTCGCGCTCAACTGCGTAAACGGCAAAGCCGCGACCGCAATGGCGAAACTGCTCTCTTCCGATTCGCACTTCGTGACGTACGGCGCGATGAGCAAGCAGCCGCTTACGATCCCGGCGTCCATGCTGATTTTCAAAGACATTCATTTCCATGGGTTTTGGGTGAGTAAGTGGGCGGAGAAGCACCCCGAGGAGAAGAAGAGAACGGTGGAAGATGTCTTGGGATTGATAAGAAAGGGCGAGTTTAAAGATACGCCAACGGAGGAGATTAGGTGGGAGTGGGAGACGAAGGGGGAGGATTTGATTGAGAGGGTGAAGGATACATTGGAGGGGTATCGGGAGGGGAAAGGGGTTTTTGTTTTTGGGAAGACGTAAGGAGGAAGAGAGATTTGGGGGACTCAACGGACAAGGCATGTCAAGGATAAGCTGTTCTGCCTATACGTGGGCTACTCCTTATATCCCTCTTCCAGCAGGTAATCCACTTGCTCAGGCTGGGCGAGCCGGACGCGCGCGATACGCGTAGAGATAGACTCTAGTCGTACCTGATCCGCCTATCCTTGGCAAGCCTGTACTCGAGTTCGTTATGCTGAACTTCAGGTTTGGTTATGTAAGCTTAATCCCCGTACAACGCGTAGTTTCCGTTCTTACCCTCCCTTTTACTTGCGTTAGACAAATTTCTTGGTCTATAACATGATCGAGAACCAACATCTTGTCTCAGTCGCAGGCTGTCAAAGGAGCCCTTCACAAGGGGTTGTCGTTAAAGGTAACATCTCGTGCAAAGATATCGAGTTGGTATAAGTGCTACGGCAACAGGAACATGTATCCCCGCTGTGGCGTTCATTATCCCGCAGGAGAGCACATGGTCGTGGATGTGGTTGTGAGTCGCGAGTTATCAGAACGCAATGTAGTGGCGGTGGCGGTGCTACTGTGGCGCAACCCTGGGCCGATCCCTGCGGGATGACGCAGCGCGCATCAAGGCGACAATAAGTCACGATCGTCATGCATACAGCACAGCGAGACAACTATAGGATGCCCTACTAAACCCTTCTGTTTTGGCCCGTTTTGTCTTGGAAACTCTCCCCACCACGAACCCACAACATCACATATACAAACTTCACCACCCCACTGGTAGCATCACAGCAGGCGCCCGCTACCATGTCGCTCTCATATTTCAACGTCAAGAAGCTTCGCCGCCAGTCCAAACAGCACGATACTCTCGAGCCAGCTGCGTCTCCCGTCGCCGCCCAAGTCACTTCCCCCAGCGAAGAGCCCGCAGCCTCACCAGTCCTCGATGATGAAGAGGAGAGGTTCCTCGCGCGTCTTGCGGCCATCGCTCAAGAGCCTGAAGGCCCAGCACCACCCCTACCAGCGCGCCCCGTCGTGATACTAGACGGTGGAGAGAAGAAAGTCGGCAAAGATGCACAGGAAGCCCTCATGGCTGGCGCAGACAGGGTTCCGCTGCCCATGAGCCCTCCCGAGGTCGTAGTGGATAGCGAGAAGGGAGCAGAGAAGGCTGTGGCAGGCACCCCGAGCCACAAGAAGGGCGTCATGTCGTATTTTGCACTTGCACAGTCTAAACTCAAGAAAGCAGGGGACAAGTACAAGGACGAGCAGAAGGAGAAGAAGAAAGAGAAGCTGTCAGAGAAGGAGAGAGAAAAGGCGGCCAATGATCTGCTTGCCGCCGCAGAGTCGTCCAAATCGGCAAACCAGACAGAGGCCGAAAAAGAGACGGAGGATTTGACCAACATCCTGGACCAGCTCAACCTCTCCGCTGTCAACAACCGCGTCTTCAGCTTCTCCAAGGAGTCCGAAGAGCTGCTCAACAAGTTCAAGCTTGTCCTCAAGGACATCGTCAATGGCGTACCAACTGCGTACAACGACCTGGAGAAGCTGCTTACGGATTCCGAGGGCCAGCTGAAGAAGATGTACGGAAGTCTGCCTCCCTTCTTGCAGAACCTGGTGAAGAGCCTGCCCACCAAGATCACCGCCGCCCTTGGCCCAGAAATCCTTGCAGCGCAGGCAGAGAAGCCAGGATTCGACGCCAAACAGCGAGCATCAGCGTCGGGGCTCAAATCAGCGTCGAAGAGGGCACGGATCCCGAGCCTGAAATCCCTCATCTCGGCAGAGGGCGCAGTAGCCACCATGCTAAGGTCGATACTCAACTTCCTCAAGCTCAGATTCCCGCTGGCCATGACCGGAACCAATGTCCTTATGAGTCTCGCTGTGTTTTGTAAGTCATCATCCTAATACAGCCCATGAACATGTGCTGACCAGTAACAGTGCTCCTCTTTGTATTCTGGTACTGCCACAAACGCGGCCGCGAAACTCGTCTCGAGAAAGAAGCCCTCGCAGCAGAAGGAGGCAATCCGGCTCTCGACAGCAGTGCTTCATTTACCGATGACGGCGACTCCTTCCTCGAGAAGAGCACCGAAGGAGAGAGCGGCAAGACGAAGGAGAAGGAGAAGGCATCGCCTCCACTCATCATCCACGACGACAAGGAGCCTCCTGCAACGGTGGATGATATGCCGTCTGTCCTGCATTTGCCGGACCCAAAGTCGGTGCCACTTCCCGAGACTCCTCAGAAGGAGGAGCCAATGAAGGCTCCGGTGAAGAAGTGAAAACAGCGTTGAGTTGGGCGTCCAGCACGTGACATGAATTCTTGGTTTTAGAATGATATCCCTTTTCCAGTATATTTTGTAATGCGTGGTAATGGCCTTAAGCAGGATTTTTGTTCATGTACATGGATCACGCAAAAGCGATTACGCTATATATGCCTCCAGTGTTTAAATTCTAGTCTTCACCCTTTATTTTCATTCCAAGGAAGAATGCTTGTATATTTCAATGCTGCTCGTGCCCAACGTAGCTAAGTTAAACAGTGTTGTTCAGATCCCATCCCTCTTCCCTTCGCACAATTTCTCCCTGTTCGCACCTCAAGCTTGAAACTCTTGGCGCTCGGTAGACACTTGAGCATCTCATTCTCTATCATCACTTTCATGTGAGATCAAGAGGTAGCAGGCGTGGTGTCGGCTCTTGAGGATTACTATGAACTAGGACAAAGACTAATTAACTCTGCTATGGTAGTTTCCAGTCTCCCGCCATGCGCTATATCGTTCCCTTGAACTGCAGCCCCAGTCACATCTGTGACCATGTTGTTGATGCTGAGGGCCTGGCGCGATGCCTATTGAGATGACGTAGCTGGGCTGTGTAAAATTGTAGAAGAATGATCGAGTGAGCAGCTTATTGTCAAGATCAACAACTTCAGCGAGAGGTCTACGGGGGTCATCCGAATAGCTATCGTAGCACAATCGCATGGCACGTCTTCGCAGATGTAGTTTTCCAGCAAGCCTTCCTCTTTCCATGCTGCCGATTGAGGTACAATCCGAGCTCTCGTGCTTAGAATCCTTTCATGCGTTACCCTATCCAGCTCTTGAGCGTGTCTTTGAGCGAACGCTGTCCTCTAGCACCCTTCCATGTGAACGCCTGCTCTGCGTGCACGTCTTCTGAGGGCACATTTCTCCCAACTGTGACGCTCAACTGCCCTTCTCCGAACTGCACAATTACATCTTTTTGCTTCTTCACTTTTCCTTCCTTGTAGGATATTGAGACACGAGGGTCCTTGCTCATGATGGTAGCCCTTCTGCCATACTCTTTAGTGAGCAAGGTGTGTGATAGATCAAGCGAAAGAACCCAATCTAGATACGACTTGACTTCTTCCGTGGAAGAAAATTTGAATTCTCGCGTCTGCTCCTGAGATAGGTTGAGGACTGCCACTAGAGAAGGCGGAAGAGTAACCTTGTGTTCAGCGCCAAAAGTGGGTGGACCAATATAGGTACGTGTAGCTATAGTGATCTTCTCTGATTGCAATTCGCTGGAGGGAAGAGATAGTGTGGCCAACCCAACAAAGGGCTTCGTAAAAACGTCGAGAAGCTGGTCCACGGCGGAAAGACCTTTCCTCGGTGATTCCGTAATCATCTTCGCGAGCGTCACCCAGGATGTCTCGCGTGTCGTCTGCAATGAAACGCTTAGGCCAGCGCTTTCAAGCGTACTTGCCACGCTAGTTAGGTATGCTTGCAGCGAATCAACGGCGTTAAGATGGTTGAGCACCGCGAGCAAGGTACGCAACAGGGGTGGATTTGGGTGCGTCTTTTTGTTTTGTGTTAGTGGTGGCGGTAGCTGAGATCGCCGGAATAGACGCATGCGATGTTCATGAGTCAGGAGAAGCCGGAGAGCTTCGGCGACGTTCTGAGCAAGCAAGCTTTCGGGTTGATCTTGGGTGCCCAGTGCGTCGTCGTCCCGCGCGATGCAGTCTATCAAGATCTTCCGATCTGCAGAATCAGAATTCAAGCCCGGTGCCAAGAGATGAATGATTGAGTTCCGTAGCTCCACCCCATAGGCCAGCAGGTTGCGGGTCTCTAAGGACATTTCGTGGTACAGTTCCTCTTCGAACAGCGAATCTCGGGCAAGTTGTATAGATTTCTCGACAGCGACTCCCGTTGCCAGACCTTGCGCAGGCAGACATGAAGTGCCCACTATCTTTCCGTTATGGCTGATTCGGACTCGCAGCGTCTTCGGCTTGAGAGCAAGAGCTGGGTCGAGGATTATGCTGCCGTCCTTATCCATGCGCAAAGGTGCGAGACCGCGTGCCTTGAAATGGTCGCTAGCTACACCCAGGTGAGAACGAGGAGCGAGATTGAGCCAAATTGAACATACCTTCTCGGAATCCATACCGCACAGCGAATGGAGAATTTCGAGACTCTCTGCGGAACCGCTGGATGGACCAGCCTCTCTGAGATATAGATATAATCTCATTCCAATACGTAGCCTCCTTATGCACTTCGGTTTCAAGCTGTGCTGCAGCCTTGAGAAAGCTGTTGGTTGACCATTCCAGCGCTTCCATCCGTGACCCTCTCGCCACGAGCTCCTGTCTTTGTACCGTCTCCTGAATTCGCTGCTGTTCCTCTCTCTCGTCTGACCTATCTGGTGGAGCGCCTTTGTCCAGTCCGAAAGACCCTTTGGGGACGCGCTGTTGCTTATACTTTTCGCTGAAGGACGCCTCGAGATTTTTGGTGGGATCTCTGGAGAGAAGCTGGGCTACTAGGTCGAGGGCATTGCCAGCGGAGAATGAGGCCCATCTGCCTTGGTTAGTTCGAGAGTAGGAGGCGTAGGAGTGTGCTCTCTCACTTACTCCAAGATGGTATACATGTCGTGTTGCTTTTGCGCAATCTCCTGCATCCTCTCCTGCCTCGTCGGTGCATCTTTCTTCTGGTTCTTCTCAACGCCTTCAATGACATCCGCCGGGACATCTTTGCCAGCATCGATCTCGTCCTGGAGAGATTTCTCGGTAATAGAGCGCAGGTGTCCGCGCTCGCTCGTGAGCTGGTGGACTCGCGCAAAGAGTTCTGGCGGAGCGATCGCTTCCTTTGCCGGAGCTGGCCATGGGCGCAGAGCCACGCTGGCGGTTGAGCCAGCCCCAGACATGGTGCGAGACTGTCGTAGGAAACGCTAGGTGGAGCGTGGAGTCGGTGTCGGAGAATTGGAGAATTAGAGAACAATTACGGCCCTTGCATTAACCCTAACGCAGGGTTGTGCGTCGGTAGCACCCGCGATCTAGCTGAGCCGCGAGCGATCTGCAGCTTTCATCCTATGCTCATTCACTGCCAGTTGGAATCCTACTATCGGTCACGTACCCGCAATGAACCTGGGGTTGATATGAACTTTGTATACGAGCGGAGATCTCCGATGAGCACACAGCTGTCGCGGGGTGGAAATGCTAAATAGAAGCACCTTTCCCGTTTGGGACTAGCTTGAACTATCGATTGCAGGGGTAGCTTAAGCTTGTCGCAGCTCAGGACCACATCGTTTGCTCACCGACATCGCCGGCCTCTCTCCTACACCGAACACTGAATTCGCCATGACGACGAGATACCGCGTAGAGTGTAAGTTAGGCTATGTTCTCCGCCCTAGTGGGCCTCTTGTCGTGTCACTCGCGGCAACAAACTACTATTCGACACACTAAGCACTGTTGACGATGGGGTTTCAATGGTTGATCTTCTTCGTGTTCCTGCTTTCCCTTCAGGCATCTTTGCAAGACAATTCGCTGACTTTGGTCGCCCGTAGATGCTCTGAAGGTGCGTTTGCTGCTCCAGCCGTCTCCATACTTGCTGATGTCATCCGTTTTAGACACACCGTAGAGATCAATTGGTAAGTTGTCTTCTAGAATAGTTAAAAAAATTTGGTGGTGGTGCTAACTATGCTGTCAGATCGAATGGATCAAGGTACTTGGTCGCCTTTACAGCACGATGAGCTTTCATTTGACATGGAAAAGGGTCTCCTCGCCGTGCCATTCGTTCTCCACTCACAACCCACGGCCGTTTTCGAACCCAATGGCCAGACTATGGAACAGATGGCTAGCGTTGCGCAGCGGCGGTATGCTGAGATCATGCGAGACGTCGAAGAGATAGTCAACGACCACAGTAAGTCATGGTCCGATGGGGTTGCTACGCAGGCGGCTCATCCATGCGCATGCTCATGACATCGTCATTTGGATGAAGTATCAGTGTTAGGTATCTGACGTAGCTTCCACAGTCAACCACCAGAAAATCGGCACCGAAGACCGATCGAAGCTCAAGTTACTTGTTCCCACCGTTGCCAATTTCTTTACTCCACTGGCGCTTCACGATGCCTTCATCTGGCAAGATCAGCGCAGGTTCATCAGCTTCCGTCGCTTTGTGCCGCCTTCGTTCAATGACATCAGGCTTGTTCTTAACACGGCTCAGATCATGAGCCTCGTCCGCGGGGGTCCCTTGGAGCTTGTGACATTTGATGGAGACGTTACCCTCTACGATGACGGCCAGTCATTAACGCCAGAGAATCCAATCATCCCGCGAATCCTAAGGCTTATGCGGAATGGGTCTAGAATAGGCATTGTCACAGCGGCAGGATACACCGAAGCTCGCCGGTACTCGGAGAGACTCTATGGTCTCCTCGAAGCCTTGCATACCTCGGATTTTCCAGCCGATATCAAACAAAACCTCGTCATCATTGGGGGCGAAAGCAACTACTGCTTCAAATTTTCCGGAGACACGCCAGATCTATTGAAATTAGTGCCTCGGAAGGATTGGCTACTGGACGACATGCTGCTATGGACAGAATCAGACATAACAGAGCTGCTCGATCTGGCCGAGGCGTGTCTGAGGGACACGGTCAAGAACATGCGGATGCAAGCCATGGTTGTCCGAAAAGACAGAGCGGTGGGCATCATTCCACTCGAGGGCTGCAAGTTTGCGAGGGAGACGCTCGAGGAGACGGTCTTGATTGCACAGAAGGTTCTTGTATGTTTGAGTCTCTCGCTCCTACCTTTACTTTCAAGCTAACGCACCCACCTAGGAACTATCACCAGTCGGACGAAGGCTGCCCTTCTGCGCATTCAACGGTATGCCTCTGACCGTTCCGTCATTTAGTATGACTGCTGACATGACCACCAGGTGGCAACGATGTCTTTGTCGATATTGGCGACAAATCGTGGGGCGTTTTGGCGTGCCAGCGATTTTTTGGAGGGATTGAGGGCGCCAAAACACTTCATGTTGGCGACCAATTCCTCTCAGCGGGCGCCAACGACTTCAAGGCAAGGCTCGCATGCACAACAGCATGGATAGCCAATCCTGCGGAAACGGTTCAATTGCTAGACGAGATTGCCGAATTGGACGAGATGCAGCAGCGCAAGACCAGGTGATGGGCGGGACCAGCCTATGGGTTACTGGGCAACGGGCAGGACATTACGAGGGCCAATTTGCAACGGGCGTGGCCTCCCACTCGCAAGGCATGACATGTTGGGGACTGCGTGCTGGCCTGGCTGGATGCATAAACGGTCTGGCGGGAGGTGGATTCTATGACGGGCATCCTCATAACCATTCGTAGCGGCAGCGAATAGAAACTCCCGTGACTGGGCATTCACTCCTCGCCATGTGGTGGATGAAACGGCGCGGTGGGCTACGCAGCTTCCTTGTTGGGAAAAGCGCGCTAGGCGGCCCTGCCGCCTGTCTACAACGGCGTCCAAAAAAGCAATCACACAACGCTGTTTCATCCACCACGAAGCAATTTGTTTTGCGGCGCCACTCGATTGTTCGTGCTCTCCCATGCGTGTCCATCCGTTGCCACTGCATTGTTATACATTCGCCGTCGCACACCGCTCTGTGCACGCTGCCGTTTTCGCAGCGGCAACCTGGTCCGTACCTCCGCGCCCGTTCGACTCCTGAGCTACTTTGCCCGGCCCAGACTTGCGACGCTCGTTCACGCCCACCGTCGTCTCCTTTAAGACATTGCGAGTCTAGCAGCCCAGCGCTCTGCCATTGACTGCAGCACCAGTGCGAGCCCTCCAGCAACCTCATCGACATGGCGAACCGCAAGTACCAGCCTCTCACGCTGACGCCCATCAACTTCTCGCTCACAGAGGGCACCTCCATACCCGCGCCGCTCGACTCCCCGCCCGACTCCCCGCGCCCGCCAACACCCGGCAAGGGGCCTCTCTCGTCGCATCCCACCCCAGTCTCAGGCGTCTTCCCACAACACAGGAGCCCCAATTCGACCGAATCGGGCTCGGTGCTGCACCCGACGACCACCTTCGATGGAGGCAGCACGCTCTCTCCGACCAGTCCGTCCACGAAGCGCCCGAGCTCCGTGCGCAAATTTCTAGGCCTCCGCACATTGTCGTCGTCCGACAGCCTCGATTCGGACCGGCCCGGCTCGCCGGCCACCGTGGACAGCAGGCCCAGTCTGAGCAGGAAGAAGAGCGGCAGCTGGTTCGGCAAGAGGAAGAGCACATTCGTGATCGGATCAGTGCCGGAAGGGAAGGAGAACCAGACCCCCAAGGTGAACGGCTTCGCGATCGGAAAGCCAACGCCGTTACCAAACGAGAAGAAAGGACCGCCGCCACCCGCGCTGCCTGAGCTCAAATCGTTCGGTCTGAGCGAAGACACGATTAGCCTGGGCGCAGACGATATGTTCAAGAACATAAAGTAGGAGGAGAAGCAGCAGCGCGAAGAGGTTTCATGACGGTTTCGGACGGACGGAGTGTTAATGACAATTGTCGATTCTTTTTTGGAGCATACGCTGCACACGGTTGGGAGTTTCGACAGTTTGTGGATACGGTTCATTTTGCCTTGCATACACGATACCCCAGTCGGAGAGAGCAGGACAGCAGCGGCGGTGGCGGGCTTAGCTTGCGGTAGACGCATCTTTGGGCAAGATATGGGGCGCCAGAGCGTGGAACGGAAACAGAGGGCGACTGGGGAAAGAAAAGAAGTCTGGGAGCAGTTTGCGGTTTGCGATACTCGCTTCTTATTAATACTATACACTTGCCAGCACTCCCCCTTCCGCCTTCCCTTTGTTCAGTCCTGCCGAGTCGTTTCGAGCGCAGCAGCGTGGACGTTGCGTGACGGCTTGTTGTCTCCCTTCTAACTTTATTAACTTCCTTTGCTTTGACAGCTCAAGGGCTCCGATCGCCGCCTTGGCAGTGGGCTCGCGCGTCCACTTGGACTGAAGAGGGCCGACGGGGAGAGGGCCGGGTCTTTGGGCCAATCAGCGCACGTGCATGGCTTGGGGCGTTGCCATGGCGCTAGTGTGCAACAACAACAAACAAGCTCGGGCGCGGGTGCGGGCACATCACCGACTCCATCACCCACTGACCGACGACGCCGCGCATACATCTCAGCCCACTGCTTCAAAGCACATTCACCGGTATACTCTCTTTTTCCTGAGCGATCGCGACAACGTACAACGCCCATGGCCCAAGAACCGGGCATCTTCTCGATCCGCCGCCCGCGCGAGGTAAGTGGTACTTCTATTGCCTCTTGTACGCCTTCCTAACACGTCGCGCAGACGCTGGGCCCCGTCAACAACAATGCCACGGCCATTCCCATGCCTGCCTCGGCCATGAAGCGCTCCAACTCCATCTCGAACATGCAACTGGGAGGAAACCAGTTCAACGCAAACCACGCGCGCTCCCAGTCGGGCTCCAGGATGTCGCTCGCGCCTGGCCGGCCAAGCCAGCCCATCTTCCAGCGCTCGTCGTCCGGTGCCAATCTCGCCGAGACGGGCTTTCAGTCGGTGCATCGCAACTCCACGAGCAACATGTTTGGCGTAGGCAGCGCAGGCGGCGGCAGAAAGAGCTTTGCTCCTGGAGCGTCCATCTTCCAGACGCCTGCACCCGCGCCTACTATGGAGCAGACCACACAGCGACGGAGTAGTGTTTTCAAGGGAAGAGCTTCGCACGGGGTAGGGCAGACGGGGATAAAGCAGTCTTTCTTCCAGGTGGCGCCTGTTGCCGCCGGTGTTCCGACTGACCCACGACGACTGAAGGATGCGAGCACGCGGGCGCAGATGGCACAAGAGCTTCTCGACTACCTGGCCCACCACAATTTTGAGATGGAATCTGGCCATTCGCTCTCGCCCAAGTCCATGACTTCGCCCACCCAGAAGGACTTCAACTGCATGTTTCAATGGCTCTACCACCGCATCGATCCCTCCTATCGCTTTCAGAAATCCATCGACCAGGAAGTCCCGGTGCTGCTCAAGCAGATGCGCTATCCTTTCGAGAAGTCAATCATGAAATCCCAAATCGCCGCTGTCGGCGGAAACAACTGGTATACGTTCCTGGGGCTGCTGCACTGGATGATGCAGCTTGCGCGCATGATGCAATCGTACGAAGATGGAACCTACGACGACGCGTGCTTTGATGCGGGTTACGATATCTCTGGGGATCGCATCATCTTCAATTTTCTGTCCGATGCATACAGCACCTGGTTATCGGCAGAAGATGACGACGACGATGAGGAAGCTCAAGCACGACACATCCAGCCACATGTGGAGGCAATGGCTGCGCGCTTCGACGCAGCCAACCAGCAGCACCACGAGCAGGTGAAGCTGCTTGAGGCAGAGCACAAGTATCTCCAAGACCAAATCGAGGAGCTTGGAAAGTCGGGTCCTAGGATTACCAAACTCGCAGAGCAGATTAAAATTCTGGAGGAGGATCAAGTCAAGTTCGAGGCGTACAACAACTCCATGGAACTCAAGGTCAAGAAGAACACAGATCGATGCACGTTCATGGAGAAGGCAATTGAGGAAATCGAGGCAGAACTCGAAGCGTCGGAAAAAGAGAGGCAGGAGCTTCAGCATATCATCGATAGCCGAGGGATCACCATCTCCGACATCGACCGCATGGCCACCGAAAAGGAGCGCTTGGACACGTCGCTCCAAACGGCTTCTGCGCGTGTCGAAGAGTCTAAGAAACGAGTGGCAGAGAAAGAAATTGCCGCATCACGGAAACTGGACGAGCTAGAACAAGTCGTGGAGAAGTACAACAACCTAGGGTACCAGATCGGTGTCATTCCCGCCACGGCAGCAAACGCAAAGGGTCTGGATTACGAGATCACCCTTACCATCAATGACGGACCCGGTTTCTCAGGCTCACAGATGGGCACCTCGACACAGGAAGCTTCAGACCGTCTCCTCGCCGACTCTGGAACTGGCTACTCCCCACACCACCTTCTCAATCTCGATCTTCGGGGAACCGTCAAAGCCAACATCCTCGCCCTTCGGAAAGACATCGCCGAGCGCCGCAATGCCGCTCTTGAAGCTGATATGAACAACCACGACCTCCTAGACAAAATCAAGGAAGCCATGGATGACAAGCAGGCTGAAGTTGAGGCGCTCGGACATCGGGTCAGCCAAGCTGAAGAAGAGCTCGAGAAACTAAGAGAGATCACGGGTACGCAAAAGACCGCTTCTGACGCACAGATCGAGAAGATGGAGAAGGAATTGGGGAGAATGAGAAACAATCTGGGAGAGAGTGTGCAATTGATGATACAGAGGGAAATGGCAGTCAACATTGAGTAAGTACATCTATGTAGCAGAGTGTGCATATCTTCGGAGGCTAATCGAAATAGATACGAACAGCTCACTCTCCGTGCTAACGCACTCCGAGAAGAACTCCATACTGAGATCGAGCGTATGCTCGACGACATTGTGCGTTTCAAGCTTCACATCCAGCGCAGCCTGGAGGAGTACGAGGTTTTCATCGCCGACGAAGTGGAGAAGAGCTGTGAGGAGCAGGATCTTCTTGGAGATGCCGAAGAGGCCATGGATTCATAATCCCCTATTCGCTTTTCTATCTCTGTCAACATATCTTGGTGTCTGGAGTTTGTGGATGTTGACGTTGCATAATGATCATGACTGGAGTTTGGGGTGGTAATCGTTGGTTTCTTTCCGCCTTTTTCCGTTGCTCTTACCCTCGTTGAATCAACGGTCTTCAATGGCTAAGGTTGGGAGTTTAGCAAGGGGATGAAATTTAGAGTGGGCGGTTGGATAACTGGATGATGGGCTGGGTTGGATTGGAGTGGTATGATACCTTATTTAAGCGCGTTTTTGCGCTGCTACAGACTTCAATCGGATCTTTTTGTCGAGGTCTATATTCTTGTTCTCGTTTCCGTTATGGTGGTGGTGGTGGTGGTGTCATTGCTAGTATGGTTGTGCGGATAAGGAAAGTACGGACGGCATGGTAGGCATCGCGGTGTCTTCATTCTTCATCTTTTATTTATTACCTGCACTACTCGAGAATAGCAGCTTGTGATGCGAAGCGAAACACTCCTCGCGAGAGAGAACTTGGACTTGCCAAATCAGTGGAAACCAGAACCTGTGTGCGTGTTGGCGTTCGTTGGACATCGATGACATTGTAGACTAGTTAAGCCAGCAAAACTATTTTTTGGAATAATACTTCTTCTTATTTGACAGTTTCTACCTTTGGCACCTCGGCTGTGGCGCTGCATCTAAGAGTGCTAATCAGTCTACGGATGTAGTACGCTTCTTCAGCCTTGCGCCAGGGGGTATTAGTGAGGCAACCAATATAATGTGAAAGGAGCGCCAACCGAGCTCGAGAGACCGGCCGATTATTCGAACGCGTTGCTGCCTTTCTCGGAGAGATCCGTCAGATCAAATCAAGAATCTGCAAGACTCCCAGCTCGGCCTACAGGTTTCGGGTCCTTCTATGACAATATTCGACCAACTCAGCCGTTGCAGAGACCAATTTCTACTACTTCAAAATATAGTCGATAATTATGAAATAATGCAATCACGCAATCGACACAGGTCTGGGAAGTTGTGGAGTCCTATCATGTTTGGGCTCAAGACGGAGGATATCTTCAGCTTCGAAACGTGTATCCAGCAGGAAACGGCTAACTATACCACAGCATTTATATTGAACGGCATAAATATTCAGTAAGTTGTAACAAGATTTTCTAGATAACTTAAGGGAGGGATACTAATTGTTCTTCCATTCCCATGCTTATCGAGGATCAGAACACAAGGTTAATCTCGGATCCCCATCCGCTATCCACAAGTCGACACGTCAAATTCAATAGGACTATTAGCCAAGAAATTGTTCCAACTCTAATATCTCTGCGGCCATGTATTGTACATTGCTCACGCTACTTATAAATGCGGTTGGTCTAGGCTACGTCACCTTAACCTCAACTTCAACCCCAACCCTCACTGTCTCGTTAAAGCTCCTTGTCAGATTATCCACAATGTGGCAATCCCGACTTGAACGATATTTCGACATTCCTTCTCCCCCGCCGATCCTATCTCGACCTGGACCTACATTCCTCGACCTTCCATCCTATGTACCACAACACTTGTACCAGCACCTAGGATTAACAGACTGCCTGGTAGTCGACCGCAACTTCTCCAACCTCAACGTGTGCTCCCCAGGAAAATATCCCGAAAATCTCTTCCGCACCAACTACCGCTACACCCACTATGTATACCCCATCATCCAGAAATTACACACCGCTCTATCTTGCGAGGAAGTATTGGAATTTGCAAGTCTTAGCGATGGCGAAGAAGTCTTCTCCAATGAGTAAAGGACCTGTTGCGGTACGAGTCATATATGGAACATGCTTCGTGTGTCCAAACAGGTCTAGACGGATGTGGAAGAGTTTGTATATCGGACTACGTTGTTCAAAGTCTGTCCAGGGAGCCCGTTTAGTTTCAAGACGCTATGGGCAATGAGCGATAGCGTGTTGTCGGAACTGGGATCGCTGGCTGTGAGGCTCGATATTCCTCAAGATTGTTTTCTTAGACCGGATGTGGATGATTGGGTTCGCCTTTCTTGCCGACGCCCTACCCATCTGGCAGCTCAATATGCTGCACGTCCCTCTTCACCGGCAACTCACTCCTCTCCGCCTTTACCTCCCGTCCATACAACTCATGATGCAGCCCCATCCCCATCTCCGGTATCGTCGGATACTGTTCTTGGCCCCCTCTTCCCGTCGCTGCCGATGGCGGATGTCTCTTTTTATACCTCCTCGCCAAAAACACGCCCGCGACCATCAGAATCGGACAAGGTAACCCTAACCCAAGCCCCAGACCGAGCGTGACGCTGTTTGAGTTTGACCTGGGAGTCGCTGACGAATTGCCGGTGATTACTTCGGAGCTGGGCCAACTCGATGCCTGGGGTGCGTAGATGGAGGTACTAAAAGTCCCAAGTATTGTTGAGGAGGATAGGGAGGGGCGTGCAAGGGAGGCGGAGGTGATGTTGAAGGGCGTGGATTTGCATTTTAGGGAGGCGGAGACGGTGAGGTAGAGCCAGAATGGGAGAACTTCAGACGTGGTGGGGACAGTCTAGACAAATGTGCCGAGTTCAGGGTCGGGTTTGGTTTTCTCTGGGGGAGGGGTTTAGTTTGTCGCAGGGAGGTGGATGGAAAATATTCAATGGAATGGAGAGAGAGACTATTGAAACGTGACTTAAATATGGCGAATGGTGATATTAACTCCATTTAAAAACCTCACATATAGGAAGGTAGGTAGTTTAAATACATACCATGAACTGTCAGATCATCACCGCCATCACTAAGTTCACCTCTCGCTATAATCGTATACGCCGTGAGCTTCGTCTCCCATCTCAGCGTCTGCGTCGAGCCAGTGGCGAAGTCAAGGGTAACTGGCGTGGAGTCGGAAGAGAAAGATATTGTCAAAGGTAATGCTGGAGGGAAAAGGAAGTAACTGGTGTCGGACTGCGCTGAGATGAGGTTGGTTGTAGCGAAGAGGCAGAGGAGTGGGGACAGGAAGCTTATGTTATTACATCTGGACAGCGGATGGAGGGTGAGTTGAAGAAAGGAAGGTATGAGAAACGAACGAAAATGACGAGGCTGAGATGGCAGAAGTGATGTTGGTCGTTCGTATGGAATACGAAAAGATGCATGTGAGGCACGGGCCTTGGAGGATGGGTGCTGGGATTGGGTTTCGTGACTACTTCCAGCGAATCTAAATGATGTATAAAGACATAGTTGGCAGGTGGAATGGAATGAAGTTTCAAATAAAGGAGATGGTCAAGTGTTTTGAAGTGTATGGCGATGCAGGCAGAGATGGCTAGAAACAACGAAGACAATCTTGGAGCGAACCTTACGTATTAGCCAATTGCGTCAAACGCGTCTCATATTTTTCTATGTTGGGATGTAAGGAACAAAACATCGATGGCTTTTGGGGGTAGAAAAGATGACATGCTGGTGGCGCAATGATTGCGGGTGGATGCTGCTGGCATTCCGTTGGGTCGGTCAATCCATGTATACATCCCTTTCCTTTCTGGATCGTCTCGCGGCCCATCTGAGTTGCCTTCTCATGAATTGCATGTATTATGTCAGTATATGTCTCTTCCCTGAAGCTCTTTTGGTGTAATCCTCCTCTTCAAGTTTGATGGATAGGCGATGAGGGAATGCCAGAGTATCAGATTAAGAATGATATTGTGAGTTTCGATCTGGACCACGTAGCCATTCATTAACAGAACAATGGGATAGACAAAAGCACGAGGGTTTTAGGAGGATAGAACGAAGAAAAAGTTAGGTTCTCAACCAGATGCAGGTAAATGCAATAAATTAAAACCAACCCAAATTCGATGGCGTGCCTCGCTTGTCCCGCTGCGGGGCTGAAGAGAATTAGGAAAGTTCGCTCCAGGTCAACCATCTGTATCATCCCCAAAAGTGTTTCAGCATGGCTTCCAAACGAGTCCTGGTAATAGCTGGCTCGGATAGTTCGGGTGGAGCGTATGTCGCCTACTAAATGTTTACTTGAAAACTGAATGCTAATTGACATTACCAGTGGGCTCGAGGCAGATCAGAAGGTCATTGCAGCTCATGGATGCTATGCGATGACTGCTACGACTGCGCTTACCGCCCAGAATACTCAAAAAGTGTTCGATATACATCACACGCCACCTCCATTCCTAAGGAAGCAAATTGATGCTTGCCTTGAGGATATTGGTGTTGATGTTGTGAAGACCGGTATATCCAACCCATTTGATAAGATTGTTGCTGGGGTATTTATTACTTCTTTAAGGCATGCTGGCGTCCGCTGAAGCAATTGATGTTATTGCCGATGCCTTCCGCCGCCATAACATTGAAACTTCTGTTGTTGATCCAGTACCTCACCACCACTCCATTCCCAATTTTCCACGTGCTCACAGAATAGGTAATGATATCAACGAGCGGCTCACAGTTACTACCCGAAGAAGCCGTAGATACGCTCATCAAACATCTCCTTCCCCTCACGACAATTCTAACCCCGAACCTGCCGGAAGCAAGGCTGCTCTTAAAGACAGCAGGAGTGTCGTTCAAAGAACCAGAAAATGTTGATGATATCGTGGAGATCGCGAAGGCTATCCAAGCGTTGGGGCCGAAGTACGTACTACTCAAAGGTGGCCATCTGCCGTTGACGAAGGGCCGCGTGGTTTCGAAAGGAGAGGAAGACCGGGAAGTCATTCTCAATGTGCTGTATGGGGTTGGGAAGGAGACATTGATGGAGACTGAGTACTTGGAGTCGAGGAACACGCACGGCACAGGGTGCTCGTTGGCCTGTAAGTTGCATATTCGGTTTTATAATGCCATATTATTCACTCCCCGCCAGCTGCGATTGCATGCAACCTCACCTCCGACATGAGCGTCGTTAGTGCTGTAAAGAAAGCCAATGTCTACGTTGCCGCAGGTATCAAATTCAGCAAAGATCTTGGGAAGGGAAGCGGGCCCATCAACCACTTCCACTCCACATATACTTTGCCTTTCCCACCGTAAGCACGGACGCCCCTGGTTTTCCGGGGAGGAAATAAGCTAACAGATGGGAGAGGTGGCTTCATCGACTACCTAATCGAGCGCGAGGATGTGGCAGCGCCATGGATAGCGTACACCGAACACGAGTTTGTCAAACGACTTGCTGATGGGACGCTGCCCGAGGAGCAGTTCAAGCACTACTTGATCCAGGATTACCTTTTCTTGGTATGGTACAGCGTGCATATGCTTGAGATTAACTGACGACCGGCTAGATACACTTTGCGCGTGCGAATGCACTAGCGGCGTACAAGTCGAAATCCATGGCCGATATTGGTCGGGTAGGTCGTAGGGCACCAATTATGTGGGATTAGCTAACTGATTTTTGCAGTCGGCAGAACAAGTTCTACACCTGCAAGAGGAGATTAAATTGCACATCGACTTCTGCAAAGGCTACGGTCTTTCTATCGATGATATAGAAAGCCAAGAGGAGCATCAAGGTACGGGACGGCCCGAAAGTGCACGTTATCCTTAACTAATTGTCCCGTAGCATGTACAGCTTACACAAGGTATGAAATCTTGCGGCGAGGTTGAGATACACGGCTGATGTCTTCCCAAGGTATGTGCTCGACATTGGACAATCCGAGGACTGGCTTGCGTTGCAAGTCGCGCTTCTGCCCTGCCTCATTGGATACGGCATCATCGCCCATCGCCTGTTCAACGATACGCAGACAGCGAAGGAAGGAAATATATATTGGAAGTGGATTGAGATGTATGTCGGGCAAGACTATATTGATGCTATGAAAACTGGTTCAGGTGAGGCTATTCAAAGAACTCGCTTGGCTAACAGCTGATGCTTGGAAGTAGATCTGATAGAGAAGCACGCGATAAAGCAGTCTGTCTCGAGAGTTGATGAACTTGCAGGTATCTTCATCCACGCAACCAAGGTAAGTGGTATTGGCCCGAGAGCTTTTCGCGTATTGATGTGTGACAGATGGAAACGGGATTCTGGGACATGGGGGTTAATACGTCAAGGTGAAAGACTTGGTAGGGCTTTTAGATTTGTATATGCAATAAAATGAAAATAAAAATACGAAGGTAGACAAGATTGATGTTCCAGAAGGAGACTGGTTGCGTTGACAGACCTTAGTCAAAGGGGCGATAATGCGACACACGTGACTGTAAGGCTTCCCTAATCGGGTTTAGCAGCATTTGAAGTATTTTTTTATCTAAGAGGCGCCCTATCCACGCCTCCCTCCCTTCCTCCTACAACAACCCCCCTTCCACATCATCTTCTCACTCTCTACCTTTACTCCCACCCACACAGCGACACTTATTCGTCGCATTCTACGTACATTCTTGCCCTTGCGGCCTCAGATCTCGACACACGCTCCTTTGCCTGGTTGCTCTTTCATCGGTCCCTACCAACTACCGACTCTTATCATCCACCATGTCCTACGGCGGCGGCGGTTATGGCGGGTCTCGCGGAGGTGGCGGCGGATACTCGAACGGGTACGGCGACAGAAGTGGTGGTTATGGCAGCTACAACTATGACTACAGCGGCCAACATGCAACGTATGGGTATGCGAATATCCCCACGGTACAGGCATCAGTGGCGTGGTTTTGGCAGCCCCCCTCCATCTTGCAATTTCCTTCTCATCCGGTTCTACGCGTAAGACGAATGCGGCGACTCTGCTCGACCTAGTACGTCAAGCGCGCGGTCACGTACTTGCTGTCATAGCGTAGAACCCCTTGTCTCACACTCCCTCTCTTGTGACTTGTTTGCTAACTTTTTTCATAGGGGCGGTAACACCAACGGATACAGCGGCGGCGGCGGATATGGCGGTGGTGGAGGTGGATACGGCGGCGGTGGAGGTGGATTTGGCGGAGGCGGTGGCGACAGAATGTCCAACCTTGGCGCCGGCCTCAAGACCCAAGCTTGGGGTGCGTACACCGACTTCCCACCCACTGATGATATGCTAACAGCGACGATAGATCTTGACACCATGCCCAAGTTCGACAAGCACTTTTACAAAGAAGACCCGGCGGTCACAGCTCGCTCCCAAGCTGAAGTCGACGCTTTCCGGAAAGAGCACCAGATTTCGATACAAGGCCCCGATGTCCCCAAGCCCGTCACCACCTTTGACGAGGCCGGCTTCCCAGGATATGTCATGAACGAGGTCAAAGCCCAGGGTTTCGCAAAGCCAACTGCCATTCAATCTCAAGGCTGGCCTATGGCCTTGTCAGGACGCGATGTCGTCGGAATTGCCGAGACTGGATCTGGAAAGACACTGACATACTGTCTCCCAGCCATTGTCCACATCAACGCTCAGCCTCTGCTCGCTCCCGGTGACGGTCCCATTGTGTTGATCCTTGCACCCACCCGCGAGTTGGCTGTCCAGATTCAACAAGAGCTCAGCAAGTACGGAAAGTCTTCTCGCATCCGGAACACCTGCGTTTACGGAGGTGTGCCCAAGGGACCTCAGATCCGTGATCTTGCTCGTGGCGTTGAAGTTGTCATTGCCACGCCAGGTCGTCTCATTGACATGCTCGAGGCTGGAAAGACTAATTTGCGTCGTGTCACTTATCTAGTACTTGATGAAGCTGATCGTATGTTGGATATGGGTTTCGAGCCCCAGATCCGCAAAATTCTCGGACAGATTCGCCCAGATCGTCAGACCTGCATGTGGTCTGCTACCTGGCCTAAAGAAGTTCGCCAACTTGCTTCCGATTACCAGAAAGATTTCATCCAGGTCAACATTGGATCTATGGAACTTTCCGCCAATCACCGCATTCAACAGATCGTGGAAGTTGTCACTGACTTTGAGAAGCGCGATAGGATGGCCAAGCATCTCGAGACCATCATGGATGACAAGAGCAACAAAGTTTTAGTCTTCACAGGTACCAAGCGTGTTGCAGATGAGATCACCCGATTCCTCCGACAAGACGGCTGGCCAGCGTTGTGTAAGTGATTCCCTCGTAACTTTTTATTATTATCGTGTATCTGCTAACACTTGCTAGCTATTCACGGAGACAAGCAACAGAACGAGCGTGATTGGGTCCTGAACGAGTTCAAGACTGGAAAGAGTCCCATCATGGTCGCCACTGATGTGGCTTCCCGTGGTATTGGTATGATTGCAAACCCCCTAACACCCCCCTTCCCCTTCCAACTTGACTGCGTGCGTGATCTGTAAAGGTGCTCTCTGCTACGTCTCGTGCGCTCGCTACATTTATCCACATGACATCGTCCAGGGCTTTTTGAGTTTCTCGAATCTGATCACCAGGGATCCTTGGGTATACCGGTGAAGGGAGCTTCACCGATTTTTTGTTTCAGGTACCATTTAGGTACTTCTGAGGCAAGATGAGATATCTTGACTGTCAAGTCGCATTCTCTGCCAAGGTTTCCTGGACCAGGAGATTTCCACAGCCTTCCCCATTGGACCCGGATGCCATGCTCTTGTAGCGCACAGAGACGCTTGCATGCAACATACTGCAGCTTCGCGCGATCAAACATTTTGGTCGTTTTTGCCCACATCACTTACCGTATGCTAACATTTCAATTCAAGATGTTCGTAACATCACCCATGTGCTGAACTATGACTATCCGAACAACTCGGAAGACTATGTTCACCGCATTGGGCGAACCGGTCGTGCCGGTGCCAAGGGTACCGCCATCACATTCTTTACTACCGATAGTGAGTGTTCTTCCCTACCTCTTGTGTTTGATATGAGGCTAACAATACACCAGACTCGAAACAGGCTCGTGATTTAGTCTCTATACTCACAGAGTCCAAGCAGCAGATCGACCCTCGCCTGCATGAGATGGCCCGCTACGGAGGCGGCGGTGGTGGGGGTGGCCGCTGGGGAGGTGGTCGCGGACGCGGCGGCGGACGTGGAGGCGGCGGAGGAAGTAAGGATGTCCCGCCCGATTGCTTCTAAGAGTCTTTACTAACGGACTAGCAGATTGGAGCGGAGGCAACAGCGCGCCTGTGCGTAACAACCGATGGTAATGTTTCGACAAGCACCGTGATTCTCACACAGAGACTGTCGAAAACATTTGACCCACGCACCACAAGACGATAACACAGATACAAGGGCTTCGGCGTACTGACATAGACCTTTCATTACGGGTTCATTTCACTCAAGTCCTTCCTTTGCGCTAAGTAGAAACATGAGCATCGGTTCATGTGCTGTGGCTGTATGATGATACCCCCAGAGGAGGAAAAGGGTCAGCATGCACGAGACCGGTGAGATGGCATGGCGTTATTGTGAATTAGACCGACATTTTCTTTGTACCTTTCGAGGTCGCCCAGACTGGACTTGCGTCCACCCGCTGGCTGCCCTCTACGAATAGAAGAGGACTTTCATATGGGCTCACTTGCATTAGGGCTGGTGGCTTTTTTCGGTCTCCTGAAAAGTTTGTTAAGTAATAAGATTATAGAAGTTTCATACTATATGTCTTCCTTATCCTCCTGATGTTTGAGTTATATAATACCCTGTGTCTTGCTGCGAAAGATAGACGATAAGACGAGCGGAGTGGGACATGGAGCTCCGGTCTTCTATATTGCTATGAGGTATTTTGCGGCAGCAAAAGAACAGTGTCAAGCGTGATGTCTTTGATTTTTTTGCAAATAAGATTGAGTATACGCGTCGTTCGTAGGAGGAATGATGCAGAGTGAGTCCTGATTGGATTCCTACAGATGTGGATCGACGGGCTGTCTGCCTTGTGGCCGCGAGTCGAGCCACGCTATATGAATGGATTCAAGAGGAACTGATCAAGCAATTGGAAATCAGAGAAATTCAGCATCTGATAATCAACGGTGGAGCTAGAGCAAAGATAGCTATACGAGCGAGCTAAAAGTTTAGCCCACAGATCTACACTAGGCATTCAGGGTTCGCAAATTGCTTCTCAGAGGGTTCACGCTATTCTGGCCTGAGATTCCGCGGAGCTTATTCCAGCCTCTCCCTGAGCAAGTTCGTGTGGTTGCGTCAGTGGCCCCGCCACGGGACAACAGACTATCGAAGTGTTTCATCAAGGTGAGGATCATCTAGGGGGCGGGAGCGAAGGTTCTCCGTTCTTGACCAAGCTTTTTCTGCGGGAGCGAGGGCAGTTCCTCGCTCGCTCCCCTAAACAAACTAGCCCACAATCAATCGAGTGGACAGTAGTTCCAGGCACACGCCTGATTTGTGCATAACTCAGCGAGATCAGATAACCTATGCCGAGGGAAGCTAGACATATTTTGGCCTGACTCGCGGTTTCGCATTCGCTATCGACAATGGAGGAGATGGAGAACTGCGCTCCTTTGTCTGATCTGAGTGGAGGGAAGGAAGAGCCGATGTCCTTGTGAGCGAGGCCATGGGCTAGCGGTGGGGAGGCACATGCAGGTGAGAGTTAAGCGGTGTGGGGAGTGGTCAGTTTAATTGTGCAAGGATGGAGGGTTTTTGCATGTGTGTGTGTAGTGGTAGGCTAGAACCTGCGGGCGGGTGTTCTACGGAGTTCTGGGGCCACATGCAGTTGTGCATGGGGAAAGTGGAATGATGCTGTGGATGTTGGTTCGTTTTGTTCGGTCAGGCCGTGTGTTGGGCTCAATCCAAGACAATTCCAAGACCAGTGAGTCGTGCAAATCCTCCCTCCTTGTTGTCATATTCGGAACGTCCTTGTATCGTGGATCGTTCTCCAGTGAGTAGGCGACAGTTATCTTCGAGCATAGAGAACCATGGTTTGCCTCTCCTTAGTTCGATCTGATCTTGATCACCTAAATGGTTTGGGACAGCTCGGCATGTGGCGTGTATATTTCCGTAACCGGGGATTACTCCGGGGGCAAGAGTGGGTATCATGCTGCGTGGTTATGCCACTGACATCAGATGCAGAAATGGAGAAATGGAGATTGCAGGAGGCAAGAGGCGACTTTGAGTAATCACTCGATGTGAGAGGTGAGGTGTGAAACTGCAGCGTAAATGTGAATATTGGGAGCAAAGTTTGTGCGTGAATCGATGCAACATGGCAGAGAATACGATTGATTTCCTCTTTGGGAAGAGCATGAAGTGTTGGGATTGGGGAAGAGGTTGGTGTGAAGGAGAATGGGGTACCAGTACGCGTACACGAAAAGCGTACGCTAACATCTCGTCACCTTGAAACCTTGAGCCAATTCATGCCTCGGGATCCAGGCTCCACAATCACGACTGATCACCAGCAGAAGTTGCATCAAAGTTTCAAACACCGAAGCTGCCAGGGCCATGTCGGTTCCGACTGCGAGCAGGCACTCCATCCCGCACAGATGCCCACCAATTGATGCCTCAGGTGATGTGATGCTGGAGAGAGAGTCTCCGAGATGGCGGGGCTTTTGGCGATTCGTACTGTGACCCTCGTGGGGCTGAGGTTGGGAAGAACCCTTTCCAGCATGTCGTCGTCAGCTTTTCTCGTTGCAACGGGAAGGTCACCCGCCCCGGGAATTGAAACCTTGCATGTGCGGCAGCCAGCGCACGGCGGAGACACAGCTGCAGTCGAGCTGCAATGAACTTGATCTGGCCGTGCATCGCATAGCAGGTTGAGGTTACAGAGAACCGTTGGTGGCTCCCCTTCTTCGATCATGACCCTCACATCGCCGGCGGGTTCGACGTCTGCCACGGCGTCGACGGCCAGCCACGGGATGCCAAACCCGGCTGTCCGGATGCGTAGACATGGGTGGGCAAGAAATCGCGCGCTACGCTACGCCTCGAGGCCCATCCTGCACGGCCGCCGCCACGTGAGGGAGATTTCGGCCAAATTCAGGCCCTAATCTCGCCGAAGGCTGGGCAAGCCACGGACCCGCTTCTTAGCACTGGGGTCAGGGGGTCGCCCTTGTCAGTGTCACCCGCACTCCCAAAAGATTCGTTCCTGGATAAGCACCATACTAACGTTAGCCGCAATGGCTGTGGCTAATATTGGCGTCAACCAGTGGTCTGTTGCTTTTGGCATCGCGGCTGTGAAGGAAATGTGATTGTGGAAAGTGAACAAGGACGAGGACAGCGAAGCAAGTTTGGGTCTTTGCCGGCTCTCGGCCCAGCGTCTTGCCCGCAAACTCCGCCCACTGCATTCGAGTCCAAGCCCTCGTTTGCAGGTCCATTGCCGGGGGGCTGCTTGACGCACATTGTTTCAATTTCCGCGAATGACCTTGGGTAGCGGAAGAGAGTACCCTTGCTTACCTGCATTCACTCGATCCGACGATGTTGTGATAACTCGTCTCCAGGTTTCGAATTGCCGACGTTCATGATGAACTACAAGGCCCTGTAGACGACAAGAAAGAGTGGGTTTTTTGGGATAGTGCGTCTATTTGCGACGTGGCACGGTAGTATCCGTAACGTGATTCATGCTACCCCCCGTACCCGTTCGACAGCGCGAGTGCGTCATGATAGCGGCATCTCTGCGTTCCTGTATACCAGAGTCGAAGTCGACTAGCACTAGGCACCTCGAACACTAACTCATCACTGCAACCACTGTGCATGTTATTTTTGAGTTTTCCGAACGTGTTCTAGCATGCTTGATGATGAAGAGAGAGAGAGAGAGCATAATATCGCAGTGGAGAATCACAATTGTTATATTCGGCTAGACCGGGACTCGATGTTGGGCTCCAATGCTTCGAGCCTTGCCGACATTCCACTGGTGTCCCAGATCCCAGGGAACCTGAATGTCAATTGCATTTTCAATGCCAAAACAACATGTTGCTTTGTGACGTTGTTCATGGGAGCTGACGGATACGGGCAAGCGGATCAATGACCATTCCCGGAAATGCATGGCGCAGATGAAGGATGCACCTTCAACGCGTATCGCAAGTTACCCAGCATTTGAATTGTTATGTGCATCCTTGTCTCAGAATGTGCAGACGATCCATGATTTGGCGGGTAGGAGGAGATTGAGCGTCGGAGACATCGGATGTGGGCTGTGTTGTGAGCTCGACAAATCACAGGCCGAGGAGAGGTCAATTGGAAATTTCATGATGCTGATGAGACGAGAAAGTGCCCGAGCAGGAAGGATGCAGCAAAACAAAGTAGAACAGGGTTCCTACAGCCCCCCGCTTTTCACAATTGGACGACGGCTCGGGCGAGACACAATCTTAACCACACCTCCTCATTGCTATTTCCAGCATCGCATCGCATCCCAACAGCATCGAAAAGCAAGTTCTGCACTGCAGTTTTGTCGGCGCACCCTGCCGATCCACTGGACTGTTGAAATCAACAGGGCTGGCTGCAGTGCAGTTGAGTCTGCTGACGCGGTGGCTAGCAATTATGATATTGGAAAAGCAATATGATATTGAAAAGGGAAAATAGCCCGCTGGATAACAACATATTGGGAGGATGGAGTAGGAAAATCGCGCGAGACAGATTGTGACCAGATCGCCGTCGACCGAGGAGGCTCCCCCAGCAGCATCTGAATCACGCTCGTTCGACATTGCGGGCGCGTCGACTCAGATGCTGAGATGATGCTGATATGGATGCGCCGGAGTGAGAGCTGAGATGAATCAGGCATGCTGGACAAGATCTGATGTTCTTGTCCGCCTCCGCCCCCCTCGCTCCACCTGCTCCTTTGTGCCCGCTGCGGTGACTGTTTTCCGCTGGCCACTCAAGAGTCAAGTCGCATTCGCGTACTGAGTCCTCGCCTGCAGATACTGTTCGTGACTGACGGCCCCATTCTGCGCGGCGTGCCGTGTGCAATATTGGCTCGCATGTCACTCGGGGACATCTCCTTCCGAGAATCTCCCGTCCTTGCGCCCGCTGCCATTTGTCGTCGCGCCTGCTGTTGACTCTGTTGTTGTCTCTGCTGTTGGCTCTGCTGTTGAAGAGCGGTTCCTTGTGGTTGCTCGATGTTTGGATGCGGATTTCACTAAGCTAGCCTGCCACGCAGTGACCCTGTTCCCTGCGTGCTTCTAGCGCTCGCACTAGATCTCAGCCTCATCGTCGCTGGCGCTGTCGTCGAGCGCAACTGCAAGATATCAGATCGCAGCCAGCAGCACGCTCCCCAGGGCAGATTCGAGCGCGCAAATGGGCACAGGGCCTGTTGCCCTGTTCTCTCGCCGCTGCTGGGAGCCGCGCTTTCCCGCCTTTGCCGGCCGACGCGGCGCGCGCAGCAGAAAATTGGGAGGGGGCCCGCTGACTCAGCGGGCCGTGCTTGCCGTCCTTTTTCTTCGCTCCTCGGACTGTTTCTCGCGCTAGACCAGGCAGCTACTTCCTCGCCACCTCGCACCTTCCCATCTTCGTCGCTAGGCCCGTCGCGAATCTCTGCCCGCTCACCACCGTCACGACCACCATCGACGACAAGCTCGCTGGCCTCGCCCTCCAACGCCCAGCGCAGCGCAGTGCCCGCCATTGTTCCCCGTCGCTCCCGTCGGTGCTACACACGTGCAACCGGCCTCCCGCACTGCAACCGCCTGCCCACGGCCGCGCCTGTGTTTTTCTCACAAGCTCCCTTCAACGGCGCTGTCACCACTCTGAGCGCAGGGCTTGTCTCAGCAGCGCCCAGCACCAGCGCCAGATCGCCCACCCCCGTTGTTGCGCGTGCAGCCCGGCAGCAGTTGTTCCAGGACCGTCCTGCGAGCGTCGTCGCGCGGAAACACGGCCGGACGACAGGCTGATCGCTCGGCACGCTCGGTGCAGTTGAGGTTTAGGGAAGCCATCAGTCAGAGTGCAGGGAGAGCCTGAGTGGTTGAAGTGGAGAGTGAAACCCAAAACTCTGCTCCACCGACAACGGGCCGACTGCTTTTCTAGGCCCAGACGCGAGAGCGCGGCGCCGCAGCCAGCCAGCATCCAGCTCACACGCAACTACTCCACCCGGCAGACTCACAGTCAATTCGAGCACGAGGGCACGAATTGACTCTGTCGCCGCGTGAGACACCTTTGCAGCATCATCGGCAGTGAAGCGCCGCAACCCGGGCTCTTTCACCTGCTCGTGCAGGCTTTGCCATTGCTGCGCACCCTTCACCCGCGCCGTCTCACCCAGATAGCCTCCCCCTCCGCGGCCACCTCCCACACCCACACCACTCACCACGCACGAGCAGCCCGCTGCAAGACCCCCCCTGCTCGCCACCAGACCATCTGCGTCCTGGCCTTGCTAGCGCGGTCCCAGAACAGCAGCCTTTCCCATCAGCACGGCTCGGCTCAACCGATCTCAGCGCCCCCGGTCGCAGGCCTTCCCTCTCGTCATCGCCAGGCTCCGCCGCCCCAAGCTCGGACCCCCCAGCAGAGCATTACTTCATCAGGCTCGGCTAAGTCTGCCTGGGCAAGCTTCCATAAACTGGATTGGTGCCACACGATTCCAGGGCACACGCCACCACTTTTCGAGCTACTTGGACCGCTCCCACTAGCTTGCATCTCCCCCAAACCCCTTCTCGCCCCAAGCAACGCAAGCTCATTCACCGCTAGCACAACTCGTGCTACCTCTGCGTTGCACCTCTCTCTGCACCGCGCAGCCTCGCCGCGATTCGAGAGGCCTCATCCACTAGCCCTCGCCCACCGCCCCTGCTCCAGTTGCGGTCTCCCGTGCGTTATCTTCGACGGCGTGAATCTGCCGGACCCCTCCACTTTGGCGCTCTGGAAACCACACCGTCTGCAAATCATCCGCGTTTAAGGTCCACGCTATCGTGTCCTGTCAACAAATTCCGTCCTTCGGTTCACTGCCTGGCACGAGTCTTGGCCCCATCCGTCACCCTCTGCGTCTTAGCTGCCTGTCTTGTCTGTGTCCGCCGCAAATCATCCGACGACGGTCGGCAAGCCGTCATATCTCTACGGCCGTTCCTCCCTTCGACTGCGCGCCCTCAACCTAGGCTCCCTAAGTCGAGGTGCAACTGAAGCTCCCAATTCGCATTACAGTCTATGGACGGAAGACAAACGGAATTTCCGCAGTCAGGTTTGAACACGCCCTACCCAACGTTTCCTGAACCTCCCTCTGAAGGTTCCACCGCAGATCAAGCATCTGCTGCGCAATACCCTCAAGGACCCGATCCACGAGCCGCAAACTTCTCCTCCGCGACGCCCACTTCCGAATACAACATCAATCCATCGTCTGCTCGTTCAGGGTCTTTCCCGGAGTATATTCAACGATCGTACCAACCCGGCGCTCAAGGGGCGAACGCTGGAGGTATGGCGCAACCACAAAGTCCGTCAATGCCTTTACAAGATGGCCAAACAAATGACCATCAACAACAACAACTCAAGTCTGACGACAATGTACCTATAGATCCTTCAATTGCCGCAGCCTCGAGCCCAACATACCCACAGCACGGTCAATACTCGCCGTACACACCTCACTCCGACATGCAGCACTATCCAGGCCACCCCACCACTCCGATGTACGCCTCGCGACCTGAATGGGCCGGGCAGTACCCTCAGCATGCCGTGCACTACGGGCACCCTTCAACATCAGGCCCGCCTGGCCCAGCAATGATTTCCC
This sequence comes from Beverwykella pulmonaria, assembly GCA_001599595.1. Classification (NCBI taxonomy): domain Eukaryota; kingdom Fungi; phylum Ascomycota; class Dothideomycetes; order Pleosporales; family Melanommataceae; genus Beverwykella; species Beverwykella pulmonaria. Next base: position 1,895,414 of record BCHH01000002.1, read on the forward strand.
CCGTCCAACGACCCCCAACGGTAGGTAAATGCTTTGCGCGCGCTCTTCACAGGAAACCTGCAATTTTACCTCCTGAAAAAAAAATTCCTGAATTTGACGCGTCGCGCTTGTTCGTTATCGAAGAACGTGTGTAGCTAACAAGTTGCTTGCAGGGCGGTCATCCGCTATCCACAGTATACTCCTTCGTTCCAATTCCCGGCGCGCAACAGCACAAGCGCCCGCGACGACGATATGAAGAAATTGAGCGCATGTATAAATGTGGCTGGAATGGGTGCGAAAAGGCGTACGGCACTCTCAATCATTTGAATGCGCACGTTACGATGCAGTCGCACGGCGCAAAACGCACTCCCGAAGGTATGTATAATTTTTTGTTTATTGGGAGTTCGCCCCGTATTTTGGTCCTTGCTGGTCGAACGCGCTAGATTAGCACATACGATCGTGTTGGTGCTGCGCCTATTTTGACGGTGTTCCCACTGGAACGGATAGCTTCAGATGACGGAAGCTAACCACTGTCGACCCTTGCCTAACTAGCTTGGCACTTTTCTTAATATCCTGTATTATATGGCACTAACCCAACTCCCTCTCAGAATTCAAAGAGATCCGTAAGGAATGGAAGGCGAAGAAGAAGGAGGAGGAGGCTGCCCGCAAAGCCGATGACGAGCGGCAGCGAGCCAGCGATCCCCGCGCCCCTCACGACAACGGGCCCGACACTCCCGTCTACGGGCAGATGCGACAACCAGTTGGTGTTCCTGGGCAAGCGCCTGGCCACCCCCAACTGCCACCCATTGGTTATCAGCCTGCGGCCTCTGGCAACTCGTCGGGTCCTCAGTACGGCACGCAGAGCCCAGGACTCTCGGAGGGAATGGCTCAGTATAACACCAACAGCAATTCCTACAACAGTCCGAGTAGTAACAGCAGCAGTTACCCTCAGTCACCCTACGGACAGAACCCGCAAATGTACCAGCAAGGTCATTAAGCTCAATATGATCGTCTTGCCACAGCTCGGGCTGACGTTTCAGCAGCGGATGCAAACTCGACCAGCTTCCAACAATAAGTGCATCAGAAGTACACACCTTCCCCTGTCTCGATCACCAATCTGCAACTCTTAACGAATTTCTCCACGGAGGCACTTTTGCATTTTCTTTCGAGGAAGCATGCAAAGGTTTTAGCATCTTTATGCTCTATTTCACCCTGCATTTTCACTCGGTGGCGGCTGTATGTTTGTTTACGGGGTGTTTACTGGCTTGGAACGGATGATTTTTGGAGTGGGACAAGGGGAAAAGACGTGGCTGCAAGTTTTCCATCGTTTTTCCAACGGTGCCCGCGTTCACTTACACATGGGAGAATTAGTCAAAAGATAGATACGTTTATGGCCTCTACGGAAGTCAAACTCCCTCTGCGTTTCCAAATTCCGATTCGTTGCGTCCTCTCTGCGAGGGCTGCTACACAAAATTGTTTTTCAGATTTTTTTGTTTGGCCTTAGACACGACGCATGTATTCCGGCGCTTTGAAACAATTGTATGCTTTGTTTTACTACTCTTAATATACTCTCTTCCCCCTACGTTTCACAGGCGGGAGGGTGAGATATCAGTGGGTATCCTTGTGAGGAGCTGGGGTAGAAGGGTTACGGACAGGTTGTGGTGTGTTTCGAGGTCCGAACACCAAAGCGCGTGTCCCTTCACTCTGACTTGCTCAACGCTGTATCAGTATCATTCAATTCTAAACTTCGAGCCAATTCTCAAAACTGTCACATGAATGGGTTTGCGTGTAGGATTGTCTCCAAGAAAGTGATGTGCTGCCACTTTCCGGGGTATGGCGCTCCCTGCATGATCTCATCGATAGCATGGAGCAACGTGGAACGAACAACAATGAAGGGTCTCGTTACCTCAGACCCTCGTTTTCATGCAACCCACTTACGTGGCTGACCGCCATCATGTGAGGCATGTGAGAGGATGACGAAGCGGAGGCGAGGGCCTCACGACAAGCAAGCAATACTGCTGTACACATACAGGTCGGCAGGCGATATGGGCGCGACGGCGACGGCTCCGCAACGTAGCGCAGCGCTCCAAACGCGAATTCTCACATAAGCATACATACAGACGTCAAAATGCCGAAGGTGACGCCCGCTCCAATGCCATCGTAAAGACCGGCCATTTGGGGAATTTGGGCGAGTTGTGGAAAGCGGAGAAGGGTACGGGAGCTCGGCTATCTGGGTAAATGGCCTTTGAGGTGAGGAGAAACGGGAAAGGGGCACACGCAAAAGGCGGCATGGGAAGAGCTTGGCGATATCGTTGTCCGTCGTGCTGCGTCCCTCGAGCAACCGCGGCCAAATGACGAGCTTATGGGCTTGCCATTTGCTTGTTTGCAAGTGGCCACAACAGGCAGACGTGAGTATACGGTGCACACACTGCTGCTTCTCACAGCAATCCGCCTCCGTACGCCGAGCCAATCGCATTGGATACAGTCGGCGGTGGCACGCTGCAACAATGATGTACCACACTGGACGTATGACGAGGTTTTTCTCGCTGCAGTCTGTGATTGCTAACGGACATGGATGTGGTTGAAAATTCTTTCGAGGCTCACAGCCAATGGGAAGAACCTAGGAGGGATGAATGGGTATTGGATGACGCGTGGGCGGGGATGGGAGGCATCAGCATGTTCGGAAATAGTGGGCAGAGGTGGATATGAACATGCATGAGAGAGCATGTGTGACGAAGAGGCGGTGGATGGAGGACGGTATGAGTCTGGCCTTCTTACTCGCTGTCCTCTGCACGACGATTCATATGAGGACATGTCATGTCGCTACTTTGCGAAGAAGGTCATGCGCCAGACTAGGATTGCACGCCGCTTGGTTGTCCGCAGATTCTCGAGAACGACGTCGGCGAGAGTGTGCTAGGTAGGTTATCCGAAGGCTAGCTTTTCGGCTGGGCATTCGGTTCAAGTTACGGTCAAGAGGGCAGCTTTCTCCGCTCACAAGACGACATGGCTGCAGCAGGATTTTTTGGCCGGCGAGATGTGTTGCAGATGGATGGGTTTTCGGGCAGCCTCGCCTGCAATCATCTCGACATGGGCTTGGACATGGATACATTTTATAGCAACACACTAGGATCTCGATATCAGACGCGAGATCGCCCCTAGCGGCTCCTCATGGCAGATTAGCCTTCGAAACTATACACCATGGCAGTTTTGCTTGTTCGGTTCTGATGACAAACAAACGGTGGCCCTGACTGACGGCGGGGGCTAATGTGGGCGTGAACAACCTGGCAAGCAGCGTGGACAGGTGCGTTACACAGCAGGAGGATGATTCGGCTGAGTACAGCGCGCGCACGCCTTGGCCACATGCTGATCGGGAAGCCGAGCCAACAACGAGGGGTGGTGGGCGTGTGGAGAGTGCGTGTTGCGGTCCGAGAGCACGCATGGCGACGGCAGACGGGTCTACCCGTGACAGCGACAGCGACCACGACAATGCTAACAGCAACGATACAAAATGCAGCTCACCTCCCTCCCTCGCCCGTGGCACCAGTATCGACTGGCTCTTAGTTTTGCTCTTGCGCTCTTCTCGCGCAACAGCGCAGCGCACAGCGTTCTCTGCGCCCGCCCTGCCGCCCTGCACCACGATCGACTATCACAACGGTCGAAGCCATGATCGCCATGGTCCTCGCACCAGGCGCAGCTTCACACAGCCTTGCGATACCAGGCGAACAGCTGCGTCGCGTACCGCACACGTGGATCCACCTGTACGATGGTCGCCAGCCTGGGCTCCCGCCACGCTGGCCGAAGGATGGGCTGCGGCGTTGTAGAGATGCTAGCCGTGAGAGGACTGGCATCCATGGTGGAACAGACTTCCTGCGCTAGAGCTGCCCGATAGCCCTCCAGCATCTTCTCCGCCTAGCAGCGGAGCCTTGTTCCGCACCAGTGTCCCGCCAGCTCGGGTACGGGAGTTGAGAGTGCTTGCTGTGCCGTATGAGGGCCTGAGGTCGCCCGCGCCAGCCAGCACGTTGATTTAGGGTGTAATGGTTTGCCCGAAAGCCGAATGCGTGACATGCACCGTATTTGCGTGTGGGTGAGCAGCAGACGGCTCGTCGCAGCGTGCTGGCTGCCACAGGCACCTCGTCAGACGTTGCCATCTTCATCGAGGATTGCTGTGCTCGGGAGCGCACGTGATCGGGAAACCGAAGCTCGCGTTTTGCCGAGCCGCCGCGCGCAACTTTTTTTGACCGCACCCTTCGCATGCACTGCACCTCGCCATTGTCCTCCACGCCTGCCCTCCCTTCATGCTCAACTGTCGTGCCTGTCTCTGGCGGTGCATTGAAGCGCTCGATTCGCCTGTGTCTGTCTCCGCCTCCGTTTCGAGATCCCTCCGTCTTCACCGTAATGTGACGTCTGCGTTTGCGTTGGGCCAGCAGAGGTTCATTCGCACCGACACGCCCGGCATTCGCAAATATGCAGCAAGGCCGATGACAGAAGTAGACAACCTGTCTGGATCCCAGGATGAGCCGTGGAAGAAGTCGACGCAGGCTGCCGGTCTGAGGAAGAAGGAGCAGAAAGGGTTGAAAAGACAAGCTAGAGTATATGCGAGTAGGAATGTTGGGGGCAGACAGATTAGAGGATATGGGATTCAGAGATTGGGCGGAAAACAACCAAGAGAATCCAAATCTGTTAGCTTGGAAGAGCGAAAGTCCAGGGCAAACACACAGAGAGATGTGGATGGGTCAAATAAACCTGGCGTTTCAATTACGGAGAGGAAACTCGGTCGGCGCGATCCCCGCGTGTCGTCAATAGACTGGAACAGACGCAGAAAGGAATTACAATATCTGTCGGACCCCTTAGAGCTGGCGAGCTTTGTCAAGAAACAATTGATGAAGGACAAGGCGACGGAGATGCTACAGCTAGTGCGGATGGCCAGCCATTCAATGCAAGCTATTGTCAGCTGGAACCACCTGATCGACTATCACCTGGCTAAACAGAAGGTATCCCAGGCCGTGAAGATTTACAATGAAGTATGCATATCCTAAGCAATCACCAGACCCATGCTTACATTTTTCAGATGAAAAAGCGAGCGCAATTTCCAGATTCATATACATATACAATCCTTCTGCGTGGGCTCTCGCTCAATGCACATGACTCCGGCGCTCTCACGAAAGCGCTGTCTGTATACCATTCCATGTCTGCTCCAAACGCGAGAGTCAAGCCGTCCATCATACACACCAACGCCATGTTGAAGGTCTGCGCCAGGGCACAAGACATGGATGCGCTGTGGGGCGTGGCAGCGAAGATTCCCGAGACAGGACCAGCGTCGGCGAACGCTATCACCTACGTTACTATCCTAAATGCAATCAGGCAGAGTCTGCTCGTCAACGTACCACTTGGAGAGACGGAGGAACAATTTTCCGCCAGGAGGGAACGCGGCATTGTTGAGGGAAGGCGCATATGGCAGGACGTGATCAGCAAATGGAGGAACGCGGATTTGGTCATCGAAGAAGAATTGGTGTGTGCCATGGGGAGGCTCCTACTCATTGGAAGCCGACCTCGAGATTGGGATGATGTGCTCTCCCTCGTCGAACAGACCATGGACATTCCACGATTGGTGCCCCGCCTGGGGACTCTAGCACGTTCAGAGGCAGGATATCCACATCTCCGCACCCCAAATGTCCCGGAGCAATATCGTATGGATGACGACCATCTCAGCCCTAACAAAGACGCTGTCCGTGGGGACGAATTTTTAGCATTATCTCCTCAAGGCTTCAGCCGTGCAGTATCCAATCCTCTCACTTACGCAACGCCTTCGAATAATACGTTGTCCATGATCCAAGAGGCGTGCCAGAAAGTCGTTGCTAAGGAGGCATCTAAGAAATATTGGGAGATGTTGACTGACCTAACCACCTATGGTGTGGTACCGGATGTCAAGAGCCTCAACTTCCGTCTCCGCATGTTGCGTCAGAACCGATCGTCATGGGACGCTGTTCAAATTCTCAAGGGGTCGTTTATTGCAAGAGAGATTCAGCCGCCCGTAGGTACGTTTAGGATTACCATGAGTACCTGCACGCGAGACAAGAACAACCAGAATTCGCTCAAGCATGCCAGCGAGATCCTCGGTATCATGTGTACTTGCATGGAAGACGTAGACTGCAAAGTTGTTTCCATGTACGCCGATCTGGCGAATTCATTCCCGTTAGCCAAGGGTGCCGATCTCGTCGATGCGCTCACCTTTCTCCAACCCGTCGTCCAAAACATCAGGATCCAGCTCGGTATTGCCACCGCCTCTGAAGATCCCAAGAATTTTCGCTCGCGGCGGGCGTCAGTAACGCTGACAGGACACGAGCGCCAAAACGCTATCACAGCGCTGAGGAAGATATATGGGCTCTATGACAAACTATTACTTTCAGACATGCTTCCGGAAGCCCAGAAGTCGCCGTTCAAGGGGGAAAGGGCCAGATTGGCGGCCTATTTACATAGGATTGCGTTCAAGGATAGTGCGGCGGCTGCGAGGCGGGGGGGACCGAAGCTGAAAGAGGAGGGTAAGAATGATGGCGAAGACCAGGGAGTGAAAGAGAAAGGTGAGGGCATGGAGATTGAAGGGAATGGGACTGTGCTGGGCTACTTCAAAGGAACGGGTTCGTGGCGTGAGCGCACAGCGAAGCTGCCGGCCGAGAAGAGGAAGCCCTGGTTCTCTCCCACGGTGAGTGCGTGATTGGGGTAGGAATAGATCTTGTAAGATACATAGAGCAGGCCAGCATATGAGACTCAATACTGCATGGGTAGGGGCAGTATTGATACAGCCCGAATATAAAAAGTATGATCTTGCCTTCCTAAACCCTACTGTATCTACCGGCGGTGCTTTATGACATGCCCATGCCATTCCCATTAAAGGTGAGAACATGTAGTAGTAAATATCAAAGAATAAACATGTCGAAATGAAATTTTGGCATATGGAAATATAGGAGATATTATGAAAAGCGCTACACCCAGAATAGGATTAGTGCGATTCACCTTGCCAAGCTCTCCAGATCGTCATGTCCTCCGCAACCAACCTCCGCCACTTCGACATCCACAACCCCAATCCCACAGACACCCTCACCACCATGGGTAACGACGGCGGCAGTATCCCCACGCGGCGCGAACTTGTCAAAGAAGCCGCCAAGTCACTCACCACACAACAAGTCAAACAAGTGCAAAACGAACAACAAGAACACGCCTGGTCCAACGACCCCTTGACCCGCAAGCCTCTTGCGCGCCCCGTGGTTTCCGATGCCGCCGGCGTGCTGTACAACAAGGACTCTATTATAGAGTACTTGCTTTCCGATCCGAAGAGTGAGGAGGCGGAGAAAGTGCTCGATGGTAGGGTCAAGAGTCTGAAGGATGTGGTAGAGGTCAAGTTCGAGGTCGATGGATCTGCGGGCAATAGTTTGCTGCTGAGTAATGGGAGTACGGGGAGGGCCGAGAGATGGGTGTGTAATGTGGCGAATTGCGAATTGGGGCCTGGCGCAAAGGCGGTTTATCTTGTGCCATGCGGGCATGCGTTTGCGGGGAGTGTGGTTAGGGAGGTTGAGGGGGATGTGTGCTTGCAGGTGAGTTGCTTCCTTTCTTGGTTTGGTTTGGAGAGGTTTGGATGGAGATGCTGACGTCGAGACAGTGTAATGAGCCGTATGCCCCCAGCGATATCATTCCAATTCTACCTACCTCCGCAACGGATATTGCGAGATTATCGCTGCGCATGAAGACCCTGAAAGAGCGGGGCCTCACGCATTCTCTCAAAAAAGCGAGTGGGAGTAAGAAGAGAAAGAAGAACGGATCGGCTGAAACCCCCGCCTCAACCACCCTACCTCTAACACCCAAAGACTCGTCGGAAGAAGACAAGAATCCAGCCCAGGAGAAGAAGAAAGAGAAAGAGAAAGAGAAAGAGAAGAGTATCTCGAAACCCAGTGATGGCATCAAGAACGCGTCGACGGCCTTCATCACGAAGAAGGTGCTCGAGGAGCAGGAGGAGCGCAATAAGAGGAGGAAGTTGGCGCAGAATGAGAATGTCAAGAGTTTGTTCTCTCAGAGGAGTGAGAAGCCGGACAAAGGGAATAGTAAGGATTATATGACAAGGGGGTTTAGTATTGGGGCGAAGAAGTGAAAGTCCAAGGGATAGAGATGGAGCTGGGCTTCTTTTTAGCGGACTCTGAGATTGAGGTTGAGGTTCAGGTCGAGGTTAAGCCGGGATATAGGCATGGGCGAAGATAGCGACATCACGTCGTCTGGGCGATTATGGGTGTCGTGGATTTCAGTATGAAGCCTGTGAACTCATCATCTCACAGCCTTACTGACTTGGTTGTGCAGGGCTGATTCATAGGTTGGGCTTTATCATTTATTTGTTTGGATTCAGCATATACCCGGATTATCTCATCCATGGAGAATCCACATCTCAAAGGGTCCCGGCACCTACCAACCACTCCCGCGCGAGGTGCTGACAGCGGCAGAGAAGTCAGATAGAGCGAGTATATAACGAGCACCGAAATCATGATTTTGCTATCATTATCATCCTTTCCCTCCGTCACGCTGGCCACCACCAGCCGATCACGTACTTCAACACTCTGCTATTCTGTCTTGAAAAGAAGCATGTCCTTTGGTCCCCCCTTCTCTATTCTCTTGACTCTTGAAACTACATGACTATCATGCATACCGTCCATTTCAATACTGTCCCTCCCTCATATCCCGTCGGAGCACACGAAGGCGACGCATCAAGTCCCGTCTTCGCCAGCACGCTCAGCACGCGTCCTCGTATTAACTCTCTCTACACGGGCGTAGCGTGTAGCGTTTGCCCCTTCACACAGTGGTACATGGCACAAGAACAGTGCGTTTCTGTAACCACTGACACTACTTGAGAAAGACGGCAAAGTAAAAGGTTAAGTCTGGCTTGCCTGTATCTGCCTGTATGGCCTATACAAATATGGCCTTGATACTACGTGCTTATTTGTCGGGCATGGGGGTAATGTAGTTGTTTCTGTTCTGGGTAGGTGGGAAATTCAGGATGGGGTAATGTAGGGAGGGGCCGTAAGAAAGAGGGGGGACGGAACTATACAGTTGGAACATGTAGTGTGAAGGAAGGAAAGAAGCGTGGTTCAAGGAGCATGTGGGCTGAGGTTTGTTAAGGGGAGGCAAGGTAGAGATATGGCTGCGGCTGTTCCATTCATCTTACTTTTATTTCTTTTCTTCGAGCCGTCTGTCCATCAAAGAAAACGTTCTGAAGGGTCGATCGATCGAAGAGCAACATATGTGTCGACGAAAAAAGTCTAAGCCCAGCCGCATCCACCGACCTTGGACGAGAAGCGTGGTGTCACTCCTTCGCCCTCCACTAAAACGTATAAAATGCCTCTCGTTCTATTGGTCGAGAACGGGAAATACCACCGCGATGTGGACGCGCTCTCAAAAAGTCTACTTAGCCTCGTCGTTTGGCGTGCATGTTCTCTATCTTACTGTTCGCGTTACAAGATAGAACAATATTATCTTCTGAAGGGTATACTATAGCGTATCGTACACATTACATACGGGCGCGATCCATTTCATCCTACAGCGAACATCACCCTGCTCCCCCATACTCACTACCACAGCCCCTTGATTTGTGATACTCTCTGCGTAGGTGGAAGCGCCTCGGTGCTATCCTCCGTCTCCGTCCTCGACAGACTCCCACTATCCCTAAACGTAGGAAACACAGCTGCATCGTGTTCGGCGCTGGCGTCCCATCCCAACGTCTCTTCTTCTTGATTGTAATCAAGCGGCTCCCACCTCGAATCCTCCTCGACAAACAAACTGTCTGGATCCGGCGCCGCGGGCTTGGGCGATGATGGTTTCCGAGAGCCGGGCTGTCGGCGTCGGCGGGAGGCCGGTTCGGCGGGCGGTGGCATTTCAAAGGAACGGAGATTGCGGGATTCGGGGCGATCTGCTGCAGCGGAGGCGCGGGAGTTTTCGCGAGTAAGGATGTGGGCTGCGGGGGTTTGCGAGGCGGAAGCGTTGTAGTCTCCAGATGTCATGAGGGTGAACTCGCAGACGAGCCCATTGCAACCGTAGCTGAACTGCAGCGGGCGTGTAGGCTGGGAGTAGAACGCTTTCAAGCTCGTCTTGAGCGTGTCGGCGTGGATGACGATCGCCTTGAAGTCCTTGACGCTGATGATGATATGCAGGCCGGGTTGAACGTTGAACTCTTCAAAGTCTGAAGTGTTGACTGCGACTGCGGTGACAAGCGGATGTTTTAGGATCTCCTTCCCGTTGGAGATCTTCTCGGTGTAGCTCTTGAACACGGCGCGGCCGTCCCCTTCGCCGGCGAAGATGTCGAGCATCTCAGTTTTGGTGCCAAAGTACTCAATGTACTCTTTTACCGCACTGGAGTGCATGCTCCATCTATTCTTGGCACCGTTCCGGTCGAAGAGGGCGTGCATTACTTCGACGGCTTCGTAGGTGAGTTTGTAGGTTTTGATCACGCCTTGGTTGCACACCATCTTCACAATGAACCGGCACTCGGTTTGGTCTGGCTTGTCTTGCACGCTGACCTCGCACCGATCAATCGCTCCATCTCTTCCTAGCGGATCGTACAGTCGGCCTTTGAACACGGACAGGAGCGCTTTCGTGGAGATGCTGCACGTGAATCTGCCGTCGGGCCCTCCTTGGTGTGGAATGCACTCATATTTTGTGAAAAACTGGCGTGCGTCTAACGTCAGAGCGGCATATGCAGACTTGGACGAGTTGAGCGCCGTGAACGTGAACTGGAAACTTATGAATAGAGGGCCTTTGATAGAAGAAGGTTGTTGTGCAAACCTACTCGCTCCCGACGCGCCTCGATGGCTACCGTGTCGCTGAACTTTCCGAGGCAGACGAGCAAGTCGTGGACTCTAGATGCGGCCTCAGGCGTGAGAGTGAAGTTGAGGACGACCATCTTCAGGCATGGTCGGACGCATTGCCTGCTCCCAATTACTTTCGTGGGGAGTTGCGCTGTGAATTCTGAAGGTAAGAGAAGGGGGCGTGCTTTCGCGCATTGGCTCAAAACGCGCTAGTGGCAAAGACGCCCGCCGTTCACTAGCGCATGCAATACCATCCCTCACCATCAACATTGCTAATCACCAATATCAACAATATGGCCCCAGCGCTTCCGGACGATATCTTGCATCTTCTCTGCGAAGAGCTGGCGCTCCAGGAACGGTTCGACACGCTGTTCAACTGTGCGTGTGCGAGCCGCGCTCTTGCTGTGCCCGCTTTGACCCATTTGTATCGGTAAGTGTTCCCCGCATCAATCAACATGCTGTATAACCATCCCATCTTGAAGGATTCCGTTGGTCTAATGAGGCCAGGTCCCATCACCAAGCTCCAGTCCGGGGCGGAGGCGACGACGAAGCTGTCCCTCTCTCCACAAAGCAGCTTACCGTCCAACGATGGTCGATTCTATGGCGCTCCATCATTGCGTCGAGTCTGGATGGCACGCTATTTCCGTACTGTCGGTATATCAAGACACTAGATCTTAGGGATTTGTTCTCGCTGCTTGACGATAATCAGTTCAAGGGGAAGATTACGAAGTAAGTTTTGATCTGTATTTGGAGTTGATTTGGAGGAGATTCCTAATGTAGAAGTATAGGTATTTCTTTTCTGGGCCCTTGGCGAGGTTTCATTTGACTAGTACGTGAATCTGGTATACAGGGTTTGTGACCTGGAGCAATTGTGCGGGCAATCCAAGAACGATGCACAGGTGCTGTGGCAGCAGGCCCTACCTCCTTTACTGGTAAGGACGAGACTGACTCTGTACCTCCACTTTCAGAGAACATCACGTATGCGTCTGGTAGGAAGGTCAACCAACTGGACATAGTTCCGATTATCGACGCCGTTGGCGAAGGCAAGTACACGCCCACTATCTTGACCCTAGCCGTCCTTGGATGTAATCACTGCACTGAAAGATTTTATAATCACAACTTTCCTGCATTGTCTCATCCTCGGTGCATCACGTGGGCTATAGCTAACCAACTGCAGTGGTCACACAACACACACCGATGCTCGAAAAAATCAGTGGAGAACGTAGGTCTTCAATCACTCTAAACACTCTCTCCCATATCTGATCATCAACAGTTCTCACACACGCCCTAGTCCGCTGGGCCCCCCGACTCCCACGTCTCCAAGAACTGGAACTTTACCACGGAAGCCCTCTAGAGGACGATCTCGTACACACCTCCATCCACGAGCACTGCCCGCACTTCAACTCCCTCAGCATCTACACCTGGTTTGTCTGCCCCCATTCATTCAACAACTTCAGCCAAGTCGCTGACTAAGACAGGCACGCTGAGGACCGCGACCACAAGTTCTCTAAATTTCTCTCTACTATCCAGCCCCAGACGCTGAAGATGCTCGAGACGATTCGAGACATTGGTGCTGGCGCTGAGACCTTCCTCGCACTGAACAACCACTCCTCATCCCTCAAAGATCTTCGACTTTGCGTCTCCGACGACACTTTACCGCATCTCTCACTCCTCCGCGGATGCACTGCCCTCGAAGCCCTGCGAATAGAAGACACAAATGGCACCATCAACCTCGAAAAGACTCAAAACGACGTCTTCCTCGAAATGACAGACTGGCTCAGAAAATGCTCCAACCTCCGCCGGCTAAGCTTCACTAAGCTTCTCTCTGCTGCATCTATCGTCGCGCCAATACTGTTAGAAGACAACATCAAACTACGCAGGCTAGAAATCGACAGTTACACGCCCAAGGACAACCAACTCTTCCACCAAGCGCTCGCGCACCAACGCTTTTCTCTCCGCGTTCTCTCCCTGACCGGTGACACGGAAGGCATGTGCCGAGACGACATCGACATCCTCGTCGATTCCCTCAAGCTACTAACCGAGCTACGCGAGCTGCGGCTCCTCCTCGTGCAGGAAGTCCTTCAAGACGAGCACCTGATTTCCATTATCGACAACCTGCCCAAACTGGAGGACCTCTATGTCAGCGGTCTGGAAATTAAAGACGGCGTTCTGGAATCAGTGGCTGACCTTAGGAACCTCCGCAGTGTCGCGTTTTCAGGTATTTCCAAATTCACGACCGATGGACTATTTGAACTCGTCAGTCGCCTTGGACCCGGAAATCAGGGAATTCGCGTCATGGTAAGAACTCCACTCGTATTATCAAGTTCTTTTGCTCTCGCTGTTTATCTACTGCATGGTCGTAGAAGCCCTCGTTACCCTTAAACCACTTATCTGCACAACATTAAATCACGCTGACATTCAAACTCAAACTCGCAGATTGATATGGCAGATCCTGACACTCTGCTTAGCGACGAGGAGGTCGCGCTCGTGAAGGAAAGTCTATGGGAGAAAGTAGGCGGTACTTTGGAGTATACGCCATGGCGAGGTTGGTTTTCATACTTTATCGATGTCCGAGAGTGCACTTACTCACGATCACTTGCTCAGACCCGAACATCTCTGAATTTGAAGGAGATTCCGACTGAACGATGCGACTACTGTGAGAAGCGGCTTTCGAAAAGTATGGAAATAGGATGCCGGGGCAGAGCGGGGCTGAAAATGGAGTAATGGCGTATTGACGCGCATTTCATCGCGCATCAGGCAGGGCATTATACCAGAATATAACTACGATGGGGGAGTAGCGGATGATCCTGTACTCTAATAGTAATGAAGTCGCCGAGCCAACACCGGCATGACGGGCATGTGCGAATGATATTATCGCAAATTCAAGAACAACAATCACAATTGAATGCTACCCTCAAAATATGTAGAGAGACAATTCCCGCAAATGATACCTCCAAACAATAATACAGCAAAGCAAGACAGATATAGCAGGGCCCAAACTCCAACCCCCAAATCATCTCCAACCCCTTCCAACAAAACAGCACAACGCGCATCAGTTTCAGTTTCCCCTTAGGGTATCCTCACCATTAGGAAGCGGAGTAAGCACGACAGGGTCAGGAGAATCAGAAGAATCAGAAGAATCAGAAGAATCAGAAGCCTCCGACAGTGTCGCACAAACGACCACGGGTTCGAGCCAGCGGCTTCAGGCGAAGCAGAGGCCATAGAGATTGGATGAGAGCCTCTAGACAGAACAAAAGCCCCTGGGCTAGGAGAAGGGACAAAAGGCTTTGGGCGAGAGATCAGTAGCTTCCTCCATGACTGCTTCGACTCCCTGAATCTGATTGAGGCCCCGGGCCCCTTGATTGGTGACCCAGACCCCTTGATTGAAATCCCATAATCTGTGAATGAAGCACCATCTCCAGGCCTCTTAATCGATGGTATCTCCGGGTCTTTCTTCTTGGGCTACTTCCTCGGGATTATCTCGTGAATATTCCTCTGGCGCTTCTTTATCTCTTAAATCTCCTGTTCCCAATTTAGCAAACATATCAGCGATGTTAGAAACCTCCCCGACCGGCTCGGGAACATGTGTCAGAACGAAGCTTCTACCTGCCGCTGCTCCGATCGTGCATATTCTCCCTGGGATGCCAGTGATGGTATTGTAGCGGCCGGATACCCTGTTGGGTGGATTAGGTGGGGGGTCCATGACGGACAAATCGCCGCAATTGCCATCATCAGCCCAGCCCCACGCTATCGCCTTGCCGTCTTTCGTCAGAGCAATAATGTGTTCGGGGCCTGTGGCGATCTTCTCGATGGGCGGGAGGTTGGGAGGAATCAGTTGCCAAAGATTCTGTCTCCCCCATGCGATGAGCCTGCCGTCTTCGAAAAGTACAAAGATGGCGTGCCAGGTCGCACAGACGTCTTTCCAGCCGTGGATATCATGGGGCACCTGGTGGAGGCGTTCATCTTCCGACATAATGCGGCATTCGTTCCCCTCGGGTCTGCCGACAATGAATGTGAATCTGTAAGGTAAGGGAGCAAGGTTAGTGCAATTCTCAAAAGTAAAAGGGGAGAGGTACATCAGCGCCATGTGCAAACTCACAAGACAATACTTCGGTAGTGCCTCATATACTTTGCAACACGACACTGCGCCTGGGGCTTACTAACTCTCTTCCGCAAACCACTTTGCGAGCTGGGAAGATATTGTGAACTTCGATCGGCTCCGTATATGGAGTGTTGAACGCGGTACCCAGTTGACCAGATCTCGTCTTGCCCCAACCCCAGACTGTTCCGTTGTTCAGGACGGCAGCGTAGTGATTGGTTCCCGCCGCAAAGCTGATAATACGATCCTCGAGCCGGTTCGTAGACAAGCCCATGCGAGAATTGTCGTGTTGTCTTCCGCGACCTAGCTCGCCCCAAATGCAAGTGCCCTCAACGTAGACATCGCCCTTATCATTACCGTCGTTATCCTTACGATTGATAGCATAAGCGGTGGTATCCCATGTGGCCACACAAAAGGAAATTCCACCGTGTAGAAACTGGAACTGTGTGTACATTTTGGCAATTCCCACATCTACGGAGCTACAGAGCTGCCCACCCATGTTGTTACCAGCTCCGAACATCGAACCCTCCTCCGTTAATATGAGCGTATGGTTTGCGCCTCCTGATATGGATGTGACGGCCTGGAGCGGTGTCGAGTAAGCCGAAATGGTTGGCATCACAACATTCTTCTGTGGGTTATTCTGGCATAGTGGGACCCCAAGTTGGCCGTAGTCGTTGCTCCCAAAGGCGTAAAGTTGATAAGGCATTGCGGCAGCGAAAGTGAGAATCCGTGGGATATGGGGAGAACCGTGATTGAGCCGAGCAAGGAAGGAAGAGTGTTGGTAAGATGCAATGAAGGTTAATGGTTGAAGAAGGGTTCAAAAAGCTCGAAAAACTGAAAGAGTCTGGATCTTGGACACGGCAATAGCTATCATGTAACCTGCTAGACTTTAGCCTGGGGATGTGTGGGAGGAACGAACGGAGCACTTCTGCCTACCATAATTGCGAGAAGGTGCCACTGAGCTCACTTCATCGATCAATTCGTTGCTGACCGATTAGTACTCTGCCGACGTCCCAACTGTAAGCCGGATAGAATCGACTGAGCTGTCTAGCAAAGCTCACTCTGGCAGACAGAAAATGTGACGATAGACAAAGAGCTTTGGCGAGCGTGAACTATCATGCAGCCTTACGACTTTAAAGAACGCAGAAGGCAGTATGTAACTCGATCAATGGTATTCCGGTGGGAATATAAATTTATGGTTGCGTCGTGAGCATCTCGCTTGCGTTCCAAGGGAAAGAGTTCAAGTGGATGTCGAGCTTGGCTTCCCTAACGCCTGCGCTAAACTTAAAGCGGCATACATGACTATGCTAGAGCAGGCAAACTATAGGTTATGTAGGTCCCTTACTTAGATAAGGGAAGACCGTGTAGACCTAGACCTATTCTTTGGACCCCGTGCTAGAATTGCGTGTCACGTAGAGAATACTGAAAAGTTACTCTCTTTAAAATACAATAATAATATAGCAACACAGGTTTAAACTACGAAATTAAGATATAATCTAAAGCAGAGCCTGCTCTATAGACTCTTTTAATTTTAGGCAAAACTGTATTCTGTCACTGCTATGAAAGGTTTTGGTGTGCGGGCTTTTTTGCGTTCTGCGTGGTCTGAAGCAGTAGAGAGTACGCTCGCGCCAGTCGACGCACGGACCATGTACCAACCCAAGAACAGCTAGCGCCCACACACCCTCCTCGCAATTCTGAACCTCACGCCAACAATCCGACGATTTCGAATTTACGACGCACGACGACCCCGACGCACCCACCCCCCTCACCGCACGCAAACCACAGAAACAGTCGCCAACATGGCTACTCAAAGCGTGCAATGCTTCGGCAAGAAGAAGACTGCGACTGGTATGCTGCTTCCGCCCTTCCCCAGCCTTCGATGACCGCGAATTGCTAACGAAGTTATCGCACAGCTGTCGCCCACTGCAAGGTACACCCCCACCCGCACCCAATCTACGATCGCACGAGAAAGTGAGAGAGAAGGAGAACAATATGCTGAGCGTACATCTTCCAGGCTGGCAAAGGACTCGTCAAGGTCAACGGCAAGCCGCTCAACCTCGTCCAGCCCGAGATCCTGCGCTTTAAAGTCTACGAGCCCATCCTGATCCTCGGCGTTGATAAGTTCGGTACGGACCTCCGAAGCCCCTCAAGAAGCCCCTCGATCCCCTCAAATCCCCTCCCTTTGCCACACCTCAAACCGAATTCCCGGACATTGACCACTAACGTGCCCCCAGCCGACGTCGACATCCGCGTGCGCGTCTCGGGTGGAGGCCACACCTCCCAAATCTACGCGATCCGTCAAGCCATTGCCAAATCCATCATTGCCTACTACCAGAAATACGTCGACGAGCACTCCAAGAACCAGCTGAAGCAGGCCCTGGTGCAGTACGACCGCACACTGCTGGTAGCCGACAACAGACGGTGCGAGCCCAAGAAGTTTGGCGGTCCCGGCGCCCGCGCGAGGTACCAAAAGTCTTACCGTTGAACTGTTCCGATCGGGAGGGGGAAATTGGAGAGAATGGTGGAACAGTGTTTATCGTGGGCTTTTTCCATGGCTGGGGCGATTTCGAGATTCTCTCATGGGGGCGCGCTGCTGGGTAAAAGGGCCGCTGCTTGAATGGAACTCGGGCATTGTGACAATACGATAAAATGAATACATTGGTTGCGAGGCACAACAAGCTTCTGACCGGACACCAAAACAGTCGTGAAGGGTTGTTGTGAATGCACGGTTTACAAGCTGACTCAAATACAACAAAATGCAACAAAATGCAGTCAGGTTTGTTGTGACGCTTTCAGGTGTCATTCATCTGTCCCGTGATGGTGTATACAGCTGCGATGCAACGCGAGGTTGGACCCAACATCAGGAGCAGTTTCGTTGCAAGGCATAGCGTGCTTTGAACGCACATAAGGCATACTGTGAGCTCAAGAAATTGCGTCTTGGATGCTCTTGATTTATACGACTGATTTCAACTGAAAGCATGCCACCCTCACTCCATCGCTTGCAGGCCATTATAAAAAACATACACTCAAAATCTTTCTTCCACCCAGCTTGACGACAAAGCCGCTAAAAATGATATCAACCGTGTCGTTCCCACTCTATTTCACCACCAGGAATCCCCGCGCCAATCATTCATCCCGCCAATCAGCCATCACTCCCACTGCTCCTGAAAGCCGCACACAATGCCGCGTACTGATGCGTAAGATCGAGAACGTGCTGAGGTAGACTCGTTCCTTGGATGATACTGCGGATCTTTACAGCGCCTTCTTCTTCGATGAGCTTGCGGATGGTGTATAGCAGCGAAGGCGAAAACTGCAGCATGGTTAGCACCGACGTTGATACAATACAGGAGAAGAGACATGCCTCAGAGTACCACCTGTACTGCCACGTAACAAGCCTGATTAACGCTCCACACACGTCCCTCACATTGTGTTTATCCTCGCTAAGCTTCAGCACGCCGCGCATCGCCTTGGGACTGAACTTGATCTGCAGACAGCTCTCATACGCCTCGACCGCCTCGTCAACATGGTGTAAGCGTTCTGCAAGCTCGCCAAGGATCTCCCATTCTTCGGCTGACTTCTTGTACAGGAGTTGCTGCTGTCGGTATTGCGCCATCTCCGTGCGCCAGATGGTATACACGCGGAGGTCTTCGTACAGGACCATGAAGAGGTTGTCGAGCCAACGCTCGCAGAGTCGCTTGTTTTGGAAGTGAGTGTAGTTGGCATTTTGGTCCGGCTGTCGACGTTAGCTTACAACGTTCCATAAACTGAAGTACTCCCAACTCACCTCATCACTGCCAGCCTTGACGGTTTCCGATGCCACTGTGTGCCCTGGCTTTTCTATGGAAGTGCCTGCGGCCACAGTCGCAGGGGGTTCTCCATCTGTAGTTCCTTCCGATTCTGACGTCTCTTCCGCCTCGCCGTGTCCATTGGTTTTGGGGGTCGGGCTGGGAGATCGCAGGGCTGTTGTGCTGGCCGTGCGAGAATGGGGTTGGTGCGAGATTGTTTGTTTTTCGTGTCGATACTCTTCCTCCATGACAAACACTTGACTGCGTATCCGGAGCAGCTGGTCCCATCCAATTTTTTTGGTGATCTCGGTCAGTATGAAATAGGCTTTTAGGAATGTGCCTTTGAATCCTGCGGCATGTAGTTTCCGTAGCGTGGGATGGACGAGCTCGATATCGTCGACATTGCTGTCTTCGATCTCGTCGCAGATGGCCTCGGGCATGATCGGAAGAAACACCTTCTGGGGTTCAGGCATTCGGGGCGCGTCCTTGTCCTGATATGTGAACATGGGACACGAGTTGAGCGTCAGCAGGGCAAGGTCCCATTGCTCAAGGCTGACATAGACCTCAGCCAACCTTGCCCATGTTCCAAACTCGCTCGGTGCAGATACTACGCTTCTCTTAGCAATCTCGAGGGCCAGATCGCTGCGGCCTTTTTTGTTGCAAAAGTCGGCTTGGCAATCTAGTAATGAGTAGTCCATGGGTAGCTCCTGGATAGCTTCATGCAGCAGCTCGACGGCCTTCACTTCCTCGTCCGCTTCGATGTACACACGCGCCAGCAGCGATGAGATTTCAGGGTCGCGAGTTCGCAGCTTCTCGAATAAGTTGATACCCGAAGCGTATCTGCCGGTGGTGTGAATGTAGCTTAATAGTCCCGTGGTGAGGTGGTTCGAGACGAGGTTGGGTACTTGGATCTCGGGGTCTGATCCCAACTGCCAGCCTGAGACGGTTAGCAAGCTGCGTCTGAAGCCGTCCGAGAGAGGGAATACCATTGAAGAACAAGCGCTCGGCGGCGTCGAGGAATTTGTGTTCACTCTCGGTGCTCGTGATGGGATTGAACCTCCGTACGCCGACGATTTTCTTGATTGTGTCGCCTGATCCGTCATCGGCATACGAATAAGCACGGAGGACGCTGCAAAGATACGTCTCGAGCCACAGCTCGTCTGTTGCTACCCGTTTGTCGCCGCGCTCGTCGATACAGTAGCTCTCCACGGTGCCTGGAATGTAGACCTGGACACGCATGTCCAGCCGCGAAAAGGCATTGTAGCAGCTACCTTGTTAGCAGAGCGCCGTCTGGCTGGGGGGTCGGCCGCGTACCAGTATATGCCCGATATGACCTTGTGCTGTTTGTCGTGGGGAGAGTACGTCAGGGTGTTTATGTAGGCGGCTAAGCTCGCGGACGACGAGGCATCTATGCCCGAGACATGGTGGTAGACTCCAACCTAGGTTCCCAGTTTAGCATTCCTCCACACACACATCTGGGGCCCGCGGCGAGGGGTGGGGAGCGGGGCAGCTCGGACCTGTTTCGTGGTGGACTTGATGGGCTGCTTGATGAGGTGGACTAGATCGGGGGGGCCCAGCTCTCGCAGCGACTGGAGAGACTCGGCGCGGGCTTCAATGGCGGAGTGGAGCTCGTCCTCGTAGATTCTGCATACGCTGGGTCAGTGTGCGGCACGGCGAGATGGGCTGGACTGCACGGCGGCCGGACGCAGCTGCGCACTCGTGGGACGCCGTAGCAGAGCGCTGTGCGCGTGGGTCGGGCCCGAGTCTGGGGGTTCTGGGGGGACGCGAAAGAAAGTGGAGGCATACTCAGGAACAGCAGGAGCCGTTACCATGGCTTGATCGGTGCCGATGCGCGGCGAGGGAGAGCTTCAGCAGCAGTGGACAGGCTGGCAGGGCCGGCGCATGCGGGTGAGGGGGGCAGGCAATTGGGCTCCGGGGCGATGCGCGTCGTGGGCGTACTGTGTGAGGTTCCTGAGGGTGTGGCTTCGACATTTGATCCCGCAAGCTCCACGCCGCGCTGCGCTCGGACCACCGGCCTCTGCTTGCACGGGCGCGCATCGCTCCATCCTCGTCACTTCGTTCAGGGCAATGCACGACATCCTCGACATTCACCGCACGGCGCGTCCGCCCACGCGTGAACACCTCCCCATGGCCGCCTCTCTCGTCTGCACTGCACCCTAAATGCCACTACCCTCTGTTCCTACCCGGCGCCCACCACCTGCGCTGTACCACGAAAGCCGCTGCCATGGTGCGTTTCAAGCTTCCACTTCTCCACCAAGCTTCCATCCTGCCAGGCCCATCCCGAATTGTCTAGCTAACCCCCGCCGCCCATGCAGTCTACCTTCAAAGCGCTCAACGTTGAGTCGGACAACGAGTCCGAAGACGAAATCGACAACACCAAAGAGATCCAGATCGAGGAAGCGCTGAAACTCTACCAAACGGCCCTCAAGTTCCACTCCGAGGGCCCGCCGTCCTTTGAGAAGGCTGTCGATGCATACAAGGCTCTGTTCGACTCCGAGATCTTCAAATATACGGAGTCCCTCTCCGAATTCAAGCGCCACGAGCTGTTCGGCGAGAGCTTGGTGTTTGATAGCATCCTCCAAGATGACTTCGATGCGGGCCCCGTCCAGCTGGCCGGCGCAAACGAAAGCGCCCCGAACACTCTACCTCAGATCCTCCATCTGTCGTACAAGAACCATGGCCAGTTCATGCTCGAAACGATGCAGTACTGGCTCCGCCAGCATGGCCAGATCCCCATGCCCGAGGCCCAGGCCCACATCGTCGGCGCGCTGGCCTACTTCGCCGAGGCCCTGGACAAGGAGGACACGGATCTGGACCTATGGATCCGCACGGCGTCGGTAGCCGCCCAAATTGGAAGCCAGCGCATCACCAGATTCTGCCTCGAGGCCGTCCTGGACGGGGATGACGAAATGGTCGACAGCATACTTCGCCTTCCTGGGCTCGAGGAGGGCTTTGCCGGACAACAGCTGAGAGATTTAGTCGGCAAACTCGAAGACACTCTTTCTCTCATGCAGGCACCCTTGTCTTCGATGAAGCGCAAAAAGTTTTCCGAAGCCCTGAAGAAAAGATTGAACCCATATCCTTCCGCCCCTCTTCCATCCGAGTATACCACCATACACAATTCAATCCATATTGCTCCACCACCGGATCCCATTGTTCTGAACCCTGCCAAATGGGACTGGGCGGGTGTGGGGGAAGCCATTCTGCTTCACAATCAGGCAGAAAAGGAAGGGTATATAGAAATACCTGCCGGATGTAGTTTCGCTATCAACATTCCACCGAATGCTAGTATGGAAGAGCGCGATGAAGCCAATGGTGCGCCTGCAGAAGATGTCGTAATGGTTGCGCCACAGGAAGAATCACCACCGCCTCAAGAAACTGAACCAGCTGTTGCAGCTGCTGAGGTGGACGGCCCTGCTGGAAAGGACGTAGAAGACACCCCAACAGAAGATCAAGACAAGAGCACATCTGCGAAGAATGATGACGTAGGTTCGGCAACGCCCCAAGATTCGGCACCGACCCAATCGCGGAAACGGTCCACAGACTCTGCCGGTCTTACAGAAACTGCCGAAGGGGGCCGTCTCCGCAGCAAACGCATCCGGGGCCGTGATAGAACTACGGAATCGAGCACGGCCGTCGAGAGCGCCGGTCCCGACCTGTCCAAGCAGCTGGAAGACCAGCTTTGGCCTTTCGTTCATGCAGACCAATGTCTGTCGGAGGTAGTCAACGAGATGTTTGCAAAATTGGGCGTGAAGGGACTAGGCTCTCCGCAGAAGCTACGCGACCTTGTTTCGAGCCCCCATTCCGACGCGTTGGACTTGGAGAGCATCGATAAGACTGCATGCGACATGTTCACGGGTTTGCAGTTCGGTGGTCCGATGATTGCGACAGTCCTCCTCAACGCTGAACCTGTCAATGTGGGCGGCATGTCGCGAGATGCTGGATTGAACGCCTTTCTGGGTTATTCCAAGTCTAGTACATCACAGGCGTGTGCGAAGCCGATTTTAACGACTGAACGACTGAGCAAATTTGCACAATATGCCAATAACGAGTGGCTCTCTCTAAAAGAAGTTGCATTTGCTTGGCTGGAGACACTACTCCTTCCCGGTTCAATCCCCTGTCCAAAGGACCATCAGCAAGACAGCAGGTCTAGCTATATGTGTTACCGATGGGCCGATGATCTTAAGAAGCATCTAGTCAACATCATTATACACTTTGACGACTACATTTACGAACGACTGGTCGATCGCGTTTCAAAACTCGATACGAACATACTGGAGGCCCGATCACAATCCAACCAGTACCAATTATCCAACTACGACACCTCGCAGATCGAAATCGTAGAGACGCTATTCGAATTACACCTGGATGTCTACTCTCTGATCAAACAACCCAGCAGCGGTATCAACTCAATCACGCAGATCATGCAGCAAGATCGGCTGCAAAGGTGGTCTACCCTTGCACGGGATGTAATGCAGTTGCGATCATATTGCAGGTTAGACACATCTCTGGACGATCTAGCCTTACGCCACATCTGGGCATCTGTGTTCCAAATGAATGTCAACGACGAGATTCAACCCGAGCACATTATCTACGCCATGGCAGAGCTCAAGTCTGTTTTTGAGTCTTTAGACGGAAAGGTAATAGAGGTGCAGAACAATGCAATCATGCCAGAATTGTCGGCTGCGGCCGTGGATCGCGAAATTGCCCGAATCAGCATGAAGGACTTCTTTTTAAGGGTCTTCGATCAGGACGAGAAAGACCCCGTTGCAGTCATTGAAAGCTTGGAGCCAATCCTTGAGCCAGTTCCAAAGATCGAACAAGACATGGATGTAGCAGGAAAGGATGAGGACCACATCGATTCCCAGAGTTCTTCTACACCTGGCCTATCTGCAGACCGTTCGGCAGACATAGAAATGAGGCGGTTCCTCGACACAGCGGCTGTTTCCCTGAGACTTTCACTCTGGCAACGCTTGCGGGATGCCTATGAAGCCATCGAGTATGCGCCCAAGATTCTGACGTGTGATCTACGGAGCATCGAGACAATCGTAGGGGACTTGAAGTCATCGGCGTACAAAGACTGCTTAGAGCCGGAACGACACAGCAAATTGTTCAGCGGACTCCGCACAATCGACGGAATGATCGTGAAGATTCTAGAGATGATCAGGAACGACAAGGCCGCTTTCGACTGTCTGTCATTCGAGCACCTGCAGACATCCATGACAACAATATTTGAAATACTTCACATTTTGTCTGCCGCAAACATCTTTGCCGACATGCTGCGTGTAGGACAGTACAATTTGACTAAGCTCGACGGTCTTCAGCAGGGTTCCTTCCTTGCGGTCATGACGAAGCTACACGACATGCAACTACGGGCATGGATTCTCCAATACCATCTTTTAAAGGAAGGCATCTCACAAGATTCAAGTGCGTTCGCCACTCCTACCGACGACCAATTCGAGTTCCTCCGGCACGTTCACCATGCAACAGGCGTGCGAGGGTTCTGCCACCTGGCCGGGCGACAGTTTCTCAGACTGGCAAAAGACGAGATTCTTCGCTTGGAAAACGTCAGTGATGGTAACAACCGCGACAACGAGCTCTCACAAGTGTTGTACGATCTTTATGGGTTGAAAATGTTCACCGATCCTCTCGACTGCCAGGAATTCGGCTCTGCTCCTGATCTTCTGGATAAGAAAACGGCGACGCAACTTTTGCCATTTATTCTATCTCAGGCAGAGAGGATTAACATTAAAGATCTCCCAAAAACAGACCTCAAAGTGACCATTGATAAAGTTCACGGAGCTCTTGGCCGGCCAAAGACAAACGAGGACATCTCTTTGAACCGCAAAGTCCTCACGAGTTATTTCAAATCACCAATAAATCCAATTTCTCTGTTCACCTGCCTCAAAGGTCTCGGTTCGCTTTCTACGAAGCAGATCCCTGCCGAGGCAGCGCTCGCAGCATCAAAGGGATGGCATTTTCTGATGGGCAATATCGCGCTGAACAAATTTCGATCTCAGAAGAGACTTACCCAGGGGCCAACAGAAGATCTCAACTTCGCTCAGGCCTTCTTCCTGCAAGACTTGGAATACTCTGTGGAGCGGTGGGAGACTTGGTACCGTTTAGCCCAAGCAAATGACACTCAGCTCGAAGAGTCAGTTTCGTGGAGTGCCGACAAAATGAACAGCAGCAGTGTGGAACTAATCCACTACCAACGAGCTGCTATCAATTGCTATACAATGGCGGTCGCCTGTGCCGTTCGCGACCCGAGTGTCGGACTTCAAGACGTGGTCAAGGTATCCCAAATGTACACGGATTTCGGAAATCGCGTTTACGCTTCGTCAAGAGAGCCGTTCAACATGACCGCCTTCAATCTTCGGGAGGCCGAGCAGAAGTACTATAGTGGTGCTATCATCTATCAGCAAGTTCCATTCAGTCCCCTGGCCGTTTACACTGCTTGGAAATTTGCCAGTGTCTTGTTCAAACGAGCAATTACTGGCCAACCAGACAAATGGTGGAACTACTACATGCTCGGTAAGTGCTTATGGAAGATGTACTGCACAAACGCAGACGCTGCTCTTTCATCTGCTTCTCGCGGAGAGCCTTTCCAACCAACAAAGGGTCCGGCTTGGGAGGAAGTAGTAGATGCCTTCATCAGTGCCATTGAAACCCTACCAGAGAAAAGAGAACGTGGCCGCGAACCTGTTTTGGAGCCTCATTATAAGCTCGTGTCTATCGCCCATAAGCTGTTCCAACGGAAGGCAATCGATTACGAACAGGGAGAGCGCATGCTGCTCCACACCTCATATTCCCAGAACATCGGCGGCCCTGAAAATTCAGATGATTGGGAGAGGTACATTCTTGCTGTGCTCAAAGCACTTCGAGCAGCAGACAAATCAAGCTGGCACCATAGGATAATCGCCCGCTCTGCTCATGTCATATACGACGACTCGAACGATATGATGGTGGCACACGGCGCGAAGCATGAGCTGACACAACAAATGTTCACCAAAACCATGACCGTGCAAGTCTGGAAACCAGAGCATGAACGACCTGGCCGACACTTTGTGTATACATCACGCTACACAAAGTTCTTTGTTCATCTCTTAGATCAGACTGGGGACAAAGCAAACCTCGAAGCCTTGGCAAAACGCGTGCGGAGAAAACAGACCGACTTTTTTGAGCACTCGAAACTCTGGCAAGAATTGTGTCTGCGATACTTGAAGTTTTTGCGCCGAGTAGGCAAGATTCCTGACGGTCACGAGGATGCTGCCTTCAAGGCTATCAACCATGACGAATTCTCGGTGCAAGCTATGCGACTGGAGGCTTGGTGTCAGGACCCTAGCACTCAGCATCCCGTACTGGATGTTTTACGCGATGTCATCGAATTAAAGCGCCTGAACAACGGTCTTATGAAAGCACTCCTCATCGATGATCTAATCGGAGACACGTACGCTCTATTGTATACTACAGTTGGTCCTACTCTCTCTCCCTTACCCTCGGAGCAGCCGCCACAGCCTCCCCAACAACTGCAAACTGGCCCATCTCCACCAATACAACATCCCGCGGGCATGGTACCTGTTTCATCACTGATGAATGCACAAGTCGATGGCACCCCAGAAGGACCAACCAATCCAAACACGCCATTCAGCATGTACCAATCAAGCCAGCCTATCCAAAGTCAACAGCCGGATCCCGTCCCCCGCTCCCGTGCCAAGACCGTCGGACGTCGTGAGATCCAGCGCAAGGCAGAAGCATGTGCTGCGAAGCCCGTGAGCGTCGCCGTTCCAGCACCCACCACAATGCCAATTCGATCACCTCCAATGGGTGCTCATACTCAAATTCCTTTACCTTCTCAACCATCACCCGAGAAAGTATCGTACGAGACCATGGCTGGTCACCCAGGCGAACAACTCCAAGTTCCTAACAGTGGGACCGTGACTGCTGCTGCCAGCGTCACGAATGCGGAGAGCAACGGCAGTGTTCCGGGCTCGGTGCACGACAGCGCGGATGACGAAAGCGAACTTAGTGAGCTCGACGAGTCAGAGGTCCAGGAGATTGCTCAGGAGATCAGAAATGTGCATGCCGGGCAGGGACGTCAAGGAGATAATTTGGCTGCCAAACCATTCTTTCCAAACTTGATGGCTAACAAAGAGAATACGGAGTCCAGTACGCCGGCGAGCAGTACGTGAGGCGAGTGCCGATTTTGTAGCTGGAATCTGATGCCAGGTGAACGGTGTATCGGTAAAAGTCCTCATTTGCATCATTTCAATTTTTGTGGGCTTTTAATGGGATCGATTACGGTGTGGCATTGTTTGGGGTTCTAGGTGTTTGGTTCGAGATCTTTCTTTGTTTATTATTTTTCAAGGCATGTAGAATAGTGGAGTATGGTCGGAAATCAATCGCCAAATGGCGTATCCAAGGCCATCAGGGGCAGCCAGGATACTTTCTCTCTTATATTTCTCTAGATACCCTTCTCTTTAGGGCTAGGTTGCTCATAGATAGATAATTCATGGCTCTGAAAACCTAGCCTGCTGGTGTTGCCGGTTGAGAATGTAAGTGTGAACAAAGGAACTAATGAGAAGAACAAGGGAGATGAAGGTGGGAAAGGGGAGGACATAAGACTTGTTTGCTGAAAGGTCATGCTCGAAAGGTCATGCTCTAGGGTCTTCTATCAGTTGCCTCTACATATATTTGATACCATGTGAACGTCCAAACCGCCGTTATCACCCATCGCGACCTCGATTGCTTCCGGTTCGCGCCGCCGAAAAGTCTATCCCAATCATTATATCTGCTCATTGGGTCTCTTCGGCAAGCTTTCCGATTGTGCGACTCCAGCCGTCGCAATCATGTGTATTCAGACCGACTTCCCAAACCGTCGACGTCTGTCATACATCACACTCGATCCTACGCTGCTCGTTTGCTTCGAAAAACTTTTCTCTCAGTAAATTCTGCAGCTCATGGGCGCTCTTCAGCAAAGTTTGCGTGTCGCCTCATTTCCATATCGAGTAATTCTTGCAAAAGTAGTAGTCACTTGCAATGAGCATGCAGCATCAGCTTCTCTAAAGCAAATTTCTCTCTGCTCACACTCTCTTCGCAGCAAACCGTGCGCAAGACCAGCAAGAATCTGGCCTCGCGTAGGTCCATTCACCCTGATTTCCCAATCCGGCAATAGTAAGTTGGAGCAGTCACCTCTGATTAGCCACGCGAAGCAACGGTCACCTGCAATTGGACACGCCCTGTAAGCGAGAAAAAAGAGCGAGAGGTTAAACTACGGCGAGGGTGGATAAGATTTCAGCGTCTGCGAAGTTCAACTAGACATCAACTTCGACTGATATAGAAGTTCGCTAGGCAACTTCTTCACCTTCTAACTCTTTAACTCTAATTCATCAAGTATATACACCATCCAATTGTGTTTACAAGCGTCTCAACGCTATACAGCATGTCCTCGAGCAGCAATCTGCCTCCTCCTCATGGTCGTGGCAACGACTTCGGCCGCTCCCACATATCCTCCGACGAGTCAGACGCTGTTCCGCCGGGCGACAACGGTAGCACTCCCCGGAAGGCGCAGTGGTCTCTCGCCATGGAACGAAACTCGACGGACGAGAAAACCTACGTCGTCTATCACCTCGGCGTCAACCGCTGGGTCCGTACGGTCGCGTATGAAGCCTGCACGTACGCCGTCGACGGGTACGCTATTCTTGATGGCTACCACTACAAGTTAAATCCGCCAGGTCAGTGGGCCCAAGCTATTCTAGCTGCCAGCGCGCTTTCTAGCGAGCCGTTTGAGCGGCAGAACGCCGAGATCGAGGACATTGAGAATGCACTCATCGGTAAGAACGACGCCAGGTACCCGGACTCGCCGAAGTCGAAGTCGGGTAGGTGAAAGCCACTGGAAATCTCTTAGGTTTCACTCGCTCTAACATATAATCATTTAGGTTCCGCAAGCTCTCCCAAAGGCAAAGGACCCCAAGACCCAACAGGGTACGGGATCAAGTCACCGAACGGCAAATCGCTCCATGGCAAGTCACTGTTCAGCTCTCGTGAGTCTTTTTCTTTACACTCCTTCCTCTGTCTTACACTAATATGGTAAAAGGCAACAAGTAGAGCCCTGGAGGTGGTGCTGACGCCGCTGGAGGTGTCATTCCTTAGGCAGCTCGCTGGGCTTGGATGTTGGCCCGATTCAAGTGTCGACATACTGGCATGTGAAATTTTGCAGCAGATGAATCTCCTGGCCCTGCGTCTTTGAACCGGGATGGCATGATCTAGCGCATGATAATGATTTCTGAGATGCCCGTAGGCTACGGTCCAGAATAGACTTCTGGGTAGCATTGGGTTCCCATTACATTCATCAATCTGGCGGGGCTTGAAATTTTACAACAGCCTAGGGGAAGGTACCGTAACGAAGCCTCACAGTAGATGAACGATATAAGATTCTGTCTTTTCGAAAATCCCTAGTCTTGGAACAGGGGAATCGGGACGCAAAGATACTAACAGAGAGCCGTTCATGAAAACGGAGGTACGAGGCATTGTATTGCGCCGTAGCAAAGTGCTACTTTGCACGAATATACCACTGGCACGAGTTGAAGGCTTGGATGCATGGTGCAGGGAACAGGTCTTGGTTTTTCTGTCAACTGCTTGCTTCGTCATCAAGCAACGCGGCATATATATGGGCATCCGAACACGACACCCATCGAGGAGGCACCACAATTCACCAAAGCAATCACCATCAACCGAACCCCAATGGGACCACGAATGCTTCATCTGTTTTTCATAACACTTTCTTCTTTCATTTGGTTTGGTAGCTAGATACAACGAAATTGAAACAGTCTACTGCCAAACCTCCACCTTGCTTTCCCCACCTTCTTCAGTGCATTGCTGCTTCGGACATCGCATGGCTGCGAGTCGCCTTCTACCCTTGTGATATTTCTATATCACACACCTTTCCTCCACCGCAGAATAATGGTGAGTTCTAATCTATTTGTGTAGGTAACTCAGTAGACTAACATGCACCTGGACCCAAAGGCTACTCCCGGTTCCATTGACATGTCAATTATCATATGATTATAGCGTATGGAGGGCTGAGCAAAGGGAAACAACCACCAGAGAGTTAAAATCCGATCTCTTACACAGCTTCCAGACTACCGCATATCCTACTCCAAGCTAGAAGCAAGGGTCTGACCAGCAGTCCTACCGTATGATTCTGCTCTAGTCTCCTTTTGTTTAGATATTGTCCAACGCTCGGAAATATGGCAAGGCAGTCGAAACTAATCGTCGGAAGTAGAGCGGTATTTCTTACCTATGCAAGGGGAACTAACTAGAATAGGCGCCCACTTACCTGTCTTCACCACTTCTTCCCAAAATTGACACTCTGGCATCGATAGAGCCGTCCTCTTACTCTCGAAGTGAAGGTCCATCAAGGCGAGACTGGAAATGTCCTGTCCTACGGCTGCCGCGAGCTAAGGAGCCGCAAAGTGAAAGGCTCGGCGACCTACTTGTATTCAGCTCTGCCTCCGAATCCGACACACTAGCCAACAAAAAGGCTGCTCTTTCACTTCAAAGTGAAGTTAATTCAAGGTGACGGCTTCGTCCAGCCTTGATAGAGGCTCTACCCGGGGTCACCGACCTACTAGCGTTCATCACTACTTCCGAATCGGGCACGCTAGTGACACAGAGAACTGTTCTCTCGCCTCCGGAGACGTGGGCACTTGTTGTCCCTAACTATTATGGTTTCTTGGGCGTCGGTTAGACGAACGAGATCTCTTTCCCGGATCCAGATGCCATTCTAGAAACTCTGAAGTTTAGTGAGAACTCTCTGAAGGACTTGACGTTGAAATTCGCGTCGCCATCGCTGCTGGAGACCCGGGCACTCGGAGCGGACCGCTGTTCGATACTGACACACGGTGGCAAATCAATGATGACTCAATTTTGAATTGGCACATCAATATCTCGTATTTCGAAAACTTCGGATCTGGCCTAGATCGAGTAGAGCTGATTATTGATAAACCTAAGGAACCGGCGGCCGGGAGAGCTGTGCACCAAGATATATAGACGTATTCAGTAGAATCTAGAGGATCTGGCGAAGCATCTTGTCGAGGCTTCGAAATGTGCACCCTGGGGTCTTCGAGATTGGGTAGAAACGTACAAGCATGACGACGATCCTGAGGGAGACACTACTGACCATCCGGACCGGGAAAACCTAACCCCGGCGCTAGCAGCCAAAAGTTCAAGACACCCTTACCAAACTTCAGACTTTTATCCTCGCATTATCGATACCAATGCAGCGCGTGTACATACACACTCTCAATCTCTTCTCATAACATCACACAAAATGGCCAAAGGCCCGGCCAAGCGGGCAACCAAAGCGCTGCCAGCGCCTCCTATCCCCGAACCCTTCTCCCCCGCCCCCGCAGCACTCGCACCTCTCCTGGAGACGTTCAACAAGGACTCGGTCTATATAATACACATCGATAACCATCCGTCATGGTTCAAACGCCGGATATTCTCCGTTCCTGTCGGAATCAATCTCGTCCTCACCGCCCTCCTTCTCTGGAGGGCCTACGCCGCATTTCCTCTATATTGGGCACTCATACTATCATTCTTGGGCAACCCAAATGATACTACAATCTACTGGGCGCAAACGCCCTGGGGTAAAATGGCTTGGTTGATTGTCAAGCGCATGGGAACCTTTACATTCGATTGGATGCTGTTCAAGATTGTGGGGCCGTGGCCTTGGACGTTTTTCTTTGAGAGTCCCGGGAATCCTGTGTCATGGCGGCTGAAGGTTGGGTTTAGGGACGATGAGGTCTATGTTAGGGAAAGCAGGGGTTGGGGAGCCAAAGATCTGCTAGGCGCGGCCGAGGGCGCGAGTGGGAAAGCCGGAGCTGAGAGCCCGTTCTTCAAGACGAGGATATTGCCTGCGGTGGAGACGAGGAGGCTGATCGAGAAGACTGGATACTTGCTTATGGATAAGGACTTTGATTTGGACTTTGCGGGGATGATCTGGGCTACACAACTGCTTGACAAGAAGGATATCACGAAAGACATGGTCCGCAAGAGCGTTTTCGTATGGGTTGGCGGAGAGGATAAAGGAAAATGGACTGTATGGGACTGCTGGAAGCTCGACCAAGGCTCGGAGACTGAGGCCAGGCAGAAGGTCATGCTGTTCAAAGACCGACTCACCGCGATGGGCAAGGAGAGTCTATTCTTCAAGTGGGTGGAGCTTGTGCAGTTCGAGAGCAGTGCACCAGGAGGATTCACATACGAGCGACAGACAGCAACGGCAGAGAAAGCGAAGAAGCTTTTCGAGAATGAAGGCATCGACTTCGACCAATTCATTAAAGAGATCGGAGGACTGGGTGGAATGCCAGGAATGGAAGAAGCTGGTCCTGACTGATGCATCCTCTTCATATACATATACCCAACATTCAATGCACCGATTTTAGATCCGTAATGGCATACTGATCTTGGCTACAACCTAGCAGCAGATGCTTTCCTACAACTGCGCCCTCCCCTTCGACTTTAAATACCTCGCTGCATACTCAATTGCAGCCTCATACCCGTAAACCCCCAACCCACATATCACCGCCTCCGCCTTGTCACTCAAATAGCTATGATGTCTAAACGCCTCCCTTTTATGTATATTCGTAATATGCACCTCTATGAAAGGAATTTCCACACCGAGCAATGCATCCCGCAGCGCCACACTTGTGTGGGTTAACGCGCCAGGGTTTATTATTACGGCATCGATGTTGCCTCGCGCTTCGTGGATGCGGTCTATCAGCACGCCTTCGTGGTTCGATTGGATCGATTCGAGGCGGATGGAGAGTGCGGAAGCTTGTTTTTCGGCGGAGGAGATTACTTGCGGGAGGGTTGTGCTGCCGTATAGGGTGGGCTCGCGGGTTCCGAGGAGGTTGAGGTTAGGACCGTTTATTAGGAGGATTGACTTTGCCATTGTAAGGGCGTTGGTGTGGAGGTGCGGGTAGTGTTGGATGTACGATGTGTAAGGATGCTGAAGTAGAATGGATTATAAATCCAGGAATCGGCTCTCGTTCCCTTGATAAAGTGCAAAGATGCAATTTCTACCAGGTGTTGATTGAATGCTATACCGAACTGGCTCACCAAGCGCCATGATGCTGCTTTCTCAAGGAAGAGCTTTTTGCCGGCTATTGAAGATCTGCCAAACTCTTGAGCCATTGGAGTGTTGTTGGGACTTCGTGAGATACTATTACGAAGTAGGGAAGCCGGTGATCGGATCGGCTTGTACTGTCCTTTAGTATCCGCAGTTCCCCGCCGATGCTCGTTGAGATGGAAACAAAAGTTGCGATGTCGCAAGCCTCTAGATAACACTCTTATCGCCGAGTAATCTCCGCCTCACATGCGCGGCTGGAGACGGCTTCGGCGCTCGGTTCAACGTTAACCAACTACAACCCATTGATAAGTCAGACCGCATTCAGACCTCCAACATGAACTCTGAGACGCCATGGCAGAGATATCCAAGGAAGAGCTGGATGAGATCTATGCCTTTGCTGTCGAGCTCGGAAAGGAGGCCGGGAAGATGCTTCTGGATGCTGCGAAGCTGAGGATGAGCGATGATCGAGTAAGTGACGAGCAGAAAGAGCATGTACAGAAGGAGAATGCGGTGGATTTGGTTACTGAGACGGACGAAGGTAGGTTTTGAGCGCGCGTTCGATGAAGTCCCTTTTCTGTGATTCCCACACCAATAATTTGGCGTTGAGTCTTTAAGGGTGCTTGCCTTAGTACTGTTACTAAGACTGCACAGATGTTGAAGCATTTATCAAGAACAAAATTGTTGAAAAATACCCTTCGCATAAGTCAGTTATTCCAACGGCACTGAAAAGGTTACTTCTTGCTACCACAACACTAACATTGTGGTAGATTCGTTGGTGAAGAATCGTACTCCAAGGGCTCATCGCGGGAATATCTCATAGATGACAGTCCAACTTGGTGTGTTGACCCTCTTGACGGTATGCTTCAACTGCTCTTATAGAATAGTCACCCACTCATCTATATCTAGGAACCGTCAATTATATCCATCTCTTCCCCATGTTCTGTGTCTCCATTGGCTTCATCCACAAGTCGAAGCC
Organism: Beverwykella pulmonaria; assembly: GCA_001599595.1. Classification (NCBI taxonomy): domain Eukaryota; kingdom Fungi; phylum Ascomycota; class Dothideomycetes; order Pleosporales; family Melanommataceae; genus Beverwykella; species Beverwykella pulmonaria. The sequence goes on from BCHH01000002.1 coordinate 1,929,243, forward strand.
ATTAATAGGAATCATCCACGCTCCGTTCCTAAACCAGTTCTTCTCATCATGTGTCGGCCGAGGCGCATGGCTCAACGAAACGCAACGTTTACCTCTCGTTCGAAACCCGGTGCCACCAATGCCTGAGAAGGCACCAAGTGGCTGCATTTTCTCCTGTGAATGGGGAAAGGATCGGAAAGACCATCCTGATGGGAATATGCATAGGAAAGTAGAGAGCTTTGTGAATATGGCTGCTGAGATTGGTGGGAGACAGGGAAGGGGTGGGATGGTGCACGGAGTGAGGAGTTTGGGGAGTGCGACGTTGGATCTGGCGTATATTGCAATGGGGGCGTTCGATATCTGGTGGGAGGGTGGTTGTTGGGAATGGTACGTACACCCCCTTCCTCTCTTCCATTTGCTTGACATTAGATTCTGACACTGTAACAGGGATGTAGCCGCCGGCATTGCAATTGTCCAGGAAGCTGGAGGTCTAGTCACCACGGCAAATCCGCCTGAGGATCACCTCACCGCAACAATTGAAGAGGTACGGCTTGGAAGTAGACTATATTTGGCTATCCGGTATGTGCATCACCCCATAATCATCAGAGTGCACGAGGACTTAATGCTAACGTTACAGTCCGGCTGGGCCATCCCTGACCGAAACAGGCCACCAGACTCAGGAGAGAACCATTCGAGAGGTGTGGGCACGCGTACGCAATTTAGATTACTCTAGACCAGGGACATGATACGCGACAGACTGCGTTGTTCAAGCTAAAGTAAAGTCTATCTCATTGGAGTATGGTGAGGAGGTTTCCCAATGGATTATACAACCAAGCCACCTCCAAAAGTATCTCTTCATGTGCGCAAGTGATGCATTCATTTACCCATACAAGTCGTATATACATATTGCCGAGATTGTTTCGTCCCTCTTTGAAAAATTTCTTCGGAGGTTTCGCTCCGTGACACTTTTTCCAACTATTAACCTTATAACCTCGCTTCGCTGAGTTTTGCTGCTATCACCTTATGCACTTCCTTGATCGGCATTTCATGTATATCCTTTCCTGTCCAGTACTTATCCTAAAAACGGTCAGTGGACACCCTCTCTAGGAATGAATTATTCTGCTTACCTGTTCCAGCCCTTGATAAATCATCGCCTCCGTCCCCAAAATAACCCTCCAACCCGCCTTTTGACTGATGTCCGCAATCTCAGTCCATGGCGAAGGATGATAGCACATCTCCAAGATAGCTCCCTTGTGTTGTTTCCCAAGAAAGCACTCCAGGACTCTCCTCGCCTCCTTCTCTTCTTTCGACTTGGGCGTGAAGTTCGGCACACATGCAACTATCGCGCCTACGCCTTCTAATTGCTGTGCTTGCTCAACAGTCGCCACATCAACAAGCGCGTCGCCATATCCTCGCGCCGTGCACTCGTCTATTACAGCCTTGACTTCTGCTCGGTCTCGATTCACAAGGTAGATTTTACTAGTTTTCATCCACGTCCGCAGCGCGTACACTGCACTTCTCGCCGCGCCTCCACCACCTATAACCAACCCCGGCCGTCCATGAAAACTTTCATCCGGATCCTCGATATTCTCATAAAACGAGTCTCTTATACCCACCACATCCGTATTCGTGCCTATATACTCCCTCTTCCCCGTCTTGGGGTCCTCTCTTATAAAAAGTGTATTTACAGCACCTACAGCCGCGCCTTCTGGTGTCAAGCCATCAAGATGTTTTAAAATGGCGACTTTGTGCGGCATTGTTACTGCGGCACCGTAGAAGTTGGGGTGCTGTCGGAGCCGGAGGAAGAGGTCCATGTCAAGAGAGTCGAGTGGGAATTGTGACCATTTTAGGCCAAGGCCATCGTAGACAGTTTGGTGGAGAAGTGGGGAGAGGGAGTGTGCGATGTGGTGTCCGAAGAGGTAGCCGTGGCGCTCTACGTGGGATGTTACTGGGGGTGTGGTTGTGGTTGTGGTTGTTGTTGTTGTTGTTGTTGTTGACATTTTGGTGGAATATAAAGAGTTGGTTTCTTGGAAGCAATGTCTTTAATCGGCTGGTTCAATGTGATAGGAAGGTGTACGCAATTGAACTGGGTATGCAGATTAACAGAGCTGATAATTCTTTGGACAAATGCTCTTAAGTTCAGCGAAGACCGTCGATGCTTGCAAATAGCGGAAACAGCGCGGCAAACTCGGAACGTCCCACTGATGATCAGAATGTTGAGGTTCGACGCGTACTCGTAATGTCAAGTTATCTCGATATAGTCGTCGTACATGAAGGAGTAAAACATTCATCCACGCTCCAGAATTGTTCCCGTCCCCACTAGTCATGGGTGCCAAAGGAAAACATCGATCCGAAGGGCTGACGAGTAGCGCGGTCTAGCCGTTTCAGTGCACGAGCCGACCCTCCACCAAATCATTTGGCCATGGAAAAACTCCTATCCGAGCCTTGTTCGCTCCGCCAACCCCAATCTTGGAACAATGGAGAGATCTCACGGGGAAGACACTAAATCTGGGGACTCTAGCTGCAGCATCCCTACCCAGCGGCGTAATGTCGGGTGGAATGGAAGACTTTTCTTCCAGCCAGATTCTCCACGAGGCCTATCCCCACGTTGTGGCTTTCTCCACGATTCAGGGCGAACCGAGTCCACTTGGCCTGGGGTAAGTATATAGGTGAAGTGTATTCGCGACCCCGGTTTCTATCCCCGCAGAGCAACCACCACCTTCCTCTTTCTTCCTCCTCTCCTCTTTCATCATCTTTGAGGACCAGACCATCTCCATCTCGAAAGAGAAACACATTCAGGATGGGCATTCTCGCCTTTGTCGAAGACAGGCCGACGCCAAAGGCCGTGTACAACTGGAGAGTCTACACCTGTGCAGCCATCGCTTCATTCGCATCATGCATGATCGGATATGACTCCGCCTTCATCGGTACAACGTTAGCGTTGCCATCCTTTGTCGCAGAGTTCAAATTCGCATCCATGGACCCCAATCATTTGGCTCTTACGAAAGCGAATATTGTGTCAGTCTACCAGGCCGGTGCTTTCTTTGGATCTTTCTTCGCCTATGCCTCCAGTTATTTCATCGGCCGCAGGAAGTCGCTTTTTATCTTCGCCTCGGTCTTCATCCTCGGTGCTGGTCTGATGTTGGGTGCGAATGGTGAACGCGGATTGGGCCTCATCATCGGTGGACGTGTCTTGGCTGGTATCGGGGTCGGTGGTGCTTCCAATATGGTGCCTATCTACATTTCCGAATTAGCACCTCCTGCTGTTCGAGGACGATTGGTCGGCATCTACGAACTTGGATGGCAAATTGGTGGCCTCGTTGGTTTCTGGATTGTAAGTCATACTTATTGGAACTTGAAAGTGCCATACTAACATTAACACAAGAACTACGGACTCCAAGAGACCATGGCACCATCTCATGAGCAGTGGTTGATCCCCTTCGCCGTCCAACTGATCCCCGCTGGCTTGCTACTCCTCGGTGCTTTATGGATCAAGGAATCACCTCGCTGGCTTTTCATGAAGGGGAGGCGCGAGGAAGCCCTCGCAAACCTCTGCTGGATCCGTAACCTGTCGGCAGATGACCTTTACATTGTTGAAGAACTCGCGGCCATCGATGCTCAGATTGAGCACGAGCGCACTCACGTCGGACCCGGCTTCTGGAAGCCCTTTGCTGCGCTCAAGCAGCCGAAGGTGCTCTGGCGATTCTTCCTCGGTGGCATGCTCTTCCTCTGGCAGAACGGCTCCGGTATCAACGCTATCAACTACTATTCGCCAACTGTTTTCAAGTCTATCGGCATTACAGGGACATCAACCGGTTTTCTCACTACAGGAATATTTGGAGTGGTCAAGACAGTCGTCACCATCGGCTGGCTCCTCTGGTTGATCGACCGTCTGGGTCGCCGGAATCTCTTAATGATTGGTGCTGCTGGAGGTTCTTTATGCATGTGGTTCATCGGCGCATACATTAAGCTATCGAATCCCACTGGTAAAGCACCGGCAGCAGGTGCCAAGCTCTCCTCGGGCGGTATTGCTGCCATCTTCTTCTTCTATTTGTGGACTGCATTTTATACCCCGTCTTGGAATGGAACGCCATGGGTCATCAACTCCGAAATGTTCAGCCAGAACACTCGGTAAGTACTCCCTCCTCCCTCTTCCAACAATCCATCCCGACTAACCATGCATAGATCTCTCGGTCAGGCCTCTGCCGCAGCGAACAACTGGTTCTGGAACTTCATCATCTCGCGCTTCACGCCGCAGATGTTCCTTAAGATGGGCTACGGGGTCTACTTCTTCTTCGCCTCTCTCATGATTCTCTCAATCCCCTTCGTGTACTTCCTGATTCCGGAGACGAAGTCGATTCCTCTGGAGCGCATGGATGAGCTGTTCGAGACCAAGCCGGTGCCGAAGGCGCACGGGATTATGATGGCGAAGTTGAGAGAGGAGGAAGAGGAGTTCAGGCAGGCAGCGGAGGGCGCGGGGCTGACGACAATGAAGACAAAGACTGAGCATGAGGAGTATGTGTAGATTATTGATAAGAGGGAGATGTGTTTGAGTAGGATGTTTGATGGTTGCGATGATTTTGTATATATTGAATACGTCTCTGTTGTATATCTTGAATTATAGAACAATCCGAAATATTGAAGAACGTTCAAACTCGTTAAATCAATATGCAACATTTATGCTATATTGGGATCTTTTCATTTCAGAACCAATGTCGAACTTCTCTGGGATTCGTCCATACCCTGCACGTAGCAATTCCCAAGCAATCTATATCTGCCATGCAATTGGATGCCAAACTCTTCATTCATACAATATCCACTATTCGACTCCCTAAGAAGAAAGGGAGCTCTCCCTCCTAGGAGAAGTGCGACCTTGTTCTTAACTACCATGCCCTTTGAGTCTAGCCTAATGTATCCCTTCGATGATACAAAGTACGAATGAAAAATGTGGCCCTATGGACTAATTTTCCAATCATTTTCACTACACACACTTCTGTATGAAAGTTCCAGTATCCCTTTTCGGTGCATAATGGCAGACAAGTGCTTAACATATAATAGTCCTAAATGCGCGCTAAAATCGAAGAAATACATGCTAGCCGAAAACTCTCCAGTACTTAAGGTATCCCACACCAGGCTTTGATCCTCTATTTCAATTGCAATTGAGCTAAAAGTTTGACACACAACACGCGTCCTTACAATTATTTGTCTTGAGTCGTCTTCTATACTATTCATCCTTACACAGTGCTTGATCTCGATTATCCACGCATCGTCTACTAACGTGAGAATGATCTACCATATTCCCTTCTACTGAGTAGAAAAAGGAAATTCTGCCTATCAAAAGATCTTGGTGGCTGCTAGTTAAGGTTACAGTGGTAGCTTCTTACTAAAGGAATATTCCTCACTAAATACGGGCTCCTTCGTATTTACTCCTTGTATCCTTCCTCGGACTCGCTAGTGCCTTGACTGGCTGCCTCTGCCCAACATCCAAATCCAAATCCTCCACCAACCTCACCCAACTCTTCCCCGCCCTCTCCGCCAACTCCTCCACGACCCCCTCATCACTTCTCTCCATAACCCTATTAAAAAGCTCCATACTACACCACCCCTCCCACCCAATCTCCTTCAATATCGCCCTCGCCACTTTCTCCACCGGCAAATACGCCCCCCTGTCCTTCTCCCCATAGAAAAGCCTACAGTTCCTACTCCAAGACATCCTACTCGGCTGCTGCTCATTATAAAACGCGTGTCCTGGGCGCAAAGGAGAGGAAAGGCGTTCCGCATCCACGATCTGTAGGAAGAAGATCTTCTCCTTACGTGCTTTGATTTGCTGGACCAAGCGACGAACTGAGGCGACGACCTCCTGTTCAGCGTTTGCGGTACAGCCAGAAGGTGAGGTCGGATCCGCGTATATGCGTCCGAGGATATTGAACGTATCGAGGCAGATGCCGAAGTTTGGTCTATCGACTGCAGAAACGATGGCCCAGCACTCCTCCCAGGTATCCACATAGGTGCCCCAGGACAAACTCTCGTATGCAAATCTGATGAGCGGTGTTTGTTGCAGTCCTAGATCTGCGAGTTCTCTAAGGTCGGACACTATGAGTGACCGGTCTCCTGATATCTGGTCTGTGGGCAAGAAGGTAGAGGGCACTTGGATGATATCCGTTCCTAACACCTTGGCGACTTCGATCCACAACTTCATCTCCTCAATCCGCTCAGCGTGCTTTGACCGGTCGAGTAGCCCCTCGTAGTGCATAAACGGTTGTAGACATATGATTTCGAGGCCGAGTGAGGCACAGAGCGTGGAGACGTAGGCGGCGGCGGAGCGCAAGTTGGAGGGGGTTTGCGGACGCGCAAGATCGGCTACGTCTTCCCAGAAGAGTTCGATGCCCTGGAGACCGTGTTTGGCGGCCATTGTGAGTTTATGGGCAAGGCTGTGGCCGGCGTAGCACCGGCCAAGCGATATGGAGGATATGGCGGGGCGGCAGGGCATACTTTGATGTTGGGATCCTATATTGCACGTAACGGATAGATTTAATTTATTTACCCCTTGTACAAAGAAGAAGCAGATAGAAATATTTGTAGAAAGGAGAATATATAAGAGTGTCCTTGAAGTACGAAAGGTTCCGAACGATAAGGAGTCTGAACCTTTAACTAGTTTCCTGGTTCGTCCAACGAATCAACAATAAATTGTGGGCCCTTAAACAGTTCCGTACAGCCGTCGTTGGCCGATGTCTCGATCGCGAGGGTGTTTGTGCAGGGGAAACTCTTCGATGATGTTAGTCGTGGTTGAGCTTGGACCACCGGATGAGGAGTTGATAAATGTTCTTCCACAGACGTTCATGCCTCGGCCAGACTGGCAATATCGGAAAGCGGCTCGGATGCTTTGATGCTGACACATGTTTGGCTCCGGATTTCCCCCAGGTTGTGGGGATTTGGGTTCCTAGTCCGTGGAGTTGGTGGAGATGAGAAGGAGAAACGTTTTGCAAATGCACATGACTGGCCGAAAGCAATTCAGACCAGTGAAGTCTAAATTCCACCCGATAAGGTACTGCAATCAACTCCACCGTCGAAAACGTACCCTTATCAAAATGAAATCTTCCAACCCTATCAAAATTGCCATCGTCGGCACGGGTCTGATCGGCCCAAGGCATGCTGAAGCCATACTCAACGAACCCTCCGCGGAATTGACATCTATTGTCGATCCAAGTCCAGCAGCAGAAGCCGTAGCTGAAAGGCTCAAATGCCCGCTGTTCAAGTCGGTCAAGGAGATGCTCGCTTCTTCAATTAAGCCAGATGCTGCATTGGTCTGCACACCAAATCATACCCATGTTTTAATCTCGAAAGAGCTGTTAGAGGGAGGCGTGCATGTGCTTTGTGAGAAGCCCATATCTGTTGATGTTGCCAGTGGACAGGAATTGGTGCATATAATCAAGTCGTGGCGGGAAGACCGTAGCATGCAGATCTGACAAGGTACAGGTGGCGTGCGCAAAGACCTACAATCGGCACCTCTTAATCGGCCATCATCGACGCTTCAATCGTTATGTCGTGGCCACCAAGGAGCTTCTTCCTTCGTTGGGTCAAGTCATTTCCGTAAACGGACTGTGGACCATATATAAGCCGGCGGAATACTTTGATCCTCCCACAGAATGGCGACGGCTTGACTCGGCTGGCCCCATCCTCATCAATCTCATCCATGAGATTGATATTCTTCATTACTTGTTTGGCCCTATTGTTCGCGTCTACGCCGAAAAGAGCACGTCTCAAAGAGGCCATGCGGCAGAAGAGGGAGCTGCCATTACTCTCAAATTCAAGAACGGCATCGTTGGCACATTCTTACTCTCTGACGCCGTTGTCTCGCCCCACAACTTCGAGAGTGGTACTGGGGAAAATCCGACGATTCCCAAGGTCGGTCAGGACTTTTACAGGATTTTTGGCTCTTCGGCAAGCCTAAGCGTTCCCGACATGATGCGATGGACATATCCGGATGGTGTCCGAACCTGGAATTCAAAACCGAGTTGTGAGAAGCTGGAAGTACTGGAGACTAAAATCCCATTCGAACTGCAAATTGAGCACTTCGTGAAGGTCATCAGAGGCGAAGAGGCTCCAAGCTGTTCTGGTATTGAGGGGCTTCGCGCGGTGTTGGTATGCGAGGCGATCAGGAAATCTATGATAGACAATCTTCCTATAGAAATTCCAGTAGACCAACTGATCTAGCAGGAGAGAATAACAAGAGTGCGTTTAGGAGGATCTTTAGAAGGCTGTAAAAGGTGTGCTGGCAGATACGGTAGGGTTTAGTAGAGCAGTTTTAATCCTATTACACGCGGCCTGAATTCTAGTGATTCTCCCCAGTTGTAGGAGCACGCACTGCTTATTTTCGTGGAAAGTTTCATGCTTGAAGTCTCGTCGTGTTATGATCCTCCTAGGGTCTATCGTAGAATGTGCTCGGATCAAGATGATTTGCATCGTTACTACCCTGGGGCAGATACACCGGATTCAATGAGTTGAATTGCCCAAACTCCGCAGAAAGCAAATCAGCCATATTCGCATCGGGGGCAAACCCCAGATTTTGCATGAACTGAGGTTGATTCTCGACTCTCTCAGCACCATCAAGCGACGCCAACTCATCAAAGAAGTTCTCGATGTCGCGGGAGGTTGTTGAGTTGCGATGATGCATTAAAGATGGGTTGAAGGCATTCTCAAACCGCGAAGTTTCGAAGTTCTGGATGGCCAGTGTGTTCTGGAAGTCCATGGGATGTGCTGGGGGATGTGTGGAGCTTGCGGGGTTCATATCTGGAAGAAGGTCTTCGAGAAGGGTAGAGCTTGTTTGCGGCCTGTTCATACCAGGGGTCGAGTTGCTGATTGGGATGAAAGATGGGTTGTACGGAATCTGAATGGATTCGGGCGTTTTTGGTAGTTGTATGTTGGTAGAAGCAAAGGAATGCTTAGAATGGGAACTTGCTGGTCCCTGTGTGCTGAAGTGAGAACTGGATGTCCATGCTTGTGTGAAGTCTGACTGGATCTTCTGAAATCGAACCTGGAGTCCTCGATCCGATGAATCGAACCCTTTAGTTCTCTGGACAACTTGGAGTAAGCAATGAAGGATAGGAGGTAGAGCGGCCAAGCCAAGCACATTCTGAAAGTGCTCCAGGATTTCCAGGATGCGCTGCATCCAGGGTTGTGAAGAGAACAAAATGAGGGACGAGCAGTAATATAATAACTGCAGTAGAAGCGCAGGTGGAGTGGACGGGGTCGCAACGTGCTCGGTTTTGATATAGTCAAATGTCGGTGGCAATGAAGCCTTCCAGAGTTCAGCCCGCGCTATGACTTCCTGCATAGAAGGGATGGATTGGTTGTACAAGTTAGTCGAGCCTATGATTCCGACAATCTCAACGAGGTTGTTAAAAGTACTCAAACTGAGCACGGGTGTCCGAGAATTATTTCTTGCTTCCAGTCTAAGGCAACCAGCCCAAGGTTGCCATTCTTCTAGGCCATCTTCGTTGACTCTTCCAATGTGCTCAACGTCGAGACTCTGAAGATACGGACGTCGCTGCAACTGCATCGAAATAAGTGTGTCCAGAAGAAAGCATCCAGCAAAGACATGTCTAAATCTTAACGTGCGAGACGATTCGATGCGTTGTAAGCCCATTATGATCCGAGTGGCATGGCCTACGACCATCCAGGCAGCTTCTGGGGCTGACTGACTTGTATTGAACAAAGCCAATATAAGCAGTGCTTTTACATGTCCTAGCTCAAAGGCATCCAGTTCAAGGGGTATCAATGTTCGTGCAATGTTGTATAGTTGTGCGGGAGTATATTGGGTGGTGTTTTCTAGATTGTATGGTTAGCTATTGTATAAGAAAGATGATATTGATATGGGGTGAATGAGACCACGTAATCTTGCGCAGGCTCGGATCGTTCACGGCATAGTGTGGAATGAAAGTCTCGAGAAATCTTACCCTCTGCAATCCCGTCATGTCGAAGATCCGTGGGGCCAGCCTGGGAGTCTTGAATGGATGCCAAAGCAAGGATACTCCAAAGTTCCGCGTGATCTCCAGAATTGGGTAGTTTCGATGATGATAATAGAAGGCCGTGCTCTGGGTAAGAATACGTCAACTTCAAAACGTCGTGTTTCTCAGATATAGGGAACCAGCAATGGGTATACGCGAAGTAGAGATCGAAGAGACGCCACCTGTTTGTCGGCAGTACGGTAGGATAAGCGTTAGGAAGCACCTATTTGGAGATGGTTAGCATTGTATTTGGGCTCGACGTGCAACATAGTGGCACTACGAGAAAGATAGCTTTTACTGGAAGTGGTAGCCTTACCTCTTCTTGTGGTAGTTGGCCTGAAGGTGGATAATATGAGTTGGTGTCTTCGGCGGCCTTTTGCGGTATTACAATTGATGCGATATTTGGACTACGATTTGGGGGAGGACGCTGTTGAATGGGCAGTGACTCCTTCAAGAAATAGTCAGCTTACCATCCTTTTTGATGGGATATGATGGCCTCACCTCTTCTTGCTGCTGTATCCCATGGGTCTGATAGTTCAAGTTGGGTGCGGTAGACTCAGCATCGGTGTCTTCGTCATCGGTGTCTGGAGTTCTACTGCTGTCGTGTCCATGGTTGGGGATTTCCTCCCCGGAAAGCAACTTGTCGATATCTTTACAAAACCGGCTTTTCCTCCAGCTTTTGTGCAGTTTATTTGAGTCTTTCGTATCTCGCCCAAGGAGCACTGATGATGAACCCTCTTGTGTTAATTTCCTGTTCAACAACGCCTCAGCGTCGGTGTTCTGAAAGAGCCAGGTAAGAGCAAGTTCTAGGGACCGAATGTAGCCTACAAGAAGGAGGCAGCAGTCAGCACCATAAACAATTACAGGAAGGCGATGCTTCCCGAGCCATTGATACTCCCACTGGACTCCGCTAGCACACCTAAAAAATGTGCTCCTATTGGGAATGAATGCAAGGCGATTCGTTTCTACGTACCTGGCTGAATACCTCGCTTCTTGGGGTTCGCAGTATACGTGCAATCTCTCTTGGATGCGGTGCAGGTAAAACAGACGGGCTGCACCCCGTCGCATTTCTCCCGGGCTGTTCGACACTGATCGCAAGCTCTCGACACGCGAGAACGTTTGGCCGTCTTATCCTCATTGTTCGAGGCGCCTGGTTTGCGTTTATTCTGGCCTTGGGTAGGCATAGATGCTGTGCCGTGGTGGAAAAGAGTAGTCGCTTCGCGATTCCATCCACAATCTATCCTCGGAGCGAGCCAGCACAAGCGATGGGAATGGGTCAGTTCAAGACAGTGCTCTCCCCTAGAAGTTGCCTGATTGCCTTAGTCGCAACGCAAGATCGTGGTCCTACGTGGTGCAACGGGCAACATGCACTCTCTTCGCCACTCAGGCTGGGGGGTTGAAGTGGAGAAGGCGCTGTCGCTTCACATATTCTGGGGGTTGAGTGCACAGCCTTTTGAGCGCGACGGCTTCTCGATGCGGATCAGTCTAAGATTTCTTGGGACAACAAGCTCTAGATGAGAATCCGGAGAACTAGGCAGGGGTGTGCGAGGGCATCCGTGAAACGTCTAGAAATGGTCAATTGCATTCATCGACAACCGGGCGACAACATGCTCACAGGGTATGTACTTTGCTATTCCCATCGCGTGTCAATACCGACGATGGCCACTGACGGTTGGTAATGGGCCAAAGCTGAGAGGATTGCGGTCGTCAAATTCAAAAGTGGAGAACGAAACCTGGGGTAGCGACAGAAACAGCTTAGCGTCCGAACTTAGGAGGGGTCATCCAGCCTCGCAGCCACGCCAAGAGGTGCGGATGAATGTTTACCAGGCCAGCTTCATCGCATTCTCTCTCCTTCACCATGGCCGTGGTGCTCTCCGAGTCATTCGCCCCGCCCACGCCCTCGCCGAACCCACCTGATTGAGCATCTTGCACGGCTCTGCGACACCATCAGAGCAAACCTGCATCAGATGTGGCGAGCGACCCTCTTACCCCCCTGGAGTCTCCTGCATGCCGCCTAGGACAGAACGCTGCCAGAGTTCTGAACGCGGGAAAAGGGACACCGCTCTCCGCCAATGAAGAGTACGAGAATCTAGACCAAAAAGCGACACTGATATCCCTATATCGACCCTATGCGCCAGGATTTCACAAGACGTCTCCCAGGCACAGCTTGAGAGATTTGGATCACCATGGCATCTGCAGTGGGAACGAAGAGAGCTTTCTCTGCACTCGGCGATGTGGAAGCGGGGCGCAATGGGTGGAATGCTTCAAAAAACCCCCCGTCTGCCTTCAATGGACCGTCCCAGAGGCAAAGGATTGGCGCGGACGGATCTTGTAAGTCGAACAGCCCCCCGGATTGGAATCTGGAGTGTTCAGAGCATACTAATGCAACCACAGACACATTGAATCCAAGCAATCGATCCACCCCTCGGACTACACCCACACCCACACTTGCACCTGCACCTCGCGATTCCCCCCGCGTTTTCGAGCCGAATGCCTCCATCGTCCTCATCGGCATCCGCGGGACCGGGAAGTCCACATTAGCAGTCATAGCATCCGTGGCGTGCCAGAGACGGGTTGTGGATGTCGAAACCCTATTTTATGAAGCCACGGGCTTCTCCACCGCAAAATACAGGAAACAGTTTGGCGCATCCAACCACAACCTGCGCCAGGAAGACCTGCTCCGCACCGCGCTTCAGACCTGGGATAAAGGCGCCATCATAGTATGTAACGGGAGCTCGTTGGAGCGCACTGGGCAAGCTCTTCTGCAAGACTTCTCCCGGACGCATCCCGTCGTCTATATCATGCGAGAGCTGCCTAGTATACATCAATATCTCGAGGTGCTGGACGAATCGAAGCTTCAAGATCTACTCGCTTTCAGCAGTCCCATATTTCGACGCTGCTCCAATTACGAATTCTACAATATGTCGGAGACGAAAGCTGCTTTCTCCATCGCTCCTGTGAACCAACCTTCGGTCCCTGCGTTTCTTACTCTGAAACGCGCTGAGCGGACTTTCCTAAAATTCTTGTCTCTCGTCACTTCCCAAGAAAACACCCAAGGGGCCATTCAAAACACCATTCCACCGCTGCAGCCGGGTTTCCCGCTCTCAGACGTGGCCACAGAGCTGAGGAGATATACATGCGCTGTTCAAGTGCCCCTGTCAGTTTTGCTAGCCGAACAGGCGGACATTGAAGATCTGGAATTTGGCTCGGATGCTTTCGAGATTGTGGTGGATCCCGTGGAATTGGATACGCACATGCAAAGACTTACGTCCGAAAAAGCTGACCAGATCAGTCGAAGCATCTCGAGAGTGAGGCGGAGTACTGTTGTCCCAATCATCTACCACGTGATGCCAATCGCTGGACATATCTCGAGACGGACATCGTACCTCGAACACGTACGACATGGATTGCGCTTGGCCCCAGAATTTGCTACGATTGATCTCTCCTTGGACGAGGAAGCCATCCTTGAGTTAGTGAGAACCAGAGGGTCGGCCAAAATCATTGGGCACCTTCACGCCGCCACAGACTGGTATAACCCTTTCTGGCTCCAGAAGTATGAGACGGCCATGCGTCTAGGATGCGATATCGTGCGATTCACTCGCCCAGCAAACTTTATGGAGGACAACGCCGCCATCCAAAGCTTCAGAAACAAGGTCAATGAACAATCCAGGACCATTCCCCTGATATGCTTCAACACGGGTCGAGCAGGGCGTCGTTCGGCATGTTTCAACCAAGTGCTCACCAGCGTCATTCCTGAGTCATTAAGGGAGAGCCCAGACTTCGCCAGCAGAGTGGAAAGCAACCCGGAAACATCGTGGATCACGGCACGGGAAGCTACGCATGCTTTGTATGCTTCGTTTACGTACGATCCAATGCAGTTCTACATCATCGGGGCCAGCGCCGGATACAGCTTGTCGCCTACCATGCACAATGTTGCCTATAAGGCGTGCGGGATGCCCCACCACTTTCAGACTCTTCAAACACCAACGCTAAACCGCTTGCAAGACCTAGTGCAGAATCCCAACTTTGGCGGCACTGCTATAAGTCTGCCTTTCAAGATCGAGGTCATCTCTCTTACGCATTCTCTGAGCCGACATGCGCGCGCCATCGGAGCTGTTAATACGCTCATACCCGTCCGTCACCTGAATCCCGATGGCAGCATCCCCGAAGACCTAGAACTGCTTCAAGAGCGCAATCAAGCAGGCCCCATCAAGGCCTTGTACGGAGATAATACTGACTGGATCGGCATACGATCATGTATTCGACGAGGTCTCTCACCGGCGAATGCTGTGAGGCCGACTACATGTAGTCTTGTTGTCGGGTCAGGCGGAATGGCACGCGCTGCTGTGTATGCCATGTTGCAGATAGGAGTGAAGAACATTGTCATCTTCAATCGAACATATGCAAACGCAGAGAAGCTCGTCGCCCATTTCACCCGTCTTGTTTCCTCACCCTCCAGTACTGGCGTACTCCCTTCAGTAACCAGCCAAGGACCTCCTCCAACATTCCGCATTCTCCAGTCTCGAGATGATCCATGGCCGTCCGATCTACGCTCGCCGACAATTATCCTTTCCTGCATCCCCACGCACCCGGTCGGCGACAGCCCCGCGCCAAACTTCACGCTTCCCAAGCCATGGATGGAGAGTCCAACTGGGGGTGTTGTCATCGAGTTGGCCTACCGAACGCTGAAAACGCCCCTGATGAAGCAAATCCGAGAAGAAGCTCCTCGGTCTTGGATATGCCTTGATGGGCTGGATCTTTTGCCAGAACAGGGATTCGCGCAGTTTGAGATGTTTACAGGAAAGCGGGCTCCAAGGAGGATCATGCGAGAGGAGGTTTTGAGGTCCTGGACTGATGACCAGGGGCAGAGTGATCTAGGGATGGTGCAAGCGAGGTTAGAGGCGATTGATGACCAGGAGCTGTGATATCAAATATACATTTACAATTCTGAAATCATTACTATACAAGCCGCCAGCACTGCTTCTACTCAACCAATCGCCAGAACCATTTTCTACTGTGTTTGAGTGACAGAAACTGCTTCCTATGCCTCCTCGCCAGCTTGAACAGACAATGAATCGTCCGATGAATTAAGAAAATGATGAAGAGGACATTCCTCAGCTGCCTAGCTCTAAACGGAATTGAAAGGCCAAATGCGCAGTACAATAAGGGAGTCAAAACAGCCTGTGACAGCGGAATAAACCGTGAAATGTCGAGCTATGACCACCAGCGAAAACCGTTTTGAGCGGATAATGCCTGCGCAGATCTCTACAGCGCACGTGCCACGTGAACGCTTGCCAGACCCTCACACGCGCGCCCACGACAACGGGCCCCAACGTCACCAATCCAATTCACCACCCTACGACGCCGAATATATTCTACGCAATCGCATCGCCTCGATCCCACGCTGCTATGCACCTCTAAACACAACTACCACGACGGCCATGAGTGCGCGCCGGCCTCTCCAGCCACTCTCCCCGCCCGCGGGAAATGTCGTTGGCGCCAAATACAACTACACCACCAAGGTTGACAACCATCACGATGAAGTGTCCGAATTCGGCGACCAGGCGCAGGATGACCATACACAAGGCTCCGGATCGGTCGCGTCTGGGCTCACCTTTCTCGAAAACGACGCCGACGACTTTGACAGGCTCATGATACAGGACGCGCGAGACAAACGGCGGCTGAACAACGCGCTGAATGGCCAATTTCGACCATTTCGAAAGGCGCGAACACATCCGCGTGTTGCGCTCACAATGGACAATCTGGAAAGAAACGAAGTAGGGAACAACGGGGCTCTACACGCAGAGGCGCAAGTCAAGGTCCAAAGCCCGCCAAGCAGCAGCGGGTCAACGCGATCAGACCCTGCCGTACAGCCGCCGTCGGGATGGGGGCGCAAAGGAAGGGTTAGGAGGGACTGGCTGCGGACAATTACGTCAGATGAAGAGCTGGAGCCTGGAGCGCAGGAGGACACCATTGACCGGCTAGTCCATGAGGAGGATGTAACTCCAAAGCGCGCTGACGAGGCAGCATACAGGGATGTCGCGGATTTTCCTGTCCCGTCTATCGAAGACAGCCCTCTGTCACGCAAGAGCTCTCACGCTGGAACGCCGGCATCTACCCGCCGGCACGAGGCACAGCTAGACCGAATACAGGACTGGGACTTCACCATGAACGAGGCATCCTTGATCGCGTCAACGCCTTATGTTCCACGAAATACCGCTCTCGAAGACATTCGATCTAGGGAGATGGAGAGCTTGAGAGAGCAGGCCGTCACAACGGCCCGGCTAGACAAGATACGAGAGAGCTCGCCAGAAGAGACGCGTCGCCGCCCAAGGTCATCTTCCGCACACTCCACCAATAATCAGACCAACGGTACTGCAACAACAGAGCCACCGACTCCTACGGCGAGCACGTCCGAGCTGCGCCTGCGCAAAAGAACAAATTCGTGGAAGACAATTGGAAAATCCCAAGCAGTTACTGGAGAGGGAGGAGGTGAAAGGGCCCATTCACCGGTCATAGTGTTTTCGAAGAGCTTTGAGACGGTTGGAATTGTAAATCGCGACCTCGTTGCTAATGCCCCGACAAGCCCCAAACGCCCAACCCACCAGAGAGAGGACTCGCATGATCTCCTGCGGCGGCTTGCGAGAGTATCCAGCGTCACACCCAGTCCAGGCAGAAATTCCAATTTGCGACCCTCCACTACACCCACAACACAAGGACAAGCAGGCAGCTCCTCGCAAACGGTCAGTGAAATATCAGCTCCCAGCGCCAAGGACGCCCAATCTCCAGAAAAACAGACACAGCAATCTACTTCCGCTGAGGCAGTCATAAACGCCCCAAGCACCCATCAAGATCAGCTAATAGAGAAGCCGCAACCGCAAGATCCTACCACCATCCCAAATCCAGAAACAGAAACAGAAACAGTCGACGTTGACGCCACACCACTGCCGATAGAGCGGTCCTTGTTGTACGCTAAGACGCCTGTCGTGACGGGCGCTTGGATTGACACTCCCGTTCCCCGTACAAGCCGCCGACCCCCAGAGCCATCTCGATCCCCCTCCAGATCTCCTAGGAAAGGCAGTCCGAGCAAGGGATCTCCACAAAAGCAACCTGAAGTTCAGCTTCAAACGGCAGAAGAAGTATCCCCCATAGCAATCAAACGACCCACACTTCCTGGTTCCGCACTAGAAGCAATCGTTGAAGAAGCAAAGGCTAGTGGGAAGCGTCCCCGCCCGGACGATTTGGGAGACTCGACAATGAACTCCTTAGAAGATATGCTCGAGCCCAACCACAGTCCTCAGAACTGGGAAATCGGCGACTTAGACGAAGATACACTACAGGGCTTACAAGTCCCTACTGGAGTCCCTCGAAACGAAGCCGAACGCCAGCGCCAGCAGGAAGCTCTCCAACTTCATAAAATGAATGAGAGACTAAAAGCAGCGCGAACCAGCCTACGAGATGCAAGTCGAGGCATGAAGCGCGTTGAAGACCAAGTAGAACACGCAGAAGGAGGTACTGGCACGAGCCATGAAGGCGTAAGAATCGTCTACCGCGATTGTCCATGTGCTCACAACGGCCACCAGTGCATGGGTCCATGGTCCGCAGCATGGGCGGGCTTCAAGTCAATGTTCCGCGACCCGAATAGCCATAAATGGTGGGGACTTACGTGGATGAGCATCGGCCTCATTATCATTTGGACTTGGTTCATCACGGAGAGTATAGCCTGGTATTTGGACCCCGCTTATGTTCATCCTGGTACTATGTTGTATTAACGCATTTGCAGTGAATTTGAATGCCACCAAGAGTACGCACGCTATATGGACGACTTTGGTGTTGACCCCGATGCGCCGGAGATGCCGTATGTGCTGCCGACGCTTTTTTATCGCACTTTCATGCGGGCCTGGTGGCAGCCGCTTTGGGCGTCGCTTGTATGGTTGTGGCATACCGTGTATGAATGTTGCTGGGCAGACGAGGCAGTGTTAAAGGCGGCGGCGAAGACAGCTACGAAGGTTGTGAACCAGTTTACGAAGACAGTAGCGAGTCAACAGGAGACGTGGGAGCCAGGTGGGAGTATGTACGATGATGAGGTGATTTGATCTAGCACTGAGCGTTGTTCAAAAATCGGGGTTGGGATTGGGATCGAGGAGTCTTGCATACGAAGTTCTTTAGCATGGCGTTTGGATAGCTTTGGTTATTACCAGGCTGGATTTACATTGCTGTCTGTATTACTAGGTCTTTGGGCTAGTTCGATGGGATGTGGTTGAGTATCGTAAATTCGCCTGGGACAAGAGCCCTAGAACACCATACCGTCACGTGGATATGCCACTGAATAATCAGTTCGTCATATATATATCAGCTGTACATACATCACACAGAATACACATCTTGATACTCTTTCCTCCTGCTTACATGTTCATTCTGTCTTTTGTGCTACCATGCTTTCAGATCGCATTAAAGACCAGTAAGTGCCCTCTTTTTGGCCACACTTCTTAGAATTTTGTATGCAGGATGCTACTGCATTGCTGAGTCGTCTGTTGTACTATATAGCTAGCTCAGCTGATCGCACCTCACTAAAGACACATCAGACCTATACAACACAATACACGTTTTCATACCCCGTGATGACCACAGCCCTGCTTACAGTTATGAGCCTGGCTCGCCCAGACTACCGCATATGCCCTCTACCCACCTCTGTTTCTATATTATATACCTCAATCAACCCATTGCTGCCTACATTCAATCGATTCTTCTGATCATTGTCTGATTACCTCGCACTGCGATCCGACGCATTCGAATCACCTCAGCCATCCTCGTTGTCAAGACCCTTGCTGGTGACTCGTGGCGATACATTGATTCTTCCTTGACGATCACTGTTGTTCTCGATGAACCTGAGATGCCTCTACCGTCAGATTTGGGAAGCACAAACATATCAAATATTTCCTTAGATCAAAAAGCTCACTGGATTGAATTTAACAGCCTTTATTGTCGACAGCTGAAAGACTACGAAAGGTAGAAAGCAAGACTTGAGAAGGCTGAAGAATATATCATCACCAACATTGATAAGTCGTACCTGCTTTAAAAGGCTAACTATAACTCTCTTAGTGACTTCCTTACATGCCTAAAAACAAGCTCTAAGCCCCTCTGAATTAACACGCGAGCAGACGATTATTGATTGCTACCTGCGGGTAAAGCGCCTAGATGCTTGAAGAGCTAACTTTGAAGACCGGCAACAAGAATACTGCATAGCATACCTGAGAGATAAAGAAGTCAAGATACCTAATATCGCTAGCGATAGAGTTCATTAGGGTCTCGCCAAGGCGATTGAGCAACTAAACTATGGCTATCCAGCCATTATATTTCAACAAATCACATCCTCATTTTAAAAACTAACCTTAACACTGTTATTGATTGAAACCTCTTTGAGCGCATTCGCTTAACACTTTTGACAAACTTATATTAAAATAACTAAATATATATAGAGGAGTGTATGCAGCTACCTTACAAGGTGAAGGATCTTTGTACACGAAGAAGAGACAATTACTATGCCCCTTAGATTTTTACATCTAAGGAATCTGTCTAGATCTTATTGAAATATAAGGCCTCAAGGCTTTGTGCCTGACACTTGCAAATTGGAGAATATTAAGGCCTTCTGTAAGGATCCTGAATGGAAGAAGATTGTTGCTGAAGTTAAATTAAAAGCAAGAATATATCATGTATGCAAGAAGAAACAGCAATATTGACATTAGCAATATTGAGGTTATTAGAATCAAAATGTAGAAGTCGTTCAGAAAGCTATTTGTGATATGGGCAGCAGTCAAGATTCAGACCTAGATCATAGTGAAATCGATCCTAGCGATAAGCTTCCTTGGGAGCTGTGCTAAAGGTATTTCCCTCGGCTCAATGAGATTGTCTGCAGCTGTATGTTGATGGGATCGTCCTCAACACTCATGAAAGCCTCTAGCCTTTACAGTGGTGGTCGGTATCGGTTTCCGGTTCCTGCACTTTGCAAGGGCGATCTCATGAGCCGTAGCTCTACCCACCCATTATCTATACATTTCGAAATATCTACAAGGTCATGGCCAGAGCGGGTCGGCCATCCTCCCTGTTAGCTTCACCGGAGGTGTTCATCTGCTCCTGACGAGGCTTAAGTGCTCAATCTTCCAACACGTGCTGCTAATTAAAAGGTTCTCGAAGCTTACCTGCGGCAAATTACCAAGGTATATATTTATGTTGATCCCCGCCCTCTATGAAACAAAGAGAACCAATCAACAAGAATAGTGAGTTTGGTATGTATAAATGCTCTAAGGCGTTAAATATATTAAGCTCCATTTCACATATCGCATATCTTGTTAGGCTGCGCGCTGGAGGTACGCCCTAATAAGTACTTGACGACCAGTTATATCATGTGAAACATAGTGAGAGCCGATTTCTTTTCTGCCCTTGCGATATTTCCGTTACTCCACGGGTCCATCCATCCTTCCAGAAAACAGGTTCCCAAAACTTTAGTCACCTCCTCGCCTCTAAGCGCTATTGGATTCGAGCATCCATAAACAAGGCAAATACGATCTCCACAACGCAAATAGCTTCCCAGCGCGAATTCACCAGATCGTGTCATCCACAGAGTGCGGCCATGCATGACTTGCATCATGGTGTGCTCTGTCAATGATACATTTTCTGTGGAATCGGATGGGCAAGGCGGAAGATTTTCATAGCTCAGTGCGCAACAGCCTTCCGCAACGAGTGCCTGGCGCAGTCTGTCCTTGGTAGGTTTTAGAGAAAAGCCAAGGTCAACGGTAGATTTAGCGTGTCTTGATGCTGAAGAGTCTTTGTGTTCAATAGACCGCTTTATCTTATTCCAAGCCTCGATACAGCGCTCCAACAGTGCATCGAGCTGGGCCTCAATAGTTGTTCGAGATGATAGAGAGCCTATTTCTGTGTCGACATGGTCGAGAACAAATCCGTGAGCCTGTATTGTCCGCTTCTCCTCACCCGCGCAGAATATCGTACCACGATACGTGGTACGATAGTATGTGATATGAGTAGGGATGAATAGAGGATACAGCTTGGGGGATGATTTGGCATAATGTCGAAAGTTGGTATTTGATCGTTTAAACGGCATAACAAGGCGCTCTTCTCGGAAATCTGGCGTCCAGGTCGGAATTTTTACTTTGCGCTTTGTATTTTCCACAGCCCTGGGAATAACTTCGAAGAGATCCAAGCTACAGGTTCCCTCTATTATTGAGGTGGCGGTATCAATCATAGCTACCTCTAGGGAAGAATCATATGATGGTGTTAGATTGATACCAGTATCAAAATTAAGCCCAAAGAACGCATAAAGTCGATCGAGCGGCTCTGATGTTTTTGCCCGGGGTGCCAAGTGAGACAACGTCTGCTCAATGGGCAAGTGAGGATGATCATTTTTTCTGTGCTGTTCAGTGTAACGATGATACATGATGCGTATGATGTCAACTACTGCGTCGGCCCCATCTATATCTTTGACCTTTGCATGAAGTTCCGAAAGAGATATAGTACGCGCTTGATCCGGAGGCGTCCACATCGTGGCCAGGATGAACAGTGCTGACGGGGGTAGCACAATTTCCTGGAAGACCCATCCTCTTTGGAACCACTCTGACTGCAATATCTCAAGCCAGAAACTTCCCGTAGAGGATCCACTAGATCTAGTCACCTTGCGCAAACGGTGTATAAGATGCCTCATGGTTGAAGTTTTTGGGACCAATGTGTCTTTTGATGTTTGGCTCTGCTCAAGATCGTCTGCGGAAGAGACCAATGTGTCTTTTGATGATTGGTTCTGCTCAAGATCGTCTGTGGAAGAAAGTTCAACGTCGGGCTTGGTCATTTGACCAAGCCATACAAGAACACGAGAACACGAAGTGTATATCTTGCCCATAAGCTTAACTTGATGACCTCGCTCGTTCCTGTCCTCTTGATCAATACAAATCTGGTCGATCCACAGATGTCTGGTTGAACATTGTCTTTCCACGAAAGGTAGAGCGTCTTTCAATAACTTTGTGATGCGCAGAAACTTGCCGTCCTCAAGTGTCACCATCTCACTCTGATCAGGTGAACCCCATACATAGGAAAGAGCCTCGTAACAGGGGGCCTCATTGAATGTTGTTTCAATCAACGAGTAATGGCACGGAGCGTTCGTATCATCAGGAGGAGGTCCAAATTTCAAAAGTCGAAAGCTCAATGGTGTCTCCAGCTTCTGATAGCTATAGAATAGATTCTGCATCGCTTAACACAGTCGATTTATCTTGACAAAGGGGTTGGCTACCGGATGAGCCCACTGGTGGTTCACCAGATATGACACATGAGGATCTGGTGATCCCTGGTCAGGCTGGGACATGTTTCAGGAGAAGTGGCGGTAACTTTCTCTCAATTTTTGGGCTGAAAGATGGTAATCTGGAGTAAGTCATGCACGTTCCTGTGCTGGAGGAATAGGCAGACTCGACTGCGTGAGGTATCTAAACAGGTTAACACCTGGTTTAAACGCAGCAGCAGCCGAGCTGAAGAGACGAGCTAGCTCGCTTGTTCATCGAGCACGCTAATCCTACCTATCGAGGTTAGCGAATATAGGGGAAGAAAGGCTGCGAAGCTGTACCTAAGAAATACTTCTGATCGAGAGACAGCGCCGTGAGTCGGATGTTAGAGTTTCGATTTGAGAGGTCAAGCAAGTTCAGCTCTGGCGGCGAGTGGCTGATTAAGTAGCCCGCCCTGCAAAGCGCTAGTAAACTGGGCTGACTGGGATCGTTCTCAGCTGGTTGGGATCGTTAGCCGCACACCATGGGATCATCCTCAGCCGCATACTCATGTCGGGAGTCTCCACTGGTGACGAAACAGGGTATACAACCAATGGCAGCCAATATGCCCCTCCAAACTCTCCTAATAGAAGGCGTGTGGGACAACAAAAGGAAATACTAGAGGGGAGATTCAATCGCTCTATGAGCAAGGAGGCATGTGAGCGCCGCAGATAGCAAGTGCAAGCAGCTGAGTATGAATCTCCGGGGGCGTCTCATGAAGGTAAAAGCTCATGATGGGGATAACTACCATGGATGAGGCTCTATTACAAAAATTACATCTCATCTTCCACCTCTGACAATGAAAATGAAGGTGTAGGCAAAATTTCGGCTGCGAAGGCATATTGGCTGTGGAGACTCCTGATGATCTCTATACCCTCATTGGGCGGCTAGAAAGCGACTTCCGACTTGAGTATACGTCACTCTTTTAGGGATCTTCCTCTTTTACATGTAATTAGCTTCATCTTCGATCTACGATCAAATCTGAGGGAGGTGTGTAAGCTTCTGCAGTACTGACTCGTCTGCTGTACCTATCTATATAGCTGTCTCAGCTGATCGAACCTCACCAAGGGTTCAATACACATCTTCATACTGCTTGATGACCACAACTCTGTTTACATAATTCATTGCGCACATTTTCTGACATCGCAATGTACATCACTAGATCCCAATAACTAAATAGCTGCCTTTAATCTTATATTGCTACTATCATCATACCATACACTTGGCCGAAAAAGTTTCATCTTGCCTGAAGATCTTTGTTTCGAGGGCGACGTTCCGTATATCTCATCAAACACTTGGCGCGACGGCAAGCGTTTGAGAACATCTCTCACCACCCTAACATTTTTCTCTTCCTCACTTTCTCTTCCTTCAATTCCCAAAGAAACACGTCCACTCTCGATCGATATTCCGAACTGCAAGAGTGTGCGGTCTACGAACTAGGCCTGTGTATAGAGTACCAAGACGCGGACCTGCACGCCCGCCAAGGATGAAGGACGACCTCCCCCAGTACTCTCCGCTTCGCAACAATCACCAGCACGACTTAGACTCCAGCACCGACATCGAAGAACTAGAATCCTCCAGCCAACCCAGCAGACCTCGGCCCCGAAGGCATCGAAGGAAAACCCTCTGGTCCAGAATAAAAAGTTATCGATGGATACTCGACACAGCATTGTTACTCGTGATTGTGGGATTATTGGTGGAGAAGAGATGGAGTAAAAAATATCATGATAGTGGGAAGAAGCAGAAGGGACATCGGTATGAGTTGGCTGGGGATGTAACGGGGTTTGCGCCCAGATGTGAGTACCACTTTACCCCTCAGGGGATGGATATGAATTGAAGTACGGTGTTTGCATGGGAGGTGCTGATTAGAAGCGCTACAGTTTCCCAACAAATCACAACCTTCACACCAAACCACACCTTCGCGCCCGAAAACCCAACTCAATTCTGGAGCCAAGAAACGCAGGACGCGTGGTTGAGCATCGTTCCCAGTACATCTTCCCCCTCATCTCCTCTCTCCACTCGTCTCTCCCTGCTCTTCCCTCTCGCGTCCCCTATCCTTATATCTCTTTCCACCTGCTAACACTCGCTACAGAGGGCCTCGGCTACCTCCTCATCCGCGACCCCCACCTCTACACCGACCTTCCCCACCCCATCCACGACTTCCCCGACTCCACCGTCTACACTACCTCAATAACGCACCAACTGCACTGCCTGTACACCATACTCGACGCATACAACAAGCTCTCGGTGTTCTCCAACGCCTCGCTAATCGACATGCCCTGGCACATCAACCACTGCTTCGAGTACATGCGGCAGTCCATCATGTGCGCGGGGGACGTCGCGCTGGAGGGGGCGGCCACCACGTTTCCACTGGGTGAAAACGGGGAAGATAAAGGAGGTAGTGATGGTTGGGATGCGAAACATGTGTGTAAAGATTACGGGGAGGTGTATGAGTATCTTGAGAAGGAAGCGATTCCGGGGGCGGAGAAGTGGATTCGTTCGTGATAGGATACCAAAATGGAAGGGTTGTGTTTGTGGTTGTAATGATTTCGGTTGTGTATTTGCACGCGACGATATAGATGACTGCCGATTTTTGGCACTTCTTTCGCGACGTTATTGAATGAGTTCGAAAGAAGTAGACTCGCCCTGAGTTAGATTGTGGAGAGAAGCTCGGGGCTCGCGAAAAACCCGGGATGCAGACCTATATTAGATATGTAAGCTATTAACGCTCACTACCAACTTAACTAAGCTATGGAATAAAACACACTTGGGCATCGATCCTCCACGCATGATCTATGTTCGTGTTGGGAAATAGACATACTTCAGTAGTCATCGAGCCGGCTCTTGCATTTTCATTTCTGATCTTTAGCTGGACCACATGTTTCGTAGCCACACCTTACGCCCTCTAGCAACACTGGACGCCTCACTGAAAAGCCTCACTCTACAATCCTAATGTGCCGATTTGCATTGGCCGGCTGGGAAACAAGCATCGAGGCCGAACTGGTGCTCTTGAGGGCCTTGGTTGCAGCCGATTTCGCTGCCAGAGAAGGTAACGATTGATCCAGATCATCCTTTGGGGGTGAGGGTGTGGTGGTGAGATTATGAATCTCCCTCGCAGAAGAAATAGCATGATTCCGATTATGTGAGTACATCCGTTTCTTCGCTATACACACAGAGTCTCGGTGCATAAAGAGCTCTGGGGAGACGCCACCAGCATCGAAGATTCGAGATCGAGCAAGTGTCATCGAGTCGCGGTGGCCACGGAACTTAAGGTCAGATTCTTCCATGTTTGAAAGTCGACGAAGGGAGGGTGGTTTCCGAGTCCTGCTGCTTACCCCTACAATGTTTCCTGGCCGGACACCTAGAGCCCCTAGGTCTGGAACTACATACGAGCTGTGCTTCAAGCCAGTCTTCTCAAGCAGGTCGGTCGCCTTTGGTGACTCCGGCTCATCATCTGCCAAAGAGGCAGATTTAGATCTAGGAGCGCTACCAGGCCGCGAATTACGGCGAGACGGGTTTCCATTCGTCCTTTTGCTGTCAGGGGGGGCGATGGGAAATAAATCGTCGTCTTCGACGGCGCAGTCATGTCGAAGGGTGTGACTATCATCGTCAGGAAACACGACGATCTGTGAAGTGAGGAGCTCCGCAGGATTTCCTTTGACCAAAGACCGTTCTGCAAGTTTGGTGTTCACACACTGCAGTCCACGCGAGGCTGCAGGACTTGCCGCGCGGAGAGCCCGGCTTGCAGACGAACTGCGTCGATGGAGGCGAATATTGTGTTCCAATGGCACATCATCCCAGACGACTTCATAACAACCACTTTTCGACTCCACAATCTGCATGGTCATGGTAACTGGATCTATACCACACTCGTCCGGTGGATGAGTATCGCCGTTGCTCCAAGATGGTGCGATGGCAACCACGTGCACATCAGTCCTGGTAACTGCAGTATCTGCAGGTACGCTCTTTGTCATTGAATTAATACAGGATGGTACTCGTGAGACGACTTTCGCTGGCTTAGCATCACTTGCATCTTCCCAAGTTTTCGACCAGTCGATGCTGTCCGTTGGACCTTGATTGATCTCGCCGTTCCATACCTTCAGCGGCGGAAGTGACAATAGTTTCTTTGATGCTACATCTTCAAAATACACTTTCTTGACTCGGTGGAGCTTCTGGGACTCATTAGGCCCGTTGGATGTCTCGTGTTGCCCATTTTGTGGCGTAGTAGCCGCGCTTTTGGACATGTGTTTTATGCACGGTTTCAAAGGAAGGCTCTTGCCAGATTTGTTTGCCTCTATTTTCAATTGTGGCGTGGAAGATTGATCAAAGTTGGACCGGACTTGAAACCGCATGAGTCCGGGTCTATTTGGAGATTTTGGGTTTGTCCAATGGAATGGACCAGTACCCGTGCGCACTCGCCGAACTCGATATAGCCTGATAGGGGGCCTTCCGATATGTTTCGTTTTCGTAATCAGTCGTCTCTGCAATGTTGCCGAGTCTATTGTCAGATCATGATATTGCGACTTTGTGATGTCGGGGCCAAGATTGGTGGTTGAATGTCGTAATGACCGCGGCGGGACTCGTTCGTTTATTGGGAGCATGAAGGATAGATTGTTCTGGGGTGTTTTCTTCCTACTCTGGCTGCTTCTGTTGGCCTCACCGACACGAAATGCAGTTTGTCTGGAGCCCGCCGAATTCATGGATGAATTGTGATAACGAGATCTGGTCTGCAGCTTCAGATCGCTAGATGAATATTTCAATGGCCTTTTGGATACTTTCAGTCTCGTAGCCTTGAGTTGCTCTTTCGTTCCTTCGTCGACTTTCTGGCTGTTGCTATTACCATCGCCAAGGGGCATGTGCTCCGACAGCAGTGGCTCGCATTCTTCAATAAAATGAAACGCGAAGACATCCAAGTCAGAGTCTTCGTCGACGGTAGGAATCAAAACTGAGTCGGCAATAGAGGGGTTATCGAAGAGAGATCCGGGCATTGTTTTCTCTTGCGATGCCGCGGAACGATGAAGTCGCGTGAAGCTGAATCTGAGTGTAGGATTGGGTCGAGAGCGCCTTGTAGGATGGCCAAGACACTACAGTCGTGGATAATGATGGCTTCAAGAGAACGTATGGAACACGTGGTCCGGATGGAGAGTTGGATAGTACGAGACTGGACGGAAGCGTGGGCAAGAAGCATGTTATAAGTTGCATGGCGAGCGGGTGGACAAACGAGCGAGGAAAGGGCAGTGTATTCATCCATACACGGCTCCTTCCCCAGACCAACCATGTGCTCTAGCACCTTATCAGAGGCGCTTGCCATCGCGCGGTATGTAGAGCGAGGTTCGGCGGCCGCATACCTAGATTAGTTATCGCTTCAGTCTGTAAAATTAGTGGTTCGAATGTACACAACTATTCAACTGCCTTCCAAGAATCCTCAGCTCCATCTCATTGATCGACTGTCGATCTCACGATAGATCCACGAAAACTCCTAAACTTGCACTGCGGGGAGGTCCAGACTGCCCAAGCACTTGAGTAGTAGAGAAAAGCAAAAGTTACCATGCTGATGGGTCGCGAAGCTCGCTTAACTGACCAACGGAAAGAGGAACTCGTGACTGGATGATACATTATGTGACCCTACGTGAGTGATGCTGAAATGCTTAAATCAGATAACACGTTGCTAAGATCAAAGTGATTATCCTATGGGGCTTACTGGAAGACTGAGAATTGAAGTCGTGTGAATGTTATGTGGTCCATGCCGCTATCGACGAGCCCGTCAGCGCATGAGACATGAGTGATAGTGGTATCAATTAAGCCCCTAAGCCCTCCAGCAGAGTTTCGTCAATGGAAGTAAGCAATTCCGGATGATCGTATGTTGTTGGTGCGCTCTGAAAGTAGGCGACGAAAAATCGTTGGACAAAAGACGCTAGTATATCCAAAGTTTAGACCTTACATTAATGACCATACCTGTCTTGTGAGAGGGACGATTCCATA
The DNA here is from genome assembly GCA_001599595.1 of Beverwykella pulmonaria. Taxonomy (NCBI): domain Eukaryota; kingdom Fungi; phylum Ascomycota; class Dothideomycetes; order Pleosporales; family Melanommataceae; genus Beverwykella; species Beverwykella pulmonaria. The sequence continues at coordinate 1,957,531 of BCHH01000002.1, forward strand.
TACGTCCCTTGCAAATCCCCCCTAGAAAAATTCTCGCAAGGATAGTAGGCAAATGATACTCTAATGATTAATGAGGTGAGTAACCGTAGAAGGGACTTCACACCTCAGCAGCAGCTCCACTCCTACCACTCTCCCGACCTCTTTCTCCATTTCAATCCCTTTCCATCTCCGTGTTAATTTCTTCAACCCTCACACATCTCTTCCACTCCTAACTCCTAGCTCCCAACTCCCCCTCATCGCCCTACCCTCCCAAACAACCCCAACAACGTCGCCACGCGATTAACATGCAAAAACGCACTAACACCGATATTCCCCCACATCATATCATTCCACTCCCCTACATTCCAGAACGTCTCCGGCCCCATTACTGCATAACTGGCATAGATGTGTCCGAGGTCCGCAAGCGCAATAATTGCAAGATACCACTTCGCGACGCGGGTTTCCCTCGTAATAGCCGTACACAGGACAGCTAGTGCACCGAGAAGGAGGAAGATATTGCCGATGGTAAGGGCGAGGATTTCGGCAGCAGGCGTAAGGGTGGAGGTGGAGGAGGGGTATTGGGAGGAGACGAAGACGGAGGGCGTGCGGAAGGCGGAGTTCCAGCCGCCAATCCTGTGTGGACAAATATCAGGAGGAGGTTGCTTTGACGTAGCGAGACAGACAAAAGAATGAAATGCTGCATGCAACTTTAGGGAAACCGGCACTAATCGTGCAATGCACACATAGAAAAAGCGCTACTCTATAGCAACGCAAAAAACACAAGTTTAGCACTTACAAAGCAATCGGCTCCAGATACGTGAACAGCAGCGCGGGCCAAATCGGGAGAATAGTTCCGAGAGCCATCAACGCAATCTTCTCTTTGTACACACAGAATTCGAATCAGAATAACGATATCCTTATTCTACACTGTTAGTTGGAGCGAAGAAAGGAAAATGATGATGATCAGGGCGAGGGAGTGCACTTGAAGTCCCCGCAAATCCGGGGTTAGATCTTACGCCGCAGTGGCACGGGTGTGAGAAATTAGCGCAATTCTGAGTATATGTAGGATGCGCGGTATTGTTGGAAAATACAATTTATTGGCTCACGGTTAGTCGCTTTGATTTTGTTGCTGTTCAGAGAGTGTGAGATCGCTATCGTGGTCTCGATTGAAAAAAATAATTAGCGAAGGTGTAGCAAGCCCATTTAGAGTGAGGGATGGGCTGGAACAAGCCGTCATTTGCACATGAATACATTTTACATTGTCTATTGTACAGCCCTCCTCTTCATTGCCTTTCTCTAAATGCCGGTTGCATACCAGACATGCTCAAGAAGCCTGTGCTGCCCACTCATCCCTTCTGTCCCTTATCGCCTTCTCTTTCTCCTCCCTCTCCCTCTCCATTTCCCTCGCAACATCCGGCGGAATCACTTCACCAAACGCCAGAACCTTACTCGACCCAGGGGGAGAATGCGCATTCTTATACGGCCATTTTAGCCTCCGCTGGGACTCGAGATCTCTCTCTGCCAGCGCAAATTCGATAACCTTATCGAGACCGATCTGTCTGTGTTTATGATACGACTTCAGTCTCTTGGGGCGCACGCTGACATTAGGGAGAGTGAGGAGTTCGTCCATTCCGGGTTTCCTTTTACGTGTAGGAAGAGGTTCGGATCGGGATTTGACGTGCGCGGCCTTCTTCTCGGTTTCTACACGAATCATGTCGAATAGCTTTTTGGGCTTGGGTTTCGAGGCCGCACAGAGCTGGCCGTAGAGATCGCCTAGAGTTTGAACAGAGTTGAGATGCGGGTCGGAAATGCGGATTCCGGTGAGTTGGGCTAGACGTTTCGTGAGCTACGGGTAGAGTGTTAGTTTAATGCTTGGGTAAGATGTTGACGGGCGAAGACTTACGGCGAACTTGATGGCAACATCTGCAAGTGAAGCATGTCTCCATTTGGCCTCTGGAGTGATAGTGGTGGCGGTTTCACTTGCAAGGGTAGTTGTTTTACCATAGATTGCTTGACGCATCGCAGCTACATTCTTTTCAGCTGCCTTGGTTGCGGCGTCGAGAATGGTGTGGCGCATTGTGGAGACATTCCTTTCAATCAATTCAGCAGAGGTTTCGAGGATTGTGTGACGCATGGCGGCAACGGCTGCTTCGGATGCATGGGCTGAAGCTATGAGACTGGCGGGGGAGGGAGGGGGCATGGCGTCGACTTTGGGGGTTACGTCCATGGGCTTCGCGCGTGGCACCGGCCTATTCGACATGAAGTCAAAGCGCTTGCCTGGGTCCACTTTGGCTATGGCAAACTTGTGAGGCTCTGTGCTTTCGGGCTGTGCGGGTGATTCCTCGATTTGTTCGAATTCCATGTCTTCGGCCGCGTCAGTTAAAGATTCCTCTGTTTCTGCCCATACCTTGGCAGGATCCCATGCTGGCACATCCTGCATCTTCTTCAACAATTTCTCGGCGGCCCTGCCTTCAGGGTAGGTGAGAGTCAAATCGCCGGTCGGAGACACGTACGTCTTTACTTCGGATATCCAGTGCGGCGGGTTGTATATGCCTTGATTGGGAAGAGTCGTAAGGTCCAGATCCATCCCGGCTTGCTTGAGAGTATAGACCTCGACAACGGCTTGTTGAAACTTCCGTCGGATTTGAGTAAGATCTTTCAATTGTGTGACACGACCGAAACTATCCAAAATCAGCAACTGCTCCCATGGAAATACTAGTCCCGTGGGTCCCAATGAAGAGAGTATAGTATACCTGAACTCAGTATACGGCTTCCCCGTAACCTCCTGGAAAGTTTGCGCCATCATCAAATTCTCATCCCTCAGCGTATAAGGCGTGCCCGTCAAATCCTCAATTTCATCCGCCATCCTTAGACTCAGGGGCGTGTAAGTTTTCATCGTCAGAATCTCAAACTCAGCTGCCATTTTCTCCTCGTCCGTTTTCAGCTTCATATCCTTCCCGCCCACGACCCTCAATCCGTGGCCCGTCTCCGCCCTTCTATATAAAACCTCCAAGCCCTGATCTTTGGAAATCTCATTCCCGTCATCATCCACAAGCACCTCCTCCTCTTCACCGTATTCTTCAGGCGATATCCGCACGGGCGAAGTCCGGTCATATGGGTCGACATGTGCCCCAATCGGCTCTGAGTCTCCTAGCAACCGCTTCTGCCATCGTCTCACGAAGGCTTGATGTTTCTTCTTGTCTTGCTTGTCCGAGAGGAGGAATTGCGGGGATGATGTCGTTGAGAAGGGTGCGAGGCCGTCGCGGGGTGTGAGGGCGGTTTGGCGCAGGGATGGGAAGCCCCGGGGCCGAAGTACATGAGGGGAGGATATAGGATTAACAATTGACCGCTGGGGTCGCGTTATTCGGCGCATTTCGTGGTGGATGATGGGAATGGAGGTGCTTAGGACTTTCAAAAAGTTCCGCGTTTTCGGAAAATTGTCGGCTGTGGGCTTTAGCCAATCAGCGGCATTTACTACCGCTTCACCGTTCCCTGTAACATGACTTCGCTGTGCCAGAAAAAATGAGGCACAAGTAGTGGGGCAGAATCTTTGTGTATTGTATAAGCTAAAGGTAATTCTCATGATTATGGTATTGTAAAGTTGTCGAAAGGAAATCCGCTCCAGATTTAAGCAGAGCCACATTTACGGTTTAGCGTACTTCTATGTCCATATAGTCAGCATGTCTTCTCACATGTCTGTTCGCTCGAACTTTCGCAAAGGACTTTTGGTATTCTCATGATACAATTATCTACTTTAATCAACTCACATGGTCTTAACCTTGCTTCAGGCCTTCCTCCCGGGGCTTCGATAAAACAAGGCTTGCGGAAGGCGGCAGCAGAATCTAAGCGTGTAGATTTTCGGTGCGGCAAACAAACAGTCACTATCACACGTACATATCCTACATATCCTACTCTAGTTAGCTCTTTAATCAGGGTGTATATAGTCCTCGAGCGACCTCTCAGCTCCACACGGCTTTCACACTCTTTCGATGCACTACGATTCTTCAGATAATTGAATCACTCTGTCATACATCATGGCAAACTCCTGGATTTCGAAAAAGAAATTTCTATCTGTTTAGAGAGGTAGTGCCCTTTCCTCCTAAATCGTACAATGTTGACTTAGATGCTTCCGTATATTGCAAGTTTTGCCCTCGAAAATAGAAGCCCCTAAGTTAACAATTTTATGTGAGTACAGTTCCAACACCGGCTATAGCTATCTATCCTCCTTAACTTTTCTACTCCTCGGCTTTAGAATATAGACTTTTGCAAGAGTTTGACTAAAGCGGATCGGGCTTTTCCTGTCCGTTATAATATTAACTGGCCATCCGGCGAGAAGATTACGAATCTGACCCAGCTAGAATGGCCCTCAAGCGTGCTGCGGCAAGAACCTGTCACTGCGTCCCACGGTCATACAGTACTGTCTTGAGATGCCGACGCTACTAGCTGGCCATCTGGCGAGAAGGCTATAACGTTGGCCCAGGGACGTGAGCGAAGATTTGGGTACGCGCCCATTTTTCGTCTTCCCAGCGCATTGCTCTGGGTTGCTTGTCTAAAAGGTCTTCGAGTAACTACGCTGCTATTGGGACGGTTGAGGTTGACCATTGCCCAAGGAGAAACACCACACTAGGCCTATGGCAGTAGATACAAGACGTGCTGGTTAAATTCGGTATAGCAAATTTTGGTGTAGCAAAGCGCGATCCGTTCCATACGCCTCAAGTGAACTCTAGGGATATTTTTCTTACGCCTTGACTAGGAATAATTCCTGCGCCTTGCCTAATACTCCAGATCTAGCCACAAGGCAAGAGGATTAATATTGTCCTATGATGATCTCCCATACCTACCACGACGCAGCATCGGCAGAATGGGCAGTATTGTGACCCTCATCTATCGCCCCCGGAGAACTTCTTCGCCAACCACGTAGACCCCCTCTCATCGTACTCGGCCTTGCCCACTAGTACTTCCTTCAGCAACTCTGGCTGGCTCGCGAACCGCGCAGCCCCAAGCCAAGTGTGCTTGATTGGGTCTTCCGCCTTTGAGATATTGAGCAAGTACTCTGTCGGTACAAGAGGGCGAAGCTCATCCTCTAATCTCTCAATGAGGCCCGCAATCAGCGCATTCCCTCCTACAACAACAATATTCGCTAGCATGGCCGCTTTCAGCGCTTCCGGAAGGATACTCAGGGATTCCATGATAGCCTCTGGCAGCCCCGCTTCCTGGATCCCGATATCAGTGGGTCTGAACAAGAGCTCCGGCACCGTGAAACGTTCGTTCCCAAGCGGAAGCACATCTTCTCGGGGTCCTTGGAGGGGTTGAAGACCGCGACGCATTCGTGACTGTACAGGATCGTGCGGACGCGCATACCCGTGGATTGCGCCTTCATAGTCGGGTAGCACGTAATCGAGCACAATACTTGGATCCAGCGTACGCTTATCACCCAGCCTTCCCTTCCACGTCCGTTCTAGATCCTGGGAGAACTGCTTGGTAGACGGCGAGACGAAAGACACAGCTTCTTTGATCTCGTTGAGAAGGTACGTCTCTTCCATCATGTTGTAGTGTCGCAGCGAGGCGAGTTCTTTGAGGTAATTCGTGAGTAGCTTGCCACCAACAGTGAGACGTCGGACGGCTGGCTGGATAAGCTGGCCCAAGTAAAGTGGCAGGATGGTAGTGTCAGAGTAGGATGTGTCGATTATGAGCAGACATTCTTGCGGTAGGGAAGACGGTGGGGGTGGGATAGACGGATGGTAAGCATTCAGAACTGGGCCTGCACATAGTCAATACAGTGGTTCCTGGTCGGAGAGGATGGTAGGAAAATATACCGACACAACGGTAGTATGCCGAGAACTCAAACTGCTCAAACACAATCTCGTCGCAGTTCTTCTGCAACTCCTTTGGGCAGTTTGGTTTCTCCATCAGAAGCAAGTTCGTATCCTTGGGATCGCACTAAGACTCCTGTCAGATTTCCTACTCTTCCGTGCCGTGAGAAAGACATATGTCTCGTACCCACCCTTAGCCCCTCCCCCGCTGTCGAGCTCAAGAACTCATGCTCCCAGATCGCCTTCTCCGCTTCCCAATTCACAATAAAGCCCTTCTCTACCGGACGCCGGAAAGCCAATTCTCCAAAGTCTTTGCATTGATCGAGCTCCGAGGATATGTACGTGCGCTTGTCGCGATGGCTGCGCGCGATGCAGTTTGGGAGGACGTGACAGTCGTCGTAGCTGGGGTCGGAGGACGGCGCAACCAGACCGGCTTTGAGGGTGTAAGCGCCGTTGTCAAGGACAAGCGTTTTATTGGGTACGGCGGCGGAGGCCTTCTTTGAGCCTTTTGGAGGCATGATTGTGTAGTTGATAATGTTTGTATTGATGGAAGGGTGAAGGAAATGTTGCCTGCTCCGCATCGTTCTGAAAAAGGTTGGTATTAATACGGAGCACACCCCCGCCGAAACTCCGTCCATTTCCCCGCCAAAATTTTATCCCACTTCTCTCCATAAGATATTCACAACCTCACGCACGGCACCCTCCCGTCGCCATCTACAGAGACTTCTGCCTGCATAAAGACTTGTGCGCTCAACATCCCACAGTCATGGCCACGAAATCAAAATCCGCCGACGCGTCCATGCACAACCTAATCAGCCTAACAAGAACTACCCAAACCCTCCTCGCGCACTTCCAATCCTCTCTCTCGCCCTCTCAAACTCCGTCAATACCCGCCGCCACCTCTCACACTGTCCCTAGCTCTGCCGACTCACCCAACCCTCTCGAAATCGTAAAAGTCACAACCACACTCCTGCGCTCCCACACCACAACGCTCTCCCTCCTCCTCCTCACACCACCCCTTACGCCCTCGGCCCTCGTCAAGAAAATTGGGGATGTGAGTTCCGGCGTGCTCAGCAATTTGGTGGCTGCTGCTGCTAGCAGTGCTCCAGTAGCAGGCCAGAAAGATGAGTTGGGGGACTTGATGCGTGCGGAGCTCAGGACGCAGGTGCGGAGGCTGATTGGGACGTGGGGGGAGGTGCTTGCACTTGTTTTGCGGTTGGCAGAGAAGAGGGAGAGTGCGATCGGGAAAGACGATGGGCCTACTGAGAGCGAGAGGCAGGATGTGCTCGCTGCGACGGGAGTAGTGTGGGAGGCGTGCGATTCGCTGCTCAAAGTGTGCCAGGATGGAGTTGTGGGGCTAGTGGTGAAGAAGGCAGAGCAGTGGAGGAGCGTGCTTTTGGATGCGGTGGAAGAATTGAAGGAATGGGGAGAGGACGTTGAAGATGAGGACGACGAGGACAAGGCGGCGGGGAGTGATGAAGAAGATGGAGGATTTAGGGATGAAGATGATATTTTTGGCGCTGCAAATAAGCTGGGGAAGGGAGATAAGGAGCTGAAGCGGCTGCTGGATACCAGTGTGAAGAGGCTGAAGATGGTGAGCATGCTGTATCAGGCACTGATCAAGAGGAGGCTGAAGACGTTCCCGAAATCATCGTCTCCATCCCCGGCACCCTCGAACGGAGAGAGCTTGGCACCCATTCCAACGCTCGACAAACTGATGGCGCTTCTAAAGACGATCCCGGAGACGGTAGACGATCTGGCAAGCGCATTCTACGACTTGAACGAGGAGGAAGCGAAGGAGACGCTGGACAAGTGCTGTGGAGAGGCAAAGATTGCTGTCGATTTGGTCAAGCAGAGCTGGGCTGGCACAGACGATGAGTTCACGGCGTGGTCTGGGAAATGGGTCGTGGCGTTGGAAGCTTCGTAGCCATCCTCGGTGCAAAAGCATACATAACTCAAAAATCACACCCAAGCCCAAAATCCAAAATAAGACTACAATGATCAAATCAAAAACCCTGTATTGGGCCTAAAACATACTTCAGAAGAGAACTGCACCCACCACCTTTACTCCAATCTGTCTGTACCAACCCGTCTCCATCGACCATCACTCCATACCCCCATCAGTCGCATCCACAAAGTTATTCAAGAGGTTATCCTACAACCACATGGCAGCCACACCAATGGCTAACGCGCCCATATTCGCCACGTTCGCGACCGCACCACCCGTGCTCTGCGCTACACCCGTCGCACCCGTCGCACTCGAGGCCCCAGAAGCCTTAGAAGCAGTGACGTGGGCTGAGCTGGCGGCTGCCGCGCCAGACGTAGTAGGGACTGCCGTAGCAAGGTCGGTTAGGGTTACGCCAGCCTTCGCGCAGATTGCTGAAACGGCCGGGGCGAGCTCTGCAGAAATGTTAGATTTCGTACATAGTGGAAGGAGGAGAGGGTTAGCAAGGAGGGAAAGAGAGGAAAGAAGGAAAGAGCAAGAACGTACCAGCGATATCACTCGCAGTGCACTTGGATGGCACACACGCCGTGATCTCTTCTGTGATCTTATCCTTTCCAGTTGTGCACTGGCATTTTACGTCCGTTAATGTGCACCCGGCTGCTGGGACGGCGATCGCGAAGCAGGTGAGCTAGATCGGCATGTCAGCATATGTTCCTAGAACCATCGCATGAGCTTGAGGTGGAGTAGAAGAGTGAAGACATGGGATCCCTTCAAAGACTTGGAAAGGATATCGTAGCCATCCGCCCCCTCGCATTGGTTTGCGATGGAGTCCATAGTAGCTCCAGGGTTGTGTGGAGGGGAGCCGGAGGGACTTCTTACAGCGCAAGTAGGGATGCCAGTCAAATCCTGAGCATTGACGAACACGAGGGAGGCAGCAAAGACAACGGCAGAGATTGAGAAACGCATTTTGCCTAGGTCTGATGTTGTAAGAATACGAGATGTCGTTGGGGGTATAGATTAAGTTGTCGAAGTTGAGAAGGTATTAGACAGTAGGAATCAACGCGTGAAGACGAATTGGATATAAGTAAAAAAAAGAGTATTTTGAGAATGTCGAGTATGGAAAAAAAGAAGCAAGCAGACACGCAAACACCCTTTGTAGCAGGAACAGTGGACCCAAGCACTTCAAGCGCGCCATTGTGTTCAACCCCTAACGGCTTTGGAGTCTCCGCTTGTCCAGTTGGGGTGTTAGAGGACGGGCGCAGCGCGCCGAGACCATTCGCGAGCTGTGGTTCCTCCGGGGTCTCTGATTTGGCACAAGGTTAAAGGAGAGGAGGGCTGAAGAGGACTGAGGTTCGGTTGGGGTTGGGCAGGTTGTGACACTCGAGACGGGAAAAGCAATATATCCATCGTTGCAAAAATGGACCCGCATACATTGATTGGTACGCAGCATAGTATCTCATCACTTCCCCTTCAACAGCAACGCAGCATCTTCAAGGGACAGGAAAAGTAAACATTAACCAATTGCTTGCTCCTTGTCTCCCTCCTTAGCTCTGCACTTTCGAGACCCTGAATCGCGCAACGCTAGGCAAAGCTTCCCCGTCCCTGGTGGCACAACAAGATCTCGCCTTCGAACTTTCTGGACCCGATATGGTTATTCTTATTGCCGCGAGAGTTTCCTCATAAAGATGATCTGATTTGCATTGCTAATTCCGAGTCGCTGTATCTCCATGGCACTAATCAGAACTGCAGGGTACTGAAGCTGGTTGGCGAGGATAATGGCTAGTTTTCAGGTGCGATTTTTGCAGGGGGGAAGTGGAGGTGCTGCAAAATTGAGGTCGTGATAAGACCGTTGATTGATCCATTAAACGGGTTTGGGAACGAGAAGTGGCGTCGTGCTAACTTCTGATCGATAATGAGATGTCTCAGGCACAGCTACAATGTACTCAAGATCAGCACTTTCCATTCAGACATTTGAGCTTGGCTTTGCGTTTCTATGATAGACGTGAAGTCATCACCCCACCTTTATCTAGTCGAACCCTGCATCTCTCAATTCCATCACGATCCCATTCCGAATCCGATGAGAATCAACGCAGGAACGTGCAGGGATGTGCGGTTCCTGAGACGCAAGTCGGTCCAGCTACTGCAAGGGCTGCGATCAGAGAAAGCCTTTGCGTAATAGAGTTTACAGGGGTTGTGATTCGTCGTCGCACTGGTTCAACTTCCTCTGGTTTGCGCGAGTTGGTTTGTCAAAGTCAACGATTCTGCGGCAGACTGTAGACAAGGATTTTGTGCTGGATGTTAAGAATGAAGTGAGTTATAAATTTTGACCTAATAGGTGCTGTGTAGTGGAAAGCCAAAATGCTTTGCACTATACTCACCTTCTTGCGACTATCTCCTGTCCAACTTTCGTTCACGAACCACGCGACTTGTGTGCTTTGTTCTTGACCGTTAGGTTGTTTGAACCGCGCTCAGATGCACACTTCAAACTCGACATGAACTCTTGGGTATGCACGAGTCTACCCTCAGGCAAAACCTAGGCTTCACGAGTCGAGATTTGTTTACTTTTGGCTCTGGTGCGCCGGCGCTTGCGTTTCACGAAGCAAAAGCAAAAGCTCACCACAATTTGATATCACATGAACGGGAAGTAGCATTGCACTGATCTGATGGAGCCGTATCAACACGGTAGATGCGAGGAATTCGATATGTGTATATCTTAAAAGTTACATTTTAACACTGTCCGCGCAACTATCATAAGCGCAGTAGTATCCAAATAGCCTCCTACCAAATATCCCCGCGCGCGCTATATATCCTCCATTGAATTCGAGCTCAGCGCTCCCGAAATTAGAAAACAAGGAAATTGTACCAAGTTCCATCCAACCAGGCCAGTCCCGCAAAACACCAATTCCCATATAATCCAGCTATATGCCAGCAGTGTTGTGTATGCGTAATTTGTGCCCGTCCAGTGGAGGTTTTCGCTTGCGCGCAGTCTAGCATCCAATCCGATTGCCGAGGTAAAAAATCCAATTCGCCCCACCAACCAACCAACCCTAGCCTCTCATTTCCGCGAGGAGATTTGCATGTAGAGAGAATGAAAGAAAGAAAAAAGAAAGAAGAAGAATGAGTAGACCGAGGTATATTGCTGGAAAAAGAAAGTGAAAAAGGCCGTTGTGGTGATGAAATCCCCAAAGAATCCAAATTACAGAAGCAAAGAAGTGTGGTAGAAAGTGAGAACCAGAAGATCGGAAAATATGACAAAAGGGTTGCTTTTATAAGGCCAGATGCTGAACAACCGCAGACATAACTCCGAACCAAATACATCAAACTGCTATGTAGTGGTTCTCTTGTTCAGAACATCGACCCGTCCATAGGGACCTGCATAGGTGTGTCCCTGATCGGGCGAGGCGGTGAGGGATTACGTGCTCCAAAGGGACTTGAAGGCATAGCTGGACTGGGGCCAGCTTGGGCCTGAGACTGACCATGCAGACTCTTTCCCTCGCTGGAGGTCTTCCTCAATCTTTGACGGGGCAAAGTGGTCTGGCTTGAAAGAGCATCAGAAGAGTTAGTCTTCGCCGGATCGGCAGCAAAAGGAAGTTGTGGTGAGTGGAGAGCTGAGTCATGGGTCTCGGAACGGCCAAACCCAAACCGACGCCTCATCGGGTTGATCGGGGGAACTGGAGGCGCCGCCTCTATTCCGTTTCGCAGGGATGCGCCGGGTGGCAGGTTGATTGTGTCAATAACTGAGGTTGTGGACATGAACATGGGTTCCGAGATGTCAGCCTTCGCGATTGACTTTTTTCGTAGCGTGCCAATCTTAGCTATAGGCTGTGGAGCTGCATTGGGGTTGAAAGCATGTCCAACAGGTGTGGACGGACCCGAGACGGGAGGAGTGTTATTGGCCGAGAACGGAGGGATCGGAGACATCTGAGAGCGGAACGCAGGCAGTCCTGGGCTCGGACCGCCAGGAGATGGTCGAGGTGAAGCTGGAAGACCATTGGCACCAAGGTTTGGGTGCGGACTGATAGGTCCAGGAGAAAGACGTGGTGGTCCGTTGGGTCCGTTGGGTCCGTTGCCAGTGTGAATTGGTTGCAGATGTTTGGACTCGAAATAGCTTGCGGCGGCCGTTTTGCTGTTGCTACGAGACCTCATTCGACCTTGGCTATCTAGTGATGGTCTATCAGCTGGCACAGGTTGGGTGGCATTAGCGACATAACCAGGAAGCGAAGGAGAGGTGTTTGGTGGAAACGCGGCGGTCCTCGATGAAGTACCCTCGGCCATAGCCTGGTCAAGATCGTCACGGTACTGCCCAGGCCGACTGCGCGAGCGTCCAGAGGACACTTCGGAGCTTGATCGGTCTCTGGTCGATGAACTTCTGCTAGAAGCTGGAGGGGTCCTGCCCTTGGCTCTGGGCACACGGTTCTCTAGTTCCCGTTGAGCATCCTGCTCACTCTGCTGCAGCACGCGAGAAGGCTTCTGTCGCATTTGATAGTCATTTGCATGAAACCGTTCGTTTAGTCCGGAAAGCGAAGTATTGCTAGCGTTCGCTGAGTTTGCCCCAATTCCAAGCATCCTCATCGCCTTTGTTTGCGCATCCTGCTGCCTCTGGGCTTCCACTGTAGCAAACGACTCGTGACTCGACTTCGCTCGAAGCATGCTGAGTGCCGTCTTGAGGCCGCCTCTGGATGGTGCAGCCGCAGGACTCCCAGATCGACTGCGACCGTTGGTGGCGTTGTTACTTCGAAGGCTTTCTTGGATGGCGCGCTGGCGTTGAGCAAGATCGCGCTGGAAGGCTTCACGCTCATCTTGTGTCTGATTGCTGCCGTCGCGCTGGTGTGTCTTTTTCAGGTCCTTTTCCCACTGAGGTGTGTCGTCGGATGACGATGTGGTTGTATTGGATGTCTGTGGTTTTGGCTTCTGTGCGTCAACAGGGCTAGTGGAGCTGACGCTGTCACGCTCACCATAGTACGGATTGTCGAGATCGTCCAGATCCCAAGGATTTGAGTGGCTGTAGCTTGAATGCGCAGGAGTGTCAGATTCAGAAGCAGGTTGTTGGCGTCGCTGGAATCCCACATTCTGAGTTTGTAGGGAGAGCGGAGTAGCTGTTGTTGTTGGAGGTGGGCTCATCATGATTTGATTAGAGTCACCATAGTCGGACGAAACACTGCTAGCGTTGCGGAGATGCTGTCGAATGAGCCCACTAAGACCGCCATTGCTCGGACCGAGCGTTGGAGAGTCTACGTCTGGGTTGGCAGTACCGTTAGGAGCCTCATCCTGTGGCTTCGCACCAGGAGATAGACGAGGCTCGCTGTACTGCTCCGGCGTAGGTCGAGAGGCACTTCGTTCTCGTAGGGGGGGCGGCCCAGACGTATCTAACCGTGAATTACTCCGAGAGCGTAGAGCTGGATGATCGAACAGAGGCGGTGCTGGTCCAGTGGCAGTCGGGAGTTTATCGATCCGATGTCGCGACTCAGAGGGCTTGACAAAAGCATTCTTCTTCGGTGCCTCTTCCTCATCTTCACTAGACCCGGGCGAAGCGAAAAATGTTTTTCCTTTCTGCGACTCAGGGGATTGCTCCGGCTGTTGGTGTGGCAGGCTAGGAGTTGCAGTAGTGGGACTCTTCATTTGATTGGCCGCGGTTTGGAAAACCGAGAAAGCGGAGGGCGCTTGCTTCTTCTCTGTTGGGGCCTCAGCGTGCAGTTGCTCGGGAACCCCAACTTCTGTTCGTTTCCGTTTCTCTATTTCGGCGCGTTCCCGCAGCGAAGGTTTCCGAGGGTTCTCGAGTTTCGGGATAGACATATCGCGCTCTTGCTGCATTCGCTTCAAACGCTCAGCGTATTGTTGTTCACTGAATGCCTGCGTTGGCTTGTTGAATGCGCCCATGGCAGTAGCCTTACCCCGGTCGTTGGGTTGGAGCGCTGAGTTGAGTGTCTGAGCATCTTCGCTGTCACTGGCCAAGGGACTGGTTTGTGGTGGAGACTGTGGCCGGGAGATGATGGGACTCGATCCATTAGACTGGGGATCCATACCACTGAATATGCCAGGGCTAGGACCCATCGATGTTGGGCTATCCATGCGATATGGCGAATTTCGATTGAATCGATCGTTTAGGTTTGTTGCAGACCTCGTTTGAGAAAACGTCAAAGGCGGGGTTGATCGACCTGTAGGTGCGCGAGATCTCTGAATAGTGTTGAGTCGGTGCAACGCAGACGACTGCTGCTCGTATATGTGCTGATCCAATCCTTGGTCATAAAGTCGTCGAGTCTTGGTGGTGGAGCGGTTCAGCTCCGTAGGGGACGTAGGAGCGGCAGAGTTGGGGAGAATAGGCGACGACACAGCAACTGAGTTGGCCCCTTGGGATGCAATTGACGTTGCAGCTGTGGAGGTGCGTGTGTTTCCTGTACCGGAGTTGGTTGATGACGTTGTCTCACGACGTTGGCTATAGTCTTCTACGGATGGCGAGTAGGACGTGTCCTTAGCTGGACTCGATGGATCCGAGTGCAGCATGTCGTCTTCCCTGGCCTGATCTTCAAGATCTTTCTTATCCTTCTCTTGCTGTCGCAGCTTCTGAAAAGCGGACATGTGAATATCATCCTCGTACAAGGCACGTCCCAGACTTCTCGACGATCCTGTGTTGGAGATCTTGTATACCTTCTGCCGTCCACCAAACAGAACATTTCCCTCGCCGGGCCTCGCTCGAGTCATCATACTTCCCCCCTCATCGGTCGCGTGACTATCGAATGAATTCTGCCTCTCACTTGCAAACGGAGGTCGGATGGAACCATTGATTGACTGAACTTCGGCTATATCAGAGAGCCCGCCTGCTAAAAAGCCGAATTCGTGGAGACGCGACTGTCGCTTCGGCTGAAGAACGCTGTCGTCGCTTGCCTTTCCAATCTTGGAGCTCGGGTCGTCTTGCTCTCGGAGCATGCTGAAGCGAGTGGACAAGCTGGGCATAATCAAGCTGGTTCGGAAGTCATCGGTGGTAGGCAATGCGGTCGCGAGATTGAGCTCGGGCTTAGGCTCCGGCTGGTCCTTCTTGCCTTTCTTTCCCTTCCTGTTCGCGGTGCCATGTTCGTCGGCGGTCTTGTCCTTCCTTCTCGTGAGAAAGCGATTCATGATGACCTGGTAGGTGTCAGATGATTTGAGGCGGATTTGTAGACGCCTTAGTGATGAGTGGTGGCTCGAGTGCGCATATGGGCGGTCCGTGAGGAATGTCTTACTGTGGGTTTGGGCTATGCCGATAACTATGTCTCTTTCGCACAACGTGTGCTGTACAGAGCAGTGGGGGACTAGAATGGGAGACGGGCGCAATTGTCTTCTATTCGTGATACTGTTAGCGATGCGGTCTACCTTGGGCTCTCTCGTCTGCATTCTTTGTGATGTTCCACCAACACCCACAGCCAGCAATTAGGGACAACCTACGTGATTGACTCGACTGCGTCTACTGCTGGGTCTTGCGCGCGCGTGAAATAGTGCTGCGAGTGGTGGGAGCAGGCGCGAGCTCCATAAAGCAGGCGAGGATTGCAGAAAGCGAGCGTGGTTCGACGATTAGAACTTAAGGTCCAGGAGGCGTATCCTCAGTGCGAAGGAATGTAGAGCGTAGAGTGAATGCGCGGGGTTTGAGACGTTCTGGCGTCGAACAGGTCGATGGTCCAAGCGAAACGGCGGGTTCTCGAGGACGGTAACGATGGACAGAATGTGCAGACAGACGAGGCGATTAAGGAGCAAATGCAGCGTAAAGAGTGTGGGTGCAACCAAAGTGCGGAATTGCTGAGGGAATGGTTGTGGTGGTATCGGGAACCTGCGCTCGCAGAGTGCGGTGATGGTAGTGGAGGTGAAGGAGAGGAATGAGCGTGAATGTCCCAACCAAAGGGGAATGAAAGCAGGGCTCGAAGGAGCAGACTGGGCTTCACAGTGATTATGGGATGGTGGACTGGGGGGCAGAGAAGGTGGTGATTGCGCTGCGGCCAGGGCGTTGAGTGCCTTCGCAGGGGTGTGGGCACTAATTCATCTCCGCATGGGCGCTTGAGACGGCGATGCCAGCACCGTGGAGCGCGCTGCTGCAGGGAGCTCTCACCACGCACCTGACAAGGCGAGGCGGCGTTTGCGTCGCTCTCATTCTCTCCTTGGGCGCTGGCCAAACTTGGGTCGTCGCATCGCGCCCCGAGTGCCGACGCGAGCAGAAGAAACTAAAACCTCACGCAGAGGGAGAAGCGCGCCAAAACGGGCGCTAGACGGCGCGATAATTTCTTATCCAGGCAGCCCGCTCAGCGATGCTGCCGACTCACAGCTCACGACTCACCATGCCGGGGCAGCGGCCGCAAAGCAAACCTCACCTCCTTACCTCACCACCTCCTCACTACTCGCTCGCTGCACGAGCGAGCGAGCGAGCGAATGCACGGGACTGCCGCCTCACGTTGACCTGGTCTGAAGCTGCCGTCGCCACAGGCCTCTCCCGCCTGGGCCCTGTGTCACCATCAGCGAAGCCATCAGCGCAGGATCAGCGAGTCTTACGTGCCGCTCATGGGCAGCCTTGATGTGTCCAGCAGCAAGCATCAGGCTTCATGGGCCATCTGCGGGGAGACGACGCTCTCCTGGCGGGCCAAACCACGCGCCCGCTAGCCAGCCAAGCGAGCGAATTGTCCGTGGAACCGCTGTCATGGGACGTGATGGCCGCCTTTCCCCTGGCCTAACCGCCTCCTACTCGCGGAGCCTCTCCCCGTGTGCATCACCGCGAATCACGAGAATGGGGGTGGCCGTGTCTGTACGTTCGGTCGCGACACCAAGTTCCGGCTCCTGAGGCCTCACCACCTCCACAGGCTCGCGAGCAACGTCACACCCCGCGCCTCCTCCTCAGCAGCGAGACTCATCTTGCCGGTATTCCAACGAACCCGCACAGAAGCCTGCCCACCCGCTGTCTCATTACACCTATCCATGTGGCTTCCTTGTCGTGCAAGCATTTCCTTGCTGCGTGCAAGCTTCACGCGGCATCTCTCCAGTCGCTCAGCGGCCACAGGTCCGCGCGGGCCACTTCCTTCCCGGATATGAATGCAGCTGAAGAACAACATTCCTCTCAGATGCCGGCAGCAGTTTCGCACGCAGCAAACACCTCAGAAGCCGGACCTTCATGCACCTACTCGGCTATTCTCGAAGCCTGCGAAACACGACTCCTGCTTCTCTTCATCAGTCCACCCGTCCGATCTTCGGCATGGGCGCAAGGCTGTATTGGGCATTTGCCCCCCTCTTTGGAATTATTATATGATGCGATAATCAATTGTACAGGGGGGCATACAAACGCTCCGAAATGCCACCTTTTGCTGAACCAGGTCTGAAAGAAGAGGGAGTGGCCATCCCGCATCCGCGGGGTCCATTAGTCCCTAGCGATCCGTTCGTGTGCCCAGGACGGGCTCACGGTAAAATTGCTCAGGATCTGCGCAACCACTCCAGCCTTGCGCCACCGCGTCCTGTTATGGAATCCCAAACGCGTGGCGACCACACGGGAGGTTCGCGTGCTGGTCTGTGGATCGAAATAATCACCATGTTGCTCTCACGAGGCGAACCGGTGTGTCGATAGGCACCATGTCTCACTTGATGCCTTTTAAAGAGAGCAGAACCTCTCGCGATTTGAGGCCATGGCCGATATCCACAAATACGATGGCGCACACACACCCCCGTGAACTCAATTTGGAGACTTGATGCATCATCGCTGTTAGCTCCATCTATAGCCTGATTTCATAATTGTGCTCTGCCGTTAGAACAAAAGCACCCGACGACATCCGCAGAAGAAGCACGGCCAGCGTGAAAAATTTGACGTGTCTTAGACAATTGTCAGCCGTTTGTTTCATGTAAAAGTTGACGCGGACACACGACGATCAACACGATCTTCACGATCTTATTCACGAGCTTAGCGGCTGAGTGCATACCGTACTTAGAAACGGATGCAGGAACGATCCCACCTGATGTGAGAACTCCTTGCCTCGGCTCCACTCGCTGATCCGAAAATTGAACCCCTTGAAAGAACGGATAGCAGCGTAGACGCGATTATCGATCACCAACTGAAGGCTGTCAACCGCGCTTAAATGAAAATTGGGGACCGGTTGAGTCTGCTGTTGTCATTCATTAAATTTGACTTGCCGGTGGCTGACTGTAGTCAGAACCCCAATTCGGCTAACCAATGGCCGGCCTTAACGCAATCGCAAAATTTCACTCGCTGCATTGTTGCCTTATTGATACGGGCGACTTATCATCGCATATCGATATGGCTTACCACGTGTTCCTAGAATAGGGTCACTCTATTCTACGTGGTTCGGTCACTTTGCTACAGGTGTCTTACGAGAAGCACTCTACTTAATTACATGCAATGCCGAACGGTAAGAGCCGCCTTACAGATTCCGGATTCCGATTCACGTGTTGGTACTATTTCCAGCTCTGCATCTTACTGCATGTGCAATTGTAGGGCAGCGCGATCATTCTCGTAAGGAGGACATCCTTCACGTATTCGATGCATCCAAAGAGCTGCCTGCCCACACCACGGAAATCCATCGGATTTACAACTCAACTAACACCAACAGTACACAGCACACAGACCAACACTAAAAAACTTCCACGTTTGAATGCAGCAAAATCCTTTTCTTGTGGTTTGTCTACCTGCAACGCATGGGCATGAAACCGCCTCAGCCGTCAGTTCAAACAACCACTGGGTAGCAGTCAACTTTTGCTTCCCTGCCTATACAGCATGGGCTTGAAACAGGGTAGTCGAGCAATCCAAACAACTACTTGAGGGTAACCGGTTTGCTAAGAAAAAGAAAGCAAGTCTTCAACGCTCGCTCGCTCTTGATCCGAATGATCCATCATTTGTTCGAAACGAACCTGTTGCCTTTGACTTGTTTCTTCCAATGGGAAATGAAACTTCCAACACTCGCTTGCTCGGATTTTGACTTTTCCATAACTAGCTCAAGATAAACCAATTACCTTATTGAAAAATGAACAAGTGTGTCAAATTCGCTCCCGAGGTGCGAATCTACCTAATCGACGGCTATCAAATGCCAGTCTCCAAGCCAGTTTGCTTGGTCACAGAGAAAGGAGATTCTAAGGCTCAGCTTGCATCACCCTCCAGGGGTTTCGAAGGCTCGGGCTTTTGCTGTTCATTCACCAAAAGCAAGAATCATTCTTTCAGAATTAGCTTGGAACTTACCTTTCCCTATCTAGACCAATTGTCAGTGGCATACCAGCTTGCTCAGTCGAAGGTGAAACGAATCCGAAGTCTCAGCTGTCAGTGCCACCTCCAATAGTTACACCCAGCCACCTTATTCTCTTCGCTTGGGCAAAGGTAAAAGAGTAGTTCAACGCTCGCTCGCACGGGCTTTGCCACGCTTTGTTCGCAGCAACCGTCGTTGTCTCAGCTTGCTTTGTCAAAAAAGAAGCGAGATGGTCCGTCATTGGTTCCCGATCCGCTTTACCGTGTTCCGAGTTATTCTCCTTTTTCTTAAAGCGGATTGATTGGAAGGGCGGTGGATCGATATCTGTGTGGCGGGAGCCAGAACTGAACTAGATATGCAAACAATTGTGCCACGCATCCAATGATGGGGTAAGTATTAAGGCTATTATCACCACTCCTCATCTTCTATTTCCCTTTTTGGAATGATTGATTGGGTCTAGCATAGATACGGAAGGAATCTCGGCTAGAAGTGCGCAGTTTGAGGGATTGTCTGTGAGAAAAGTAGGGCTGATCGACGCACAGTTTCTATATTTCGTATGCCATTCATTCACTGGAGGAATCTCAACTTGATCATCGCCATCAACTTATGTGGTTCACTTTTTCTTACGGCCTTTTACTGCTTTCCTGATACTATTCAAAAATGAACCGCATATCGCACTAGCGAGCAACACTTCCCCATTTCCCACCACCACACGGAATGACATTACTAGGGGCAAGTGCACCCTAGAAACCTAGGTACACCCATTTTAGAACTCGACAGTTACTCGGTTGTCAGTTAAGACTTGAACAGACCAGGTGTCCCCAAACCCGCACACGCTTTTTACAAAACAGGTAGCATCCTTCCGCAATCAACACAGTCGACAGAATAAAAGAGCGGCTATAAAATACATGGTTCTTATATGCCAAATCTGATACAGAGGTACCTTTAGGCTTACTCCATATACGGCTCTGTTTCTTTTGCCTATCCCTCCATCATACGAGCTACTCACTCCACGTCGGTAAATGCAAGTGTACTCTAACTGGCCTTAAATATACACCCTATCTTCAACTTTTCCTTCTCCCTTTCCACTGGACAGAGGAGACGATACCCAGTGCAGAGTCAAAATGCCGCATTTTAGAAAGGCTAGAGATGATGTGGACCTGGAACACTCGCCTATACATAACTACCATCACAACTATTACCAAGTATACTGTGCTACTTAGACTTTGTATTGCTTGGCAATATGAAGTGTCGGATGGGATAAAGCACATAATCGGTAGTGCATTAATTTGAGGGCCAAGGGCCGAAGAAAGAGCCTGTGGGGTATTGTATGGCGAAACATATCTACGCCTTTCTACTGTCCGTGAACGCCGAGGTTTCTAATAGCTACACCACGATTGTATAAAACCTCGGGTCAAATCTTGACAGCACCTCTATGTGTGTTCCTTCATGGCTCCACGCCTATCGATACCCGATCTTCATTCAGAACCGTACTAGAACCCATCATGAGGAGGAGCAGCCATGCATCAAAATGTACAGAAAGCGATAAAGAGACGAGCCAACGATGCAAAGGAAACAAAACAAGTGCATTCTATCTGCACGGCTTTTGGAAAGAACGCCGTGATTGTTGATCCAATCGCTCATCAGATATCCACGCTCCTCCCTACTATCATGGTACACTGATGGGCAAACCAGCTGCCATTCCCCCTATTTCATTTCACTCAAGGTCCCAACCCGCAACGAAAGCAAGAAACAAGTGTCCCTACAACTCGTTATGTGCCGGCGCCGCATTCTTCTCCTCTTCCTTGATCCCACACACTGCAGGCGACCCAACCTCCATCCTGTACACACACTTCTCTTCCTCGACAATCTTCCAGATCTCGTCCTTTTCAGCACACGCCAGGATGACCATGGTGCTTCTATTCGGGCCGTTCCAGCAGTGCTGTCCGTTTTCGTATTTCAGAGCGTAGCGTTCTCCAGACCCAAGGCCCTTGCCATCAGCAGGCAGATCATCGTCGACCGTGATTTTCTCAATCCGCGCGAAATTCCCCATACCCGTGTGGCCTCCTCCTTTCTTGCTCTTCTGCGTCGTCTTGTCCAGGTAGCAGAACTCGTAGGTGTACTCTCCGGAGTCTTGTGAAACGCATGTACCTTTGAGAGCGCGGAACACGTCTTCGGGTCCATAGTCCTTGTCCAGGTCTTCTTGATGGTTTTTGAGCTCTGTTCTGTCGGTTTCGAGCTCGGATCTGGCCGTGTTGAGTTGTTGGCGGGCATCAGTCACGGCTTTGGATTCGGGGGAGTCGGTGTGCGGGTCTGCTAGGATACCGTTCTCGATGAGGATGACGCGCAGGTCGCGGAGCTTAGCATCGACCCAGGCACGGAGGGGCTCGGGGAGGTATTCTTCGAATTTGTACACTAGGGTTTGGGTTAGTAGGGAGGGGAGATTGGGGTGTGTGAGATGTATGTGGACGTACAAACTTCGACATCGCTCTCTCCTTCCGTGCTCTCGTACTCTTCCCACTTGATGGCGCTCTCAGACTCCGGGTTGAGGATCTCTTCGAGATCACGGTCGCGCGCTTCGTCTGGGCCCGGTCGGTCTTGAGCAGCGTAGTCCTCCCATGCCTTCACGGCGCGCTTGACACCTTCGTCGTTGAAGTTGGGGTTGTACTCCTCCTTGAACGTCCTTAGGATGGCCTCGAGCTCCTCGATGCGCGACCTCGCTGTATCCCGCTCGTCTTTTACACGCCCTAAATTGTCGACTAGCTCTTGAATTCGGTCTTTTGCCAGGCTTGTCAACACGGTCAGCTTCCCGCCCTTGCCAGCACCCTTGAACACCTTGCCCTTCTCCGCCCTCTCGATCTCCGCCAAGCTCTTCTCAAGCGCTGTGACCTTCAGTTCCGCCCCTTGGATCTGCGTGTACAGTGTCTTGATACGATCCTCGACCTCCTTCTTCAACCTCCCCGCCTCGGTGACCAACTCCTTCCGCCGCTTGTTCGCAGCACCCAGACTCTTCTGCCTCGCCTCATCCTGCTTCCGCCACTCCTTCCCAATCTTCGCACAGCGATCCTCGCACTTCACGCCGCCAACGCTGTCCCACTCGTCACTGCCATCACAGCACAGCTCGTAATCACACACGCCATCGTTGACGTTTGTAAATGGTATGTAGCTCGGTAGGTGTCCCTTATTCTTGCAGTAGTACCCTGGGAGGGCCAATGTCTCGTTGAACTGACCAGCCTTCACTTTCGAAGGCTGGGGAGGCGAAAGCGGAGAGATATACGAGCAGGCGGACGTGCCAGGCTCGTCAGAGCCGTCGGGGCAGTCGCAGTAGTCGTCGTTCAGGCGCGCAATGTCGAGCTTGAGAGAGGGATTCGAGATGCAAGTAAATGCCTCGGCATCTTTGTAGAACTTTGCAACTGTTCGTCACCAAGTTAGTGAGGCAATTCGTGGGCATGGAACTCTTCGGGGACGGAGAGAGGGACGTACACTCTGGGCCTACACCGCGGGGCCGCGGCGTGTCGGAGGCGGCATTTGCGGTGATGGAGAGGAGGGGGACGAGAAGCGCAAGGGGAGAAAAGCGTTGTATTCCCATATTTGGGTTAGGATTGGGGTTTGGGAGCTTCGAGGTCAGCGGAGTTGATGTTCCCAGGTGTCACATTTCAGACTGGGCACGCTAACGACCGTTGACCCCGGTCATCTGTTCTGGCTTCACACAGACTCACCTCTTCTCTTCCACCATTCCTCTATTGCCATCGATGCATTCCAGTTTTGATCCTTTCTCAATGGCTCTAAAATGCGATTACAGGAGGGCATGAGATTCCCAGCTTACGATTATGAACTTCAGCGGGAAATCGAGACTACATCATATGGTGATGATCCTCGTCACTAAATCCATCAACCTTCGTGGGGGCACATTCCACTAGGCGCCAGAAGCTAGTATTTTCCAGCTCTGTATTCGGAATGTTTCCCATCGATGAGGAATACTATAGGTGCTGACTTCCCTCCGGTCATGAAGACTCGGCCTTCGAAATCTCTCTATCATTGACAATATTGAAAAGAAAGGCTTTTTGTACCATGATGATACTTGTCGCGCTACATTAGAAGAAACTCTCTTTGCGTCATGCTTCTCTCATGAGAGAAATTTGAACTCCGAGGGATACAACAACAGAGATGCTGCAGGTTGCTCCCTCGATCAACCGTTCCCTATGCGTAAATTGACATCAATTTCTATCAGAATTTCAATCACTGCCACCGTTACAGAGCCGCTGGTTTCTTTGAGCTGGTCTGGTACTCCCTACTCCGAACGATACACATATATGGCTTGGCAAGTACTTTCAAAACAACAAGCGTAATATTTATGAGACCACATTTTGATCGAGCTAACCCAGGACGACACACTCCTACCCAAGGCTTCTCTCTTTCCTTTTGGACTCATCTTAGTCAACTTTTCTTCTCCCCTTCTCTCTTCATCTAGTATCAACTCCGTGAACAGTCAATCAAGACTCTCTCCAAGGTCGCCACTCTTACGGAATATCCTGGCCACAATGGAGCAAAGTTTCCCTAGACTACCGTTTTCACCTGAATTCGACTGAGCCTTCTGACGAACAAATCAACCTGCATCCTCGAGCACCGGTGAATGAGAAGGGAGCCAGCCCTCCTCGACTACCGTTCCCTCCCAATGAGTCACCTAGCACCCACAGCGCCCGGAAAGGGGCAATGGCGGCTATAATACACGCCGGATTGAAGGTCGGACAAACCCCTCTAGAATAGCGGATCGCCTCAACCACCGGCCTTCGAAGGACGAGCTATCTAAATTTGCACTGGATCAGATCAACAAAAAGATTTACGAGGCGATATTTCTCAAGACCTTCATCGTCAATGCGCTCCGCCCTGATCAACACAATATCAAAGAATCATGTAGTGAAAACCTAATTGCGTTTTTGAAGATGACCCTATCAGATGGCCTTGGTCTCAATTCAGATGGCGACATTGCCATCTCAATGGTTCCGCAGAAGAGAGGTGGGAACGAGACGAGCAGCAACACCGAGGAGGATTGGTATTTCAAGATGGATGAGTGTGCGGAGCCAAAGGAGCTTATCCTTAAGCTGTCATTTATTCGTCCGACGACCAGTGAGTAACCAGGGTTTTCGATGTTTCACAGCCAGGTTCTCACAACCGGCTCTCTTCAAGAGATAAATTAGGCTGGTGTTTCATGACTTCTCTGCTTTCGACAAAGTTTCTGCAATTCTACCTAGACGGTAGACGCCATTCAGTTCGTTTCGGAAGCTCCGGATGACGGTTTCGAGGATCCCGTGCCTGGAAACTTCTTTCTTGAGTTTATTGGACACAACACTGAGTTTCAAAACTATAGAAACCTTGGGATTGGTTTGTTTTTGACGATGAATATTCTCCTTTCTTCTGAAACCATTTTCTTTCATCACCAAATGTATTCTTCCAACACAGACTTGACATTCTCTTGGTTTAGGGTCGACGCTGACAATAATTCCATACGTCTCTTTTTATAGACATAAAAGCTCATCCCGCCAAATAAATCATGATTTCCACTTCATTATAACACTCTGCACCTATTCCCCACACTCTCCTGAGTGGGCATACGAAGCGTGGTATATAATGTCCACGCGGCGTCGCTTGGCACAGGATCACCCTTGTCCTATTCGGGCCACTACACGCAAGACCCACCTGCATAAAGACCACCATGAGTCTTTAATTCGTTGACCAACCGATGTCAAACGTCCAACGGCCCGACATGTGGTTCTCATTCCTGAGAGTCGGGAAGACCTTGAAGGGGGAAATACCTGCTTGGGAACGTGCGACGCGTGTGCGGGCATCCCGAACTGCAACCCCCTCAGCCCTTCACTATTCATCAACCTTCCGTCTCTTGTTACTGTCACTCGTTTTTGGTGTTCTGGAATGCATGGGCTGAGGTTTAATGGCCTATCACTATCGCTAAATTAGGGATTGGAAAGACTCTCTGGAGAGAAAATGCTTTGTACTGCTGCGCTTGCGTGGGTTTGGGTTCAGGCATTGGTGAGAGGTGTGAGTGCTGTTGGTATGTTGGTGTTTTTTTTGTTGAAAGTCCAAAATTCGGAACCAGAGCTCATCCTACATTCTATCCAATTCTGCTCCATCGCCTTCGTCATACAACAGCACCCAACTAACCCACCCAGACTGCGCACCCCTCTCGGGGACCTTCGCCCTCAGAACCCTTTCCGACATTACCTCGATAACGAACTGCACCACTTTCGTCGGAAACCTCGTCGTCGCGGCCGATGGACCCTCCACGATCGATCTCTCCGGCCTCACTACCATCACTGGAAACCTCGACGTGGAAAATGTGGCCAACCTCTCCTCTCTCTCCTCCACCACCCTCACATCCGTACACAGCTTTACGCTGAATAACCTCCCTATTTTATCGAGCTTAGAATTTCCAGCTTTGAACAACTTCACCTCACTGAAATGGTACAGTTTACCTTACCTGGAGGAGTCTGTTATAGCAATGGGCGGGAATGTAGTGCAAGAGGTCCAAGCAATCAGTATTTTCGATACGGGAATGAAGACATTGCAGTGGTTAACCTGGCCAGTGGGTTCGCTGCTAAATATTAGCAATAACGCCGCTCTCAGCACCTTCGCCATCCCGTACTCCACTATCAACCACGGCTCTGCTCTCACACTTTCCAACAACACAGCCCTCTCCAGCATCTCCCTAGCACAAGTCACTGGTATCTACGGTGGACTAGAAATCTCTGACAACTTCGCCTTAACAGCACTGGATTTCGAGACCTTGGAGAGTATTGGTGGTTATCTCCAGCTCAGCGGCGGCTTCAACAACATCTCGATGCCGGTCTTAGACTCAATCAACGGCGCGCTGAGGGTCGAAGCCACAGGCAATGTCTCGGTTTTATGTTCTGTCCTGGAGTCTAAAAGACTCAGTGGACATTACGACTGCACGTCTAATTTGGAAATGAAGGGCGCGGGGGCGAATGCGACAGCAACGAGTACGGCGACGGCGACGAGTACTGCGATGGCAAGCATGGCGGATACTAGCACAGGGAGTGGCAACAGTGATATGATTTCGCAGAAAGGGAAAGTAGGGATTGCCGTCGCTGTAATCCTCTTCGCCTTCCTCGTCACCGCACTGATAATCTTCCTTTTCCACCGGCGCTCACGTCGAAAAGTCATGGAGATCGAGCGCAAAACTTCGACACAAATGCAGAGTCGGGGTCTGGATCTGGACTTGGAGGCTCCGCCCGCAATCAAGGATATGGACGTGGGTTCGGATGTCAGTACGTTAAATAGTCCGTTGGAATTGGAGTCTCCAGTTGTGAGGCTAGAGATGCCGGGCAGTAGTATGGTGGCGGTTGAGATGGAAGGCCAGCATGGGGTTAGCGAAGTTGAGAAGGGTCCAGAGCGGTTTGAGCTGCCTGCTTGAAAGGCTCGGTACCTGTGCCGAGCAGTGGTTGCAATGATAGGGCCATGCTCAGCCAGGAAAGGAGTTCAGGGGAGGGTGGGACATTCAACTGAAGCATCTAAGGTAGAGACAACACAGCAATCGAGCTTTGGTACTTGAACGGGGATCCTCGGCTCGGGAAAAGAGCTGGAAGGGGGGCCCGGGATATCGGCTTCGCTCGGGTCTAAGTCTGAGAGGGGCAAGGGACTCATTGCGAGGAGACAGCGGATCCGTTCTACGCCTCGAAAGCCGTGGTTAGGGATGACTTAAGGGATGTTGGGTGAGCCAGGGGTCAAGTCAGTCTGTGAAGTTGAAGAGGCCACCATGCCGTTCGTTACATTTTCATGAACAATACACGGGTAACTTATAATATAGAGACGCACACATTTGCTTCAATATAATCATTACATGCATCTACACTTTCGTGACTTAACATGGTATACAAAACTATTCGTACCCAATATCCATAATATCACATCCAACTTCTTCACACTTCGCAACCCGGCTCATTTTCCATTTTACAAGAAATCCCCATCTCTCTCCTTCCCTTCCCCATCCAACTTGCCCATGTGCTGTAGCCTCTTGGCCACATTCATGGACAAATACTTTTCAAAATTTGGGCTCAGACATGCAAAAATAATAAGCAGAACTCCAAACGGAATCGTGGCGTAAAACACAATCCTGAAGGATTCTAGATACGCTCTTTGAGTCGCAGCGCCAGTCGCAGCGATGATCTCGGGCGTGATTCCGGGAACCAGGGTGAAATTTCCCGCGGTTATTCCCGCGAAGAGCGCGGGGAGGGAGGTAGCAGGGAGACCCGAGGAGGTAGCGGCGGGGATCACGTATTTGGGGAGATACACGGTTACTTTGTTGGTGAGGATGGAGACGTAAAGAGCTTGAGCTATGGCACCCCCGAGGGCGCGGATCGAGCCTAGGACGCCGGTTGCGAGGCCGATGTCTTGCGATTCCCAGAGGAGGGTTACGCCGGGGAAGGTTATGCCGTCGGACCACCCGATTACTATGTCATTATATTAACGCAGCTCAGATCGGAAGGAGAGGAGGATGGGTTGGGAGGAGAGGGGGCTTACCGAATGTAGCGAGTACGCCCAGGGTGATGAAGCCCGCATACCCATTGATCTGCAGGCCCGCCTCCGCGCCGAGAAACGCACATGCGAGCACCGAAAGGATAATAACCTGCCACTTCACCTTGGGCACATACGAGATGGCTATGCCGCCGATTGCCTGTCCGAGGAGGATACCTCCACCCACAACTGAAGATGCAAGGCCGATCTGGATGGAGTCCGTGGTGTAGATCGCGCCGAGAATTGTCGGCCAGAGAACGGTGAGAGAGTCTGGTGCATAATTAGCTGCTGTCCTGAGAGATATGTGGGGAAGTAGAGGAACTCACAGTATACCATCGCTGCGATCGTAGCAACCATGACGATGGCAATGTACTCAATCTTCTTGAATAGTCTTGGGGGCATAAGAGCTTGGCCCTTGAATACATATGCCTCGTACAACCCAAAAACTATGAGCGTCAGTCCACCACCGATGATGGAGCAGAGGACCGCTGCGCTCTTCCAGGGGTACGTTGTTCCACCCCAGGAGAGCCCGATAAGGAAGACGATGACGCCTGTGATGAAGAGCACGATGCCAACAAAATCGAGCTCTTTGAATTGCTGCCAGCGCGTCTTTCCGTGAACATGAAGTTGATCATAAGTTGGGGGGTGGTAGAGGAATTGGTAGAGGATGATGGTGATTCCTGAGAGGATAATTCCGAGATAGTATGACCATCTCCAACCAGCAGCTGTGTGAATGATGAATAGGCGAGCGATCAGGGGGCCGAAGACTGGACCTTATTAGCATCACTTCCACCCTATATTGGAGCGTGAAGGAGGCTTACCGGCAAAGGGCAAAGACGACAAGAACACCACTGTGACAATCGGCCCTCTGTGCTTATTTGGTACCAATTCTCCGAGCACGATACCGAAAGAAAGTTGGCCAGCAGCCGCAAGTCCATTCATCAAGTTGGCCACAATAAGCGTATCGATGCTCTTTGCAGTTCCGCCGACAACACACCCCACGAGGCCCAAGATGGAGGTACCCATCACCATCCACTTTCGTCCGAAGATATCCGAGAGACGGCCGACGAGGAGGAATCCGATAGCGCTTCCGATTGTCCAAATAGTTGCCACCCAGTTTAGGTTTGTCGAGGGACCAATGTCAGCGTTGATGAGGAGTCTGGGTTAGAGTCAGAAAAAGCATTTCCCGTCAAGTGACCCTAAGCTGGCGCACTCGTGTCACCGCACACGAGAAGGGTACGCACAGAGTATTCGCAGGCAAAACCCAACCAAGATAAGCACACATCGATCCCGTACAGACAGCCTGCTCAAGTTATCAGCTCATGTTTCACGCGAGGGCGTAAATACGGTCACTATGGGAACGTACCGTCACTGTTCCCAAGAACTGAATTGAATAGTAATACCCTTTGGGCATATTCTCCGCCGCTCCTCCAATAGCATGTGCGTCGACGAGATCAACGTAGCCGTCGGCGTGCACCTTTTTAACAACGTGAATATCTTCGGAGTGCTGTGTGCTGAGCACATCGTGCTTTTCGGATGCCTCCGCCATCGTGGCTGCTCCTTTTTCAACGTCCATCGAATCGCCGATAAACGCGATGTAGTAAAGAAGAAGTGTCGGTTACGCGATGGGGGCCGAACTGCCCTAACGTAAGGAAGAGTGTGGTATGTGGTTCGACTGCCTTCAATGACAGCAGACAGAACCAAGGAACGACGAGTACAAAGACCGTAGAAGCAAACTTGACGATAGAGCCAGGGCCAGTGTTGGTGCTACTTTCCAAATCCATGGGTGCAGCTCTAGTTATACATGCTCGTCTGGTACACGATTTGCGGAGTTCGTCTGCCGGAAGCGACAAGGAGCTAAGCGCCACGAGGTTCCAGATTGTGGGATCAGCGAAGCTTGGAAAATCTGGAGAAGCTGGAGAAGGCCACGCGGGGCGCTTGATTAGGAACTTAATTTACTAGTGTAATGCTGTGAGTGGCTGGATTGCATTGGCCTACGGACTTGGCTTGGGCTGAGTGAAGCTCGATGCAATGCACTATCCGGCGCAACTTGAGGAATAGGTGCAGGAGAAACGTGTGTGGATGGGTAGATCCTAGATGAAAGGCTTCGGAACATTTGTGCCTGGTGGTCCAGCTTGGAGCGATGATTGGGCTACAGAACATGTCATGCGCAGGTGTGTACCAGCTGAGCGTTCCAACGCCTGATGGCATTGCCTTTTCTAAGATGTCGAATCAAGATTCCCCAGGAACGTGCAAACATATTCTATTAATGCTCAAGCCTGAGTAGTGATCAGCCAACATTGACAAGGCAGAACGTACTCGGAGCTCGAATAGCTTCTGAAGTGTACGAGAAATGTCGGCACATACCATAGCAGTCAATAGTCTAGGCTTGACAACAACGAGATCGATGTGTCTCTTCGCGCAACACATAGTAGCCACCTAGAAGGATACCCCACCCATCATCGATCACGATATCTTCGATCCGTCGAAATTCGGGTGGCCACTCCGCCCTCGGTCCAGACTTCTCACAAACTCGCGCTACCTTAGTCGCCTAAGCGGGTTCCACACTTGAGTTCGGAACGCCCCACAACGGACGCCCAGACCAAAATCAGAGGCGGACGCGTCGGCTGTTCCTCGTTTCGGGACGAGGTCCCTCTCCAGGCAGTGGTATGAAAAAGAAATCATTCATTGGATGTATAGGTGTATGGAAGTACCGAAGAACATCCTCGCTCTATCGGAAGGTAGCTCCGACATGCTTCCGCTTGAGTAATGTACCGCTGTGAAGTCGACTTTGATTCATAAAACGAGAATACTGATGACGTTCTCAGTCCATGTAATCGACGCTCACACAATTGTGATATATGTGCAGAAACCGAATAATACTGCCAGAAATCTGGGGTCAAGAAGTGGATCTGAAATGCAAATCTGGGGAAGCTTGAGAAGTGGATCAAACCCGGGGAAGGTCGGGAAAGTTCTGCCAGAATTCGTGAACACGAGTTCACGATTCATAAATATTGCGGTGACCCCGGATCCTGACTCAATACGAATATCGTGGCTGAAAACGACACCGGA
Source organism: Beverwykella pulmonaria (assembly GCA_001599595.1). Lineage (NCBI taxonomy): Eukaryota > Fungi > Ascomycota > Dothideomycetes > Pleosporales > Melanommataceae > Beverwykella > Beverwykella pulmonaria. The sequence goes on from BCHH01000002.1 coordinate 1,988,082, forward strand.
CAAAGGGCCGACGACACATCATCGTTGTTGCGATGGCGTTTAGAAGAGTGAGAATGGAGGGTAATGTTAGCCATGCGAGGGCAGATTGAATGTGGTGTAAGGAGAGTAATGTTGGTGCACAGTGGAGGGAAAAGCAGGCGCTGATAATAATAGGCAAGTTTTGAATTTAGTGTGTTGAAGTAAGCACTCTGCTCTTCATTGCATTTACAAGGGATCAGCACCCTTTGGCAGCCTGACCTTGAACACCAGTACTTGGTTATCCAAGTTGAAGCCAGACGCATCAGCGTATGCCTTCTTTCCGCCATTGATGAAGCCTGAAGCGTCTTGTCAGTACAGTCTTTCTGTGACGAGGGAAAGGGCATATACCATTCTGTGTGATGAAGTCGTTGTCCGAGAATGATATCAAGTAATACTCTTTCCCATCACCTCCGCTCGAAAATTTACCATCAACAGGCGCCAGAGCAAAACTCTCCCATTTCTCGTTCAGCAGCCCTGCGTCCTGTGCCCCTCCATTGTGAACCCCGAATCGGTTGAGCTGCGTATTGTTGTTATACTGTAGCCAAGGACAGTACACAGCCGGCGTAATATCACTATTCAACACACCCTTTGAGCTCGCAATCGCGCCATCAAATGCATCATTCTTCGTGCCCTTGATGTTGGTTGCTTTTGAGATATCAATTACGTCGGCATTGCGATACTTCGACTCCGAGTCCGCCTGGCCATGGCCGGCGCCGCTATCGCGGGCGAGGACAAGAAACTGAGTCTCGGAAATAAAATGCATCTCCGACTGGCCCGCAACCTTGCCGCTCTCAAGAACTGGCAATTGGACGACGTACTCGGCATCGAGTTCAGCCTTGTTGTTCTTCAACTTATACTTAAGGAGGCGTGTATGGCGGCGGTTCGTGGACTTCTTGCCGCCCTCTTGGATTGTGGCGCTCTGCAGCATGGTATACAAAGACTTGCCATCTGGGCTAGCGGTGAGAGCTTCCAGTCCTTGGTTGTTTCCACGACCTGTATCGGGGTCCGCGGGAGTGACAACTGCATTTGGATTGTAGATTGGTGGGGATGCGGCATTGAAGCTGTTCTAAGTCAGAGTCATTCCACGCTGCGGCGGAGCTTTATATCGGCTTACCTTTCGCTGCCATTTCGAGTCGGGATGAGAGCGTCCGGGGGGCGAATGGCCCCAATCATCTTCCCACCGTCACTGAAGTGGTAGACGTATGGCCCATACTCATCACTAATCCAAAATGAACCGTCGTCACCTAGAACGAGTCCTTCCGCGTCAAGTGAGATTCGCTTTCCGCCCGGCCCATCTCCTCCAAATCCGTCTCCAGTATCTTGATTGTATTAGCTTTCATGCTGCATGTTGGAGGCCCATACGCTTACAAGTTGCAACAGGAAGATCGGGAAATCCGGAAAATGAAAGATGGCCTGTGGCATCCGCATCGAGGCCTAACACAGCGTTAGTGATAGCCAATCCGTTAGACAAGTTCTCTCACCTGTGCAGGGTGTGCCATCCGGTCCCGTGAGGAGGATAGTGTCCAGGTATTTGAGTTTGAAATTCGGCGACGCTGGCTTTTCAACCGTTGCGTCGGACACAACATCAAAAGATATACTGAACTTTTGGACACGTGACTGCGTGTTCTGTGTACCTTGTGTGTTCCAGCCGCGATCAGGAAGTCCGTAGATGATGCCTTCGTAAGCCTCCTTGTCTCCGCCCTTCTTCTTCCACGACTTCTTGTCGAGCGCAATTGAACTCCCTATACCACCAATCGTGTCCCCAAACTTGTCTCTGGCGTTGCTGGGAAGGAAGCCATATCCAGCGAGCTCCTGGTAAGTGTATACTTGGCCGTTGCATGTCGTCTGGCTGGCCGGTGCCGCGCGAGAAACAGGCTTCGCAGCGACGAGTCCGAGAGACAGAAGCCCGAGAGAGGCTGAGAGTAGCATTTTGAAAAGGAATAGAGGTGGTCGTGTGCCTGTCCGGTCAAAGAGGAAATAGGATCATGCAATCTTCATATATAGCCTACAGTTCGTATTCCGAGTACCGGGAAGGCGAACTGTGGTGGCGCTGCATATTACACGTGCCAGGATAGTAGATTGCAATGGGACGAGAAGCTGCTACTGGGTTGATAGCCATTGTCTTCCCCGTACTTTCTCTATGGAGTAAAATGAACTGAACTAGGCGGGCGGCCAATAGACGGCTGAGCGGCACGCGGTGGAAGCGGTGATTGTGAGTGGCTAAGCTGCGATTCGGCCCGCTAGCGCCAACCTCCAGAATAGGCAGGTGAACAATAGAGACATAGAAATGGCCTGTCGAATGTCCCTCACAGAGATCTATTCGTCGTTTTCTTTCTCTGGAGGAGATTGCAGAGTAGCCGTCAGTTCCATTAAGAGTTCACGGCTCCGTCATTTGGGTTCTCATTCAGTTGTATTCAGAGCTAAGACATTCTCGGACTAGCGTCCTTCCGGACTCCTACCGGTACATCCGAACGGACATTTCCCCAGTCCCTTATTTGATTCAGTCTTTGACCTCTATGAGAGACAGAGATATCACTCGGTAGAGTACTCAAGAGTTAAGGTATCTGTTAGATACACCCACCCTACAAGCCCTCCTTTATCGTTAGTGTTAGCACTTCTCCGTGTCCTGGGAACCCAATACAAAAGCAAAGTGTGGACCCCTATTCCGAATAATGTATTTTGGTACTCCATGCTCATTGTTAGCTATCTTTTCCTCTTTAATATTTTACTCACCCTTAATATAACTCAAACCCTTCAACTTCGCCACGACTCAGACCCTTCAGACCGAACTCCGCAAAGCCGCCTTCCCCATCCAATCTCCCTTTCCACAATTTTCCTGGCCCAATTCCCGACAAAGCCTAGATCTCTCCTCTCTCTTCATCGATAGAGAGCCAATTCACACTGTAAGAACCGATCCAACTAGCCAAAACCTCTAATTTTCCTTTTCCCTTCCTCATCACTCGATTATAAGCCTGCCAGGGGGTTTATTATCCATAATGTAGTCCACGAAGTACAAGTACCCATCGAAAAACTTGAGTTGCCTTATACTCGTTTGACTGCTCAGAAGATGTTCCACGTCCGTTCTGTTCTCCCATGTCTGACCTGATGGAAAAGTGGTTCGAGCACGGTAAATTGAAATCCCATTCGCACGGTCAGAATATGCGCCCGACGACCAGTACACGTAGCCTTCGACAAAATCGACAGCGAATTTATTCACCTGCATCATTAGCGGACATGGCGCTGTGGTGTTCTGGCGGCTCATGAACTCGGGTTGGAATAGTATTTCGTTAACTGGGGCCACGTCCGAGGGCAGTGATGCTCGCTGCAACCTAGATGGATTTCCAGAATGCTTTGGATAATAGCCCTCGTTGGAGTACAGCCAGCCCCCTTCCTTATCGAGCGCTAGGCCAGTGTATGAGCTGTCCGATCCATCGGCGATCTTCTTTTTGCTGGCGATGTCGAAGACGCCCGAGTCTGGATCGTAGACGAAGTGGTAGATGGCAGAACCGTCGCCGCCGCCGACGTTAATGTAAACATGGTTGGTGGATCTGGAGAGCACGAAGCTGCCTGACTCGAGCTATGTGAAGTTTGGCGTTGGGAAGTAGGTTGGTCGAAGGTCTAACATGGTGTAGTTGGAGATTAAGGTTGTGTCGGAAGGGAGGACGGTATTTATTATACTGCCATTAGCGGGGTTCTTGTCACAGACGCAGCCTTTTCCCAGGAGAAGGATTTTCAATAGGGATGAGAGGTTGTAGAAATGGGGCCGGCGATGGCTTTGAGGAAGAAGGTGGAAATGGTAAGGAGGAAATGCATGGTTGGAAAGTTGACCGTGAGCGTGGAGATGAGGTGTGCGACTTAGCTCGGTGCTGCAAATATTGAAGTGAAGGCTTCGATATTTGAAAAATTGTCCATGTAGCATTGAGTACTGTTACACAGTATGGTTCCCTTTGGAGCAGTGTGGCGTTACAGTGTAGCTTCATTAATATTTCTTCCTTTGATGTAGAATGTGAAGACATGCAACTGAGTCGGCGATATATCTGTCCGTTCTTCTGCATGTAGCAGAAGTCTCACTACGATAGCCAACGGGTAGTGAGATAGGATATAGCGCACAAATAGCTCGTGTTTCGTCTAAGAAAAACCTGGAGGAAGCCTTGCATAATTATATGAAGATGATGATGATTGATTCTTGTACCATAGTGTTCGTGGACCATCAGCTACCCACTTTGATATTCTTAACTCCATCCAGGATTTTTATTATAGGAGGATACTGCATCGGATCAAATAAAAATATCGGATGCATACATTTCAATCTGGTACGGGCAATGATCTGTCCAACAGAGGGGTCGATCAATCGTCCTCCGGGACAATCACCACCACCACCGAGCATTGCCACGACATGACAATTGTCATGCGATCATTTTATAACAAAACGCATCCATTTGAACGCCGCTCTAGATACATTAAATCACCTTCCTCGATTTCGCCAAGAGTAATCTAAGAGTTACCTAATAAAATCACATGCGGGAGTTGTCACTGCCCCTCTTGCAGCAGATGTGCGCATGCCATTAACCTTTCTGTCAATGTGGTTGTTCATTTCATGGCTTTACTGGATAGACTCCGGAAATTTCGTTAGTTCCGTGCATCTTCACTAGTCACAACATTTCATCTTCATTGGAGATCCAACAGAGGTGCGGCAGGTACAGGGAGGTCCATTTGCGAAAAAGTGTTAGTATGAGTATGGTATTTTCCGGCCAGACATTCCTTGCTCCTATCAGCTGCATCACAGACTCACGTTTGCGTTAGGTTATATTTGAGTGACGACAGTCCCAAAAACTATATGTCGTTAAGTGAATAATTCTACAGTTCGTCTTTTTGTTTCCATAGTCACGATGACAGAACATCCTGTCGAGAGTATCCTTCAATACCGATTCTCGAACAGCGACTTGCTCAGCGAAGCATTACTCGCCGCTGGAGCGCCAGCTTCGAACAAAGATATACAAGGTGACGTAAGTGGAAATAAGCGTCTCGCTTTACTCGGAGATTCTGTTATCCAAGAGGCTGTTTTGGAGCCATGGTATAACACTAACGAAAGCACTAGTAAGTATCTATGCCAGAGGATTGTTGGAGAGCCCGACCTTGCTAGAGGAGGGATCAAACAAGGTGAAGAGCCTATGCAACAATAGGAAATTAAATCAGATAGCCCAGGAGAGCAGATTGGCAGACTACATCGCCAAAAATCCGTCTCAGCAAGGGGATATACCTAAGGAGACGGCTGCTTCGACGGTTGAAGCCCTGGTGGGAGCGGTTTATCTAGACTGTGGGAAGGATATGTCAACGGTCAAGAAAGTCCTTAAAGCCATAAATTTTTACTAAACAATTTAGGAGGGAATGTTGGGCATAAATGTAACGGATGGCAACATTATGTCAAATTTGATGATGCAATAGTAGCGTAATGGCAATCATAGCATCGGTCCTGAATAGCACTCATACGACATGCAGATCTCTGATACCCCGTTGAAACCTCCCTAGCTCTCTTAGATACCAATCCTCTTGCCCCTGTGGATCCCAGACCTTTAAGCCTGTCTTCTTCTCCAAATATGGCGGCCACTCCTTCGCGAAGAACCCATCAATTTTCAATTTATGAAGACTATCAATTTGCGCCAGAGCCTGGACCACACTCGCGTCAGCCCCTCCTCCGAAATGCCAGCATGACGGCTCTGCATCCCAATATATATACACATCCCGCAAACCGACTGCTTCGGCGGCCAACTTTTTGAAGAGAGCGCGCCACTTTGGGCCACAAGGAGGTTGATCAGAAAAACGGTTGCTGGTAGGAAGCGGACTTTGCCCAGCGGTAGTAGAGTAAACAGCGTGAACGAATATTCTCAACTTGGCGAGGTGTTTAACGTTGGCTGGGTTCATTTGCTGTAGCCAATTCAACGCATGATCCGGGTCGTCGATCGCGAACGTGGTCTCGGTGTAGAATGTTGGGGACGGCTCGCGGCGCACGGAGAGCGGGTCGGTTACTTGGATAAGACTTTGAGTCATTGCAGAATGCCACACTTGCTCCTGGAGCAAGACTTCAACTGCGAAGGATGTTTCTGTATGCGAATAATAGACTATATACCGTGTATAACGGGAAATTCCAGAAGAATGCTTGGAGGAGCCAAGCCAATTTCGCCATATGTGCGGGGTTGATTATTATATGTATACCGTTCATAAACGGCTTGGCAAGGCTGATTCTAAATTTTGTCCTTGGTGGAGAGTACACCAATGAGTCTACCGCTCATACCAGAGTCCTAGCCAGAGCACGCCTCACAATCTGGGCACTTTCCCTTTTTGGACGACATGCCTAAACTGTACAACCTGAGCCTCGTTGTTTTGCGTTGGATATACGGGTATTGTTCGACTTCGTGCCCGCAAGTGTATTTAACTCGTAGATGCATTCTTTGGTACATTGTGCAGATCAGTGCAGCGACTACATGAATTAGCAGGAACGCAGAATTTTTTTTGGAACGAAGCTCAGACCATACCTCTGGCGGGACTCAGAAAGCTAGCACTGATAAAAAAACACGAAAACAGCGAGAACTCAAGTTTTTGAAAACTGCGAGACAACAGCATCAAAGCACACCTGTCGGTAGTTGCACCAGTCTCTATAGGCTATCGCGCATCCCTCCACGTTGACAAGTATCTGTAGATTCACCACTGAGGCCACTGCGGAGAGACAGAGTCAAATTCTGTGAGCACGCTACAAAATATTACACATCCGCAGAAGGCAACTGCACCCATCTGGTCGCGATACAGCCACTGGATACGACAACGGGGCCAAACACCTTTTAGCATCATAGTCACAACGCAGAATGAACAGTCACCGTTGGGCTGCTGCCCTGAATCCTCTGTGGCCTCACATTGTGTCGGTCCTCTGGTGATCCAGGCACATCAACGGCTGATGCGTGATGGTGCCAAAGCCGATCGTCGCACACGTTCCAAAACTGATGTTTCCAACGTTAAATTTTGAATATTCATCTTTTCGCGCCTCGAAGCGTTCTTGGTCTCCGGTATATTTATAGGGGTGCGCAAATACAGTCTCCAAGCTCGCAACTCTCCTTCCTTTCTTTCGACGTATTCCTCAGCATATCACTATATCTTGGTAGCTTTTCAGCCTTACAAAGCTATACACTCGCTTTCGCTTTAGTAACTATCATTTCCATTATTCGATTTTGCAGTTGACCTCATTGAGCGCAAGTTGAGTTGGGGAAGAGTTTTCAACACAATCAGCATAAGAAAGTCTATGGAGTTTCACCTTCGAGTACTCGAGAAATTGTGTAAGCCCATCTTCTCACCATTGTTACGCCCCTGAACGCAACTCATGCAAGAACATCTAAACTAACCGACCTTCCGGCAATTCAGCCTCGTATACTGCACTTCGAGAAACTGCCTTATCGAAAAGACGATCTCGATACAAAATTTCGAGCCTGGAGATTATAGAGGCCATGTTGTCGGCCTGTGGATCACATGATGAATCACGTTGATGCTTGCTCATGTGACTCACCTTAGGTTTGCTCATGTGACTCACTTCTATGTTTGCTCATGTGGCTCACCTCTATGTTTGCGATTCACTATCTTGGCAGGCTCCTAGCGTGCTTGGTAAGACTATACATATTTCTTTGGTAGCTCCTCGTCGATGGAATCAATACATCAATTATCATCTCTCTCTCTCTATCTACTTCGTCACATCACGACACATGTCAACCATGTATGATGAAAAGATACTTCGGAAGCTAATTCATAATAACGTTAATGGACATGACGTTCCGAGATTAGGAAAGATGTTGGAGCGCTCTGGAGTACTGCGGAATGGGTAGTCAGAGAAGGCATGACGGCTTTTTTTGAGCATAGACTTTCAGTTGTAAATGCATCTGGTTCAATAGTTCTATTATATAGCTCAATACTATCACGTGATATATCTTTTCCCATTAAATCTGACGATTTGTTCTCCAAACAGCCGAGTCTCGAACCTTTTACGGCCCCTTGAAGACGCCACCATTTCGGACCGAAGGCAAATTCTTCTGCCATCAAATCACCGTGGTCTTGGACGAGTCCTCAAGGCCAAATGCCGATATATGGGGCGCTGATGGCAGAGAAGAGAAGTCTCCCTGCCTTGGTGTGGAGTAGTGGACGGTCCGTGTTCCCGGTCGTGGTTTGGGCCATTGAGGTGTTGAAGAAATCCCAGATTATCCCAGAATAGGAGACAAAATGGAAGAACAGTCAATGAAGGCGCGGTGGTTTGGGTTTTGGTAGAAAAGATGCCAGGTATTTCGCAAAATGTCATGAGTCTATCAAACCCAGGTTTGAACTTTTGCTACCTCGATTCCTGAGCTGGGCTTTCTATCGATCCAGAAAGGACGGTGTCGCCATGAGTATTCGGTTCTTCTTCTTTGAGCGCTCTTTTTCTACATGGTTTGCTAAGAGCTACTACGCAGAGACATGGAATGCAAAAAATCATGGCGGCGGCGGAGAGAAAGTTTTCGAGAGTGTCATGAGGAGTGCGGCCGTGGCCATCCCGGATTGTCATTGTGTTCGTAAAATGAATTCGACAGCAAAGTGATTTGTAAATCCTGGGGCCGAGGTATTCGTGGTAGCAAAGGAAAAGGAGCGATGGGAACCGAAGGAAAGGTGGGTGACAACTATTAATACAGTACGGAGGGCTGATGCTAGCGTGAAGTTGTTGTGGCTGAGTTCCGCCACCAGCAAAACAACGCGTCACACCAACCTCAATGTAATTAGAGAAGTAGGCGGGCTTGTGAGTTGTCAAATGACACAAGCTTTGGGTAAGAGTAGGTTGCCAGTTTTCTAGAAATAGGACTGATTAACTAGCTGAGTTTGGATACGAAGGTGGTTAGTAGTGGCTGGTGGTGGCAACATTAAGGACCCAACGAGCCCATTACTTTGTAATACTTCTATCTCTCACGCATCATCATCAGAGCAGTAGGTGTTTATCTTGTTTGTAACGCTTGATTTGGGGGCGTAAGCTCAGGGGCAGCTCCCGAAGCCGAGTCTCGTGTGAGAGCTCTTGTGGCCCAGTCACGTGCGAGCGATGAGATACCCTCCGAGGGTTGGAGAGTACGTAGTACGTAGGACTCTGAGTGGGAGCTGGCTACCTGGCCTCGGACTATATACAGAAAAGCAAAGAATCAAATAAATACAAAAAACAACGCAAGTAGCTTGAGTTCGTATTGAACTTATTGGGATGGTGGTGGGAATACAAATCGAGCCATATTAGCCTATTGAGCGTACAATGAGGCTGTTAATGATAGCTGAGGAGAGACGGACGAGGTGGAGGAGGAGAAAGTTCTGCCCTGAGGCACCGAGGCCGTGTCGGGACTTGGCATCAACCACGTGATATATAGAACCAACCATATTTATCGGTTATATGGGGGTCGATTTGTTAGCGAGATCACGCGCGATAGTAAGCGAGAACACCAAACCTCCGTGATAACCTCTAGTATACTATAGGTCTTGGCACCCCTAGAGGGCCGCTTTTTTTCTACTTTTACACTATTTGTAAAGCAAAATAGGGGCAAAAATGCAGGCAATATGTAAGCGCATAGCTATAGCATTAACTACAAAGTACACTTTTTCTGCCTATTAAGCAGCTTGTACAGCTAATAGAGCGACAATTTAGCCTGCTGCCAAACAAGCTCTACTTCCTCTACTGCCGCGCCTGTACTAATGCCCTGTGCCTGCTGTCTCTAAACCTTATTAATAATAACCTTCCGCCGTCTATATAGCACCTGCTTGCTATGCCTCTAACGCCAGCGCGGCCTGTACAGATCCTCTAGTCCTTGCACAGATGGGCCGCCTGCTAGGCCTACTGTCTACTCCCTCTACAGCTGTGGGACAGTTGCCACTGCGCGGGAGAGGACGTACAGTGGCGGTGGTGGCGGCAGCAGTAGCAGTGATAATAGCGGTGATGGCGGCTCCTGCAGGGAGGGAGTGGCTGTAGGAGAAGGGGAGGCTAATGCAGAGTAGAAGGACCTCACTGCTGTCACAGCAGAAGCAGGCGTAGTAGAGCTAGAAGCCGCCATAATTATATGGCGCGTAGGATGTAGAGTTAGTAATATGCGGCCCTTAAGCAAGTCTCCTAGCTGTATGTTAATGCTGTTAAGCTGCTCTCTTGTTTCCACGCCCTAGTTGCTAACGTCTCACGCAAGGCTCTAGTGCAGGATGCTAAGGTGTTTAGCAATAGCAGGCAGCGTCTTCTAAATCTGCACTTCTTTAGGCTCCTCTATGTCTAGTAGTAAGAGCTCCACATCCTTTGCAAACACTAGGTAGTTAGCTTAGGTAAAGATAGGGTTAGCCTAGATTAGATGCGCGGGGAACTCCTGTCTTATAATAACTAAGTCCTAAAGGAGGATAATGCAGAGCTGCTGCAGCAAACGCAGGAAGCCCTAAGCTATAAGGTCTTTGCAGTCCTCTATTGCCTTATTACTCTGCTGCTTCTTGTCATCCACGTACAAGTTAAACTACGCTAGCTCTTTATTAACAAAGGGCTACACAGCCTGCTCAAGCAATTACAGAGGCAGCACCTTTACCTATAGCAGGTAGAAGCTGCCCTGCGCAGACAGGTTAAAGCTAGCTATGCTTTGCATAAACTTGCGCAGGAGGTAGGTAAGATAGTAGTTTGTTAGGGTGTTACTATTCTACTGTCCTGCACAGCAGATCTAGCCCTTACTAACGCCCTTAAGCTTAGTGTGCTTTGCCCCTTGTAATTAGCCTGCGTGTGTTTTCTTTAGCAACATAACATTTGCCCTAGCAAACATCTTGTTAATCTAGTCTAGCTGTGTGTTGTACGCCATCTTCTTTGCTGCATGCTCCCCCTTAACTAGGTGCAGGTTGTACTATAGCTCACGCTAATAGAAGCTAGGAGGCAGCTCGCCTATAACGTTCTAGCAGTAGAAGAGGTAGAAAGCAGTGTAGGCTATAGTGCAGAGCAGCAGATTTTAGTGCCTTATAACAGCTCTATACTCTAGCCGCCCTATTATGTTTGTCTTGCTGTTGTCTATAATTATAATTATTAGGTAGCAGGGCGTTGGGCCTTTGTCTACTAGCAGGACTATAAAGAAGTTAAGGAGTTTAGCTTTTAGGCGCACCTTGCTCTGCAGCAGCATGTTATAGGCAAGCAGGAAGTTAGTGGCAGTGCGCAGGTACAGCTTTGTTAACTGCCTTAACTACTACTACTACTGCTTCCCCTAGCAGTAGCCCTCCTAGCAGAACTGCACAGCATTAATTATCTTTGCCTTAGTGTAGCTGTCCTGCAGCGTCCCCACGGCCCTGTTAGCAAACTTAAGCTACTGCTACTTATGCTTAGTGCGCTAGTGAGCCCTTAGCAGGCTGTTTAGGCCCTCTCTACACAGGGTTAGATACAGGTTTATGCCCTTGCTCTTTTAGAAGGACCACAGGTCAACAATAGCAGCTACGTACAACTTAACCGCGCTAACTCCTAGCGTCTGCCAGACTAGTTCGCCGTCCACAGTTGTGCAATCCTGCTTCTTGTACTGTGAGGTCTGAAGCTCCTAGTCTAGGATGCGCTTATTTAGGAACTAGATTAGCTTGTTTTCGCGCACAAGCTTACCATCTTCAAATCCTTTCTTAGCGCAGAATTCCTGCCACTCCTTCTGCTTTGGATTGTACGTCTTGTTTGTGTTCTTAGGCCGCGTCGTACGCGCCTGCGCAAGCGCACGCGCGCCCTGCGCGAAGAGCTCAACGTCAAGGGCCGCATGGCGCTCCGCAGCGCTGGTAGGGAAGGGAGGGGCCGTGAGGGTTGTAGGGGTCATTGTCGCTGCCGTCAGCGGGGCTGTCCCTAAGGCTTCCATGGCGGGAGGGGGAGTGGAGGAGAGGGGAGAGGTCAAAGGCATGACCAAACGCGGTTGCACGTGGTTAGGTGGTTTAGGAATAACTGAGGAATAATCGCGGCAGGGGGGGCTCTCTAATAACGGTGGGTTATTGGGGGGTCAGGGCGCTGAATAACTGAGGTTCTCGGGGGGGTTTTGCGATAACCGAGCTTCTCGCGAGCTCTCGCACACCCTTTATAATTAAGAATGTTTATCCAGCCACGTGATAAGAAACTGCTGAACCTCATCTTCGTCGCTGCGCCACCATCCTACTCTGAGTTCTTCTATAAGCGCAGTTGCACTTCCTTGACTGACTAATCCATGCATGTCTTTCTTATGTCTATTCTAACGACTTCCTTTGCTAGCGCGCGCTGACAGTCCTCCCATCATGCGTCTTTTGCGACTCGAAGATGACGGCGTGTTCAGCCTAGTCGAATGTTTTGGCAGGAATATCCCACAGTATGCGATTCTTTCGCATACTTGGGGAGCGGATCACGAAGAAGTTACCTTCAGAGACTTGACAGAGGGTACAGGCAAGAGCAAGGCGGGTTATCGCAAACTTACTTTCTGCGCAGAGCGAGCTGCACATGACGGCCTGCAGTTCTTCTGGGTAGACACTTGCTGCATCGACAAATCAAGCAGTGCAGAGCTTTCGGAAGCCATCAACTCCATGTTCCAATGGTACCATCGTGCGAATAAATGCTATGTATATCTATCTGATGTTTCGATCGGCAACTCCATCGGAAACAACCCATCCTCCCAGCAAATTTGGAAACCAGCGTTTCGGCACAGCAGGTGGTTTACTCGTGGCTGGACACTCCAAGAGCTTCTTGCTCCAAAATTTGTCGAATTCTTTTCTATAGAAGGCAAACAACTTGGGGATAAAATTTCACTTGCGCAAGAGATTCACGACACTACAGGAATTTCTTTTGAAGCGCTTCAGGGAAGCCCCTTATCTCAGTTTAGCGCGGATGAGCGAATGTTATGGGCAGAAAGGCGCGAGACGAAACGCGAAGAGGACGCAGCATACTCGCTGCTGGGCATTTTCAACATATGTATGCCGCTTCTCTATGGGGAAGGACGAGAAAACGCGTTTGTCCGGCTTCAGAAGGAGATCAAACCTTCGGTTCAGATTCAAAAAGAAGACAAAGAGCGCATCCAACACTTACGCCTCACGAAACCCTTGCCGTCATCGACAGTCCCCTTTTGGCGAGACGACGACTTCATTAGCCGAGACAGCCTCGACAAGGTACGCCGGATATGCGCCAGGCCTGCATCTCGCGCAGCGCTTGTTGGCCTAGGCGGGGTTGGGTGAGTGATACAGTTCACGAGCGTAGAAGGAATACTAACTGCGTGCTTAGAAAGTCTCAAATTGCCATTGAGTATGCCTACCAGGTGCGGGACGAGTCGCCGCTAACATGGGTTTTCTGGGTGCACGCAGGCACGCGCGCGAGGTTCGAGGAGGGGTACCGGAGAATCGCTGAGGCGACGAGGATGGAGGGGTGGGATAACCCGAAAGCAGATATCCTCCGGCTTGTTCGCAACTGGCTGTGCGACGAGTCCACCGGGCAGCGGGTGATGATCGTCGACAATGCTGACGATTCGGATGTCTTCTTCCCCTCACTCCAAAGAACAGGAGCCACCGCAGCTAGCAATTCGGAACAAGCAGCGGAACCGCTATCAGATTTCCTACCACAATCGCCAAACGGGTCGATCCTCACTACCTCTCGGAGCCGAGATGTAGCGTACAGACTAACGGGCAACTCCGCCAGCGTCGTTGAGGTTAAGCCAATGGACAAGGACCATGCACTGGCTCTTCTCCAGAAGAAGCTTAGTTCTGACGCTGATGAGGAGAACGCGGTCGACCTACTGCAGTCTCTCGACTACATGCCTCTCGCTATCACGCAGGCAGCAGCCTATATTGCGCAGAGAGCGCCGCGCATGACTGTTTCACGATACCTAGATGAGTTTCGTAAAAGCGATCGCGACCGAGCCCATTTGCTGAAGAAAGACGCGGGAGACAGTCGCAGGGACGGCAGAGCATCCAACTCTATCATCGCGACCTGGCAAATCTCGTTTGAGCATATCCGGAAAGAGATACCGACTGCTGCTCGGTTGCTGTCACTCATGTGTCTTTTCGACAGTCAGGGGATTCCGGAGTCGCTTCTTCACAATCGATATCACGTCGACAATGAAGAGATTGACTTTGAAGAAGATATTCATACATTGACAAGCTATTCGCTAGTTGGGATGAACGCGGAAGGAAGCGTATTTGAGATGCACCGGCTAGTTCAGTTCTCGATGAAGAAGTGGCTGGAGTTGCATAATGAGCTAGAGGAGTGGAAGGAGAAGTACATTAGGCTGATGGATGACAGCTACCCAGAAGGACGGCACGAGAACTGGGAGGTATGCCAAGCGTTGTTTCCACACGCTCAAGCAGCAGTATCGTGCCGGCCAACCAATAGCGGCGCGCTAGAGGCATGGGCGTCAATTCTTTTCAAGGCCTCGCGGTATGCAAACGAAATGGGAAACTACCACGCAGCGCAGGAGATGGGTCGAGGTGCTTTAGAAGCAAGATATGCCGTTCTAGAACCGGAGCACCCATACACGCTCGGTAGTATCAACAACCTTGGGTTAGTGTTGTTGAAGCAGGGCAAGTACGAGGAGGCCGAAGTGATGCACCGGCAGGCACTGGAAACAAAAGAAAAGGTGCTTGGGCCAGAGCATCCGTCCACGCTCAATAGTGTCAACAACCTTGGGTGGGTATTGGAGAGGCAGGGCAAGTACAAAGCGGCCGAAGTGATGCACAGGCGGGCACTAGATGCAAGAGAGAAGGTGCTTGGACCAGAGCATCCAGACACGCTTACCAGCGTCGACGATCTTGGGTTGGTGTTGTCGAGGCAGGGCAGGTATGAGGAGGCCGAAGTGATGCACCGACGAGACCTAGAAGGATGTGAGAAAGTCTTTGGGCCAGACCATCCAGACACGCTTACCAGCGTGAACGACCTTGGGTCGGTGTTGGAGAGGCAGGGCAAGTACGAAGAAGCCGAAGTGATGCACAGGCGGGCACTGGGTGCAAGAGAGAAGGTGCTTGGACCAGAGCATCCAGACACGCTTACCAGCGTCGACGATCTTGGGTTGGTGTTGTCGAAGCAGGGCAAGTATGAGGAGGCCGCAGTGATGCACAGACGGGCACTGGGTGCAAGAGAGAAGGGACTTGGGCTAGAGCATCCAGATACACTTACTAGCGTCAACAACTTTGGGTTAGTGTTGTCGAAGCAGGGCAAGTACGAGGAGGCCGAAGCGATGCACAGGCGGGCACTAGATGCAAGAGAGAAGATGCTTGGGCCAAAGCATCCAGATACACTAACTAGCATAGCCAACCTTGCGTCGACGTACAGGAATCAAGGGCGGTGGAAAGATGCCAAAGAAATAGAGGTGCAAGTGATGGAAACGAGAAAGAAGGTGCTTGGGGAGGAGCACCCAGATACGCTGACCAGCATGAACAACCTCGCATTTACATTGAGGCTCCAGAGCCACACTGAAGAGGCCATCTCACTGATGCGAAAATGCTTCCAGCTACGGAAACAGGTCCTTGGCTCTCAGCATCCTTCTACAGAGGCATCACTTGAAACTCTGAATAGGTGGCAGATGGAGAACCCCAAGATTGGGCCCCCATTTTATCACTTATAGGGGTTTAGACACCACGCTAGTGCTAGGCTATTCAAATCTACAGTAGCTGTCACATGCCTATATCTGGATACAGAATAATCGTAAACCTTAAGACTTGCGTAGCATCCGTTCCAAAGTGGGAGTCAAGCGCCGGTACATCTCCGAGGGAGACACCTCAGGCCTCGGACATAAAGTTGACATCAAGGCTTAGCGGCTAGCACTGCTGCTATTTATTCCCGTAAAATGCTTATCGCCGAGGCGTCAGTCCATTTTTGTGTGACGACAGAGATTGCATATCTTTTGGCTATAGCCTGCCTCACTTCTCGTCTCGTTTATTCACTTCACGCATATCACTTCTCTGAATAATCATGGAGACCAAAAGCGAACAAGCAGCAATACGGCAGGGTGAGGTCGACAACGAGAAGAGTGGCCTAGATATGGGAAGAAGCGACCTGAAGCAAGATCAATGTCAGACCAAACACATTACTGACAGCGCAGAATCTACCTGGGATGAGGCATTCCTCGTCACATTCAGCCCAGATGACACCGAGAATCCCCTCAATTGGTCCAAGAAGTTGAAATGGGGAGTCACGGCGGCGGTATCTGGCAGGGGGTTTGTCCGTATTATGGTCTCGACGGTAAGGCTGTGTGCCCAGACTAACCCGACTCATCTGCAGATGATGGCACCTGCAATCGGCACCATCGCAGCTGAGTTGAACTTGTCGAACACCGAGTCGACCATGGCACTGTCGGTGTATCTTTTAGCGACCGAATTTGGACCGCTCTTCATTGGTCCTCTGTCAGAATTCTACGGCAGAAAGTCCATCTTCCACTTTACCAATGTCTGGTTCCTGGCCTGGAATCTCACCTGTGGCTTTGCTAACTCAAAGGGCCTGCTTATTGCCGCCCGCCTCCTGGCTGGCTTTGGCGCTAGTGCAGTATACAGCTTGGGATACGGCGTGCTCGGTGATGTGTGGCCGGCGGAGCAGAGAGGACGCTCCCTGAGCCTGTACCTGCTTATCCCACTAACTGGCTCTGCTGTTGGTCCAATTGTTGGCGGTTTCATCGTTGAGTATTCTACTTGGCGATGGATGTTCTGGACGACCACCATTCTCCAAGTATCCCTTGAACTATCCTCTCTGCTCCTGTTCTACGAGAGCTACGCACTTGTCCTCCTCCGTCGGCGAGCCGAGAAATGGCGCAAAGAAACTGGCGATTTTCGCTACCACGCTGAGGTCGAGATGCGCGAATCTGGCCGCTCTGCCGTCTGGAAGCTGAGCCGCAGTCTGTCCCGCCCTCTCCGCCTCCTGGCATTCCGCCCAATCATCCAGATCCAGGCCATCCTTGAAGGTATCAACTACGGCCTGCTGTACTTCGCACTGGCTAGCTTCTCCGCCCTCCACGTCTCCGCGTACGGCGAATCCATCTCCATCTCCGGCCTGCACTACATTGCCATCTGCACCGGTACCATCTCTGGCACCCAGCTCTGCGGGCCGCTCATGGACTACGTTTACAAGAGGCTGACAACATGCACCGGTGACACCCGCGTGCCCGAGCTCCGCATCCCGTTTCTGCTGCCAGGCGTTTTCTTCACGCCCATCGGCTTCCTGCCCTACGGCTAGGCCACGCAGTACCACCTCTTCTAGCTCATCGTTGACGTCGGCACTGCCCTGCTGTCCCTCGGCATGCAGATCTTTGACACCACGTTGCACGCATACGTGTCATGGATGCGTACCCTGAGCATATCAGTTCGGCGTCGGCTGCGACGCAGGTGCTTAGGAGTCTGCTAGCGTTTGCATTCCCGTTGTTCTCAAACAAGTTGTACAATACACTGAGATACGGGTGGAGAAACAGTCTGTTGGCATTTCTGTCGATTGGTATCGCGCTCTCATCGACAGGCATACTCTGGCGCTACGGTGCGAAGTTGAGAACTAAACGGCATTCAAGCTATTAGGCATCTTAGGCATGAATTATATATATGTTCATGGCCGTGGCTACGCTTTGGCTACTTGTGCTGAAGGTCGTGAGTCAGGCCCATTGTATCCTGCGCTTCGATGACCACTTTGTGGTCTAGAATTTCCTATTTTTCCACACCTCATTCATCTGACAAAGCCTTAGTGTACTACTTATTATGAAAATTCTTGTCTGGTTTTCGCAGCTGGTATATGCTCCACTAGCTTTGCTGTACTATCCACAGTCTTTGGCATCGGCATTGGACCGCCTAGGGAACTATCTTTTCGCATAGTCAAGACCTTGACTCCCATTCCTGTACCTAACAAGTAAGATGTACTGTAATGTCTGACTCAGAAGGGCTCTCAGACCACTGCTCTATGTAATTTTTAATACATCCGAGATTCTATCGGACTATATATACCCGATAACATCGCACGACGTCCTCCTCACGCCGCCTAATTCTCCGTTGGTATCTCATCTTCTGCCTTTTCTCTGCTTTTTCTCTCCCTTTTCAAATTCCTGTTATCGAATATCAGAATTGCAAATGCAAGCATGAGCGCAACAGCTCTGCAGGTGATGGCGAGATAATACCCGGCTCTTAAGCCGTCATGGTATATCTCAAGGATCGCATGTAGCTGTTCTCCCGAAAACACTCTTCGTAGCTCTGTCGCCCCGGTGCTGACCAATTTGGCTGTGTCAATTTGTGGAAGGTTTTCCTTCGCTTCGTCGATGATCCTGTTAGTGAAGAGCGCCTGCGCAATGGCAATGAAGACAGCTCCGGTCGCTGTCTGAAAGTAGAGAATGATAGCAGAGACATTAGACATGTCGGTCTTTTTGACTGTCCCCTGCACGACAATTATTGGAGTCTCGAGAACCATGCCACTCCCTATGCCGATAATCACCTAGTACCCGATCCATGCGCTGCTAGGGCTACCAATGTCAAGCTTCAGCATGAGGCCAGCACCTATCGTTATCAATGCCGACCCGAGAATTAGGACTCCAGCATAGTGACCAGCACTACTGGCAATGAACCCAGAAATGATGCTGAAGAGTGCGACTCCGAGGATGAAGGGGATGTTCCGCATGCCAGAGTTGGCAGCAGAGACCCCGTCAACTGACTGAAAGTAGACCGGGAGGTAGTAAAGGACGATAAAGAAGCTGGCAGCGCTAAACATCATGAAGCTGGACATGGAGAGCCAGTGTCTTTGTCTTGATCAATCGAGAAACCATGGGGGCGCGCTCGCCCATCCACCACTCGTTGACTACGAACAGGCCGACAAGAACAGCGAATGCAACTAGGCTTCCAATGTCACTTCCGTCGCTCCAAGGCTTTGTGACTCCGCCCCATTGAAGCGCAAGTGTGAGGCATGACAGAGCTGCCACGGAGAGCAACATGCCATTGAAGTCCAGGGCGAGCATTTTCTGGGGCAATGGGGCGGGTGAAGGTGTAGCAGCTTTCGGTGTCTTGAATAGGAAAGCGGTAATAAGTGCGCTTAGCCCACCGATTGGGAGGTTGATGTAGAAACACCACCGTCATGAGACATAGTCTGTGAAGGCACCACCCAGCGGAGGTCCGATGACTGCTGCACTGCCGTAGGTAGCTCCCAGCACGCCCGCCATGGGTGCTACCTTCTTAGGAGGAAGTGTAAAAGCTAGGATGGTCATGCCTTCGAGGTGATTCCGGCGCCCCCGGCACCAGCAATGGCGCGACCTGCAATGAGGACGTTGCCACTTTTCGTGATTCCAGAGATAAGATTGCCTGGCTCTAAGACAACATTGGCCAGCAGAAAGGTCGATTTTAGAGAGAAGTATTTGTAACCTTTGCCCCAAACTACCTGGAAAGAGAAAAGGGTAATATAGAAGGAGGCGCCGTACCAGCCGATTTGGTCCAAAGATCCAAATTCATCAGTAATGCGTAGGATAGCGGTGGCAATGATCGTGGAGTCGAGAGATATGAGAAAGACCGAGAGAATGATGGTTAGTAAGACGGAGAAGAGCTTGGCTCGCGCAAGGTGCTTTGGATTCTGTCCAGTTGGTGACTGAGCAGGCTGAACGGGTTGGCCAGAGCCATGCGATGCCCGGAGCTGCAATGTCTCTGGAGATTCTTTCAGTTCTAACGACGTACGAGATTCCATGGTATCGGCCATGACAAGATGGGTGAGTGGACAAGGTTTTCTGCGATTGAGAACGCAAGAAGGCTGATCAAGCGTGACAGTACAATGCTGTCCGTTTAAATAGGCCTTCGTCTGCATGTGTACCTCTACGGGGAAATGCGAAGCAATTGACTGTGCACATTGCCAAAATGGCACAAATTGTCAAGACAGCACAAATCATCCATGTGGGGGGCCTTGGAGTCTGTGAGAATGACCCTGTGCTTTGCGGAGATACGCCGCGTACTGCGAGCATCATGTTGGCTGAGATTCGTGGCTTGCAAAGGGTCTCAGGTGTGCTTACGGCGGTGAGATCGGGACATTCAGCCGAAAGCGGTTGTGCAGATCAGATGCGGGAGCTAATTGCTTTGGGATAGCGCCCGCAAGTGGTTGCGGAATGCGGGATTTAGCTGCTTTGGAATAGTGTTCGCTAGTCAAGGCAGCCCTCGCCCGCTCCCCGGATACTTCGACACTTTCAGCATCTCACTATCCTCCTTTATTCGCCCCCTCCCAGCGTATTGTTTCGCCAACTACACTCCCCTGTCCACCATTGGCACTGGCAGGTCCATATCCAAGTCGTTCGCTGGCTTTGGCAATACTGTAAGTGTGCGTATATAAAATATATTCCACCTGCTGTCAACCCAGTCATTGCAGTCGATTTTTACCAAAGGTAGTTATGCGGAAAAGAAGCTCGAGCGTATCCGCAATAGGAAGGATGAGCGGCACAGGTACTAGCGCGGTCCAAGGAGAGAGCTAACAAGGCCGAAAAGAGACTACGCCTCATCGTTCGCTCGATGCACATGTCTAATCGTCAGAGTCAACGTCTGAGCGGCTTAACACTATAAAGAGGCGCACGGATGAAGAAGAAGGGTCTCTAAAACTCCAAGTTGAAAAATAGCGCCAGTGAAATTAGACGCGAAGACGGCTTAGTGTGGCTCTAAGTACCCCTGTAGGACCCCACTTTCCGTACCTCATTCTGTTTCCCACTTCATCATTCATGAGTTATGCCGTTTCACCAGTTTTAACCCACATTCTCCTCCACTGATACCTTCACGGCTAATCCCCACCCTTTGCTTCCCCCAATCCAATTTTTCTTCTTCCCAACCTTCTCGATCACACCTACATAATTCTGAAGAGTCTCTCTTAACTTCATAGGGTCATGTTTCTTTCTTTGGACAAGAAATTTCAATCTAATACCTTTCATACTCTTGCTATCTCCAAGATCTGTAGCCCACTGAGCTAACAGTTGAACCCTAGGCTTCGCTCCATCAATAAAACCGGACGGATAGAGTCGGCGAAGTATGAGCGCCACTTTACCAATATAACATGTCCACCATACTTCCCTAGCCTCAAGGATGTCACGCAGACGGGACTTGAACCTGGTCTCTCGTGGAGGAAGCTCACCCTCGTAGCTTTCTTCGAGCATCAGCGCAAGCAAGGTGCGATTGGAGTGGGACACGCCGTGTGCCGAAGATAATAATCCAGTACTCGTGCTATACAGAGCGGATGAGGACGCAGATTCCTTTGACATGACTGAGTGGACATAAAGAATATTGGCGAGTGCTTCAATAATGTCCACTCCAATTGAATTTGGAAATTGGCTTGAGTACACCCCGACGTGTGTCGGTATGGCATCAAGGAGGAGACTAGCAATTCCGATTGCCGAATCTTTCGAGTATGGAGTGGTAGCCACTGTAAGCGGATGTTGCATGCGAATGCTCGGTGGTAGAGCCTGGAACAGAATGCCCTCTCTAACACCTCCTTGACAAAAGTGAGCCTCTTTGATTCCATGAGGCAATGCACTAGCAAGCACATTGACTAAAAATGCCACGGCGGGAACCTGCTTTCGGCGACGGTCCGAAACCCTAAAGATTTTGTGCGCGGTGCGCGCAACTTCTTTCAGAGTTTTGGTATCCGTGAACTCCGAACTAGGGACAGTAAATCCATTAATGATGGATATTGGATAGTCGTGCCCCTCAGTCTGGCCCTGGTATAACAAAAGATACCCCCATCCACGGAAACCGCCCCCAGAGAGATATAACTTGTAGCCACCCTGTTGCTTTGCTCTTCCCACTATGTCCTTCGGAATTTGGAGATCCATGTATGCATTAAGAAAATTGGATTTCATCTCCTCGCGAAACTTATTTAACTCCTTCTGCGCCTCGTCATGGCTTTTCCCCTTTGTTAATTCTTCCAGCTTCCTCGTCAAGGCCGCCGCCCCATACGGAAAACTGAATGCGCCCTTAGGGCTCATCTTAATAACCCCTTCTTTTGTCACTAACCACGTGATCTGTGTACTCCCACCTCCAAGGTCCATGATAATCCCTTCCATTTCGGTGAAACTGCTTGCAATGCCGAACGCACCAATTTTTCCCTCCTCTTCCTCCGGCAGAAGTTCGACCGATAATCCAGTTGCTTTATGGATTTCCTTAAGAAATTCAGTGCAGTTTATAGCGGTTCGTGTGGCTTCAGTAGCTATAATGCGAGTGTAATAGCTTGGGACGCCAAAGTCCGCACAAATAATTTGGAAGCGGAGAAGCCCGGCTATGACATCCTTGATTACGGAATCAGGAATTGGGGAACGAGCGCCTGTTTTATCATCGAATTGGGCGTCAAAGAGGCTTATATCAAGGCGGTGGACATGTAGTGTAGGAAGAATGCGGGTTGTAGGTGGAGTGAGGTTTGAAATCGAGAATCTAATACCATTGCTAGGAGAGTAAAAATTAGCAGCTAGTTGCAGTATCAATCCATCCGAAAACAGTGAGGGTGATATTAGATTACCTTCCTATGTCAACTACTGCTCGCAAATATTGTGGGAGATGCTCGGACTTGTGGCATGTATCGTCATGCGCAGGACCAAATTGCGCCCGACGCTGCGGAGGCACATCGCCACCACCCATGATGAGAAAGAAGAAGAGGGTTTGAGATCAGTATAACAAGAGCTTCAGAGGTTCAAGCCTTAATGTTTACTCGCTTCTCATCATGCAATGATAGCCGGGGAGGAAAGATTTCTGCATGTGCTGACGTGGAGCTGCATGCTGATAGTTTTCCCAGTCGAAGAAGCATGCGAACGTTTTCAAACTTGTATCCAAAGCATGCACAGTCTGGGCAGATCCAGAAGAATCATGTCCCTCCGACGTTTTTCATTGAGATTGGCTGGGTCTGGGATGTCGGAGGTTGCCACTATAGAGAATGGAATATCCTTAGGACCACTGCATGAGACTTGTGTACGGTGATAAACTCTAGGTCGTATTTATTCCCAACAATTTTTTGGCTGGGCCTTAGTGATGCGGAGTAGTTGAGGTCAGCTGAGGGACATAGCTATAGCATATCACTTAATAATTATTAGCTGTCAGTACATTAAACTTCAAGGTCTTTGGCGTTTGCGGCAAGCTGTTGGTACTAACGCTGAAAATTAGACGCATGCATAAGAATTGACCTATAGAAGACATAAATACAAAATAGATGATCCTGCCAGTCACAGAATCCCACCTCGCAGTTCAGGTTAATGAAAGGAAGGGATTAGTAGCCAGATATGTATAAATCTGTTGTTCTCGTGAATAGTATAAAGTTGCAAGGTCAGATTTAAAAGGAAGACAAGGCTACACAAATCTGGGTTCACAGGATAATCGCGAGAACGCACAGCAAGGCGGAAATTGGAGGTGCGAGGGCAGCTAGCGCTCCTTTTACACAGCCGCTCATTTTGATAGCATGCGTTGGTACATACGGAGCAGGCGCTGTGGCGTTCGTCGTTCCATTCCAGCAATACCTCGCAAAACAATTCTGGCACACCGACGGCGACTTTGTCAGTGTCTTCCAAAAGCTTCGTGCAAGCATAGCGCACCCTATACAGGCTGGCCATTCACTGTCGATTGTCCCGTTGCCCCTCGTCGCCACGTTGTATCCATTTTGGATAATCGAATTGCGCTGTGTGTCGTTGGTCTCCATCTGGAAAGTCGAGATGTTTGAGTAATATGTGTAAGGAGAGTTAGGTATATACACAATGAGTGGGGTTGGCTGCGTCAGATTATTGGGATTACAGCCAAAAAATGTGGGTTTTGAGTTCAATCCCAAGTTAACGAAAGTATTTTGATCGGGAATGACCGGAAATGGGGCTGAGTGCCTGATTTAAAGAGAGAATGTTGGTATGTTGATACAAGCGAAGTCCCGTTCGGCCAGTATGCGCCCGGAGAAGAAGTATCGGCGGAACTGTCCACTGCAAATATCACGTCAACTCCCCGGGGAGGCTGCAGCATTGGGTATAGCGGGATATTTTGAAGATCTTCACCGCCATCGACAAGGGGTAGTATTTGGTTATTCGCGTTTACATTCACCTCCGGGTTGAACTGGTAGAAAGGGTTGACCCAGTAAGAAACGTCATTATTCTCGTTTCCGATTTGTTCCAGCTTTCCGGAGACAAATTCTACCACTCGTGGAGGCAATTTGGTATTATTTATCTGCAAGTAGGCTTGGTTGAACAGCGATGAGGATGTACCCACTACGAAGCCCATATTGTCAAATCCAGATACACAACTCTGATTTTCTTCAACAGAGCCGCGGCTGAAGATCGAACCAATGTATTGGAGAGGGGCGAAGGCGGCAGTAGGAGGATCAAAGGTACCGATTTCCCACGGATTGATCTCATATATACTGGCGTTTGCAAGGATATGTAGTTGATTAGGCGGTCGCTCAATGGCCACAATAATTGGTAATGGTACTTGGGCGGATTGAAAGACACCGTTCTGCACGAGACTCGAGAATGTGTAATCTCCATGTTTGATTAGCAGTAATTCCTCGACTACCAAGTTTCATATCCTTACTAGGACCCCCATTGGTTGCATTGAACAACTGAAATGAGAGACTTCTTCCCCACAGGTCTGTGAGTGTAGTATTAAAGCCAACATCCTCCT
The DNA here is from genome assembly GCA_001599595.1 of Beverwykella pulmonaria. NCBI lineage: Eukaryota > Fungi > Ascomycota > Dothideomycetes > Pleosporales > Melanommataceae > Beverwykella > Beverwykella pulmonaria. Next base: position 2,012,679 of record BCHH01000002.1, read on the forward strand.
TGTTTTCAACCTCGTCGGTGATCTGATCAAAATACTCCGTGGTAGATAACGTCGCCGGCCCTAGATCATTAAAATGAGTTGCTCTGGACGGAGCGCTCGACGAACCTTTAACAATAGAGTTGTCGAACTGCCAAATTGAATCCGAAGCATTCGGATCCATCCTATACAGCTCCTGCACCGACCTCAACTGGGGTACGTAGAGACTCCCCACCAGCCAACTTCCTCCCGAAAGGCCTGCGAAATAGGTTGCCGCTTGCAGGATTCCACCAACATGACCAGGTGAGGTTGAATTTGTTGTGATATTGTCAAATGCAGCGATTGCTCCGGCGCCGTTCATGTGAGCTCTCCATCCACCGCCCGATACAGCAATAGCATTATTTGGTAAGGTTGTGGCATTATCAGCAATCTTGTCCATGTAGCTGTTAGTGTTGAAGCCGCTGATATTCGCACGGGAAAGGAAGTCGCGAATTGCCCAAATTGTGTTGTTGCGCCTCTTTTCCAGCCAGTTCGTCTCCTCGGGAGAGATGGATGTCGAGTCTCGGATTGTAGGACGGGGGTTTGGGCAGTCGACTGCGTATGGAGCATAGCCATAATGATCTGACCTCAACTGCCGGCTCCAGACTGCTTCATTTACTGGACTTTCTTGAAATCCTGCCGATGGCAATCGTGGTGAGCACCCTTTATATTATTAGGTTTTTTTGGTAGGAAGATTAGATGAAACTTGTACCTCTCTCGTTTGAGGCGAAAGTTAAAACTGTCCAAGAGAAAAGGACAATAAGGTATACTTCCATCATTTTACAGGTTTGGAAGGTTAATTCAGTCATAGCAGGTTAAGGAAACCACGTTTTCAATGGGGCGGCTCCCAACCTATCAAGGATGTGATATAATATCTACATTTTAGTTTAAGAGGTTAATGTGAATTTTTGAGTAGATGCTTGTTTACATAATTGCTTGCATGCTGCTCGTATTCAAATTCACATGAGTTCGGGCTGGGTGTGTAGTAACGCCGAAGCAGTTCTGGTGAGAGACAATCTGTTATTAGCAGGGATAGTGAGGGGCATTTTATCATGTGAAAGCACACCAATAGATATCTTGCTTTGCGGATATATCACGTCATATGCATACATGTGAAGACGGAAGATTCTGTCCGTACGCAGGAGCGATACGGCGCAAAGTATGTCTAGCCTGGTATGGGATCACGTGGTTATATCACGTGATACCCGTGCACGGGCGCGCCTCCTTAAATATCGCTCGCGTTTGTACATAGATGAGCAGAGCAATAACCAGAAACCTGTTGCCCACCCTACTATCCCCGTACGCTGTGTACACCGTACAACTGTCTTATGCCTTGCCGACTAGTGCTCGCACCACTATGCAGCTAGCTGTAAGATCCCTATCAACAGATTCCATATTACCAGCCACATTAAGGTTTTAGGATCTATTGTATTCAAAAATCGGGGATTTGCTTGGCGACATCGCTCAATTCTTCGCGACCCGCCATCTTTGCAGGGAAACACACCAATCCAGTGAATCATTGGATGCGCGCTTCGTCCTTCTTTGAGCCGGGGGGACTAGCAGTAGAGAGACTGTGTGACAACGACCAGCGCCAGTAGAGGCCTGTCTCGTCCATATTGTACATGTAGGGTGCGAGATATATAATTTTAATAGCGCAGAGGAGGTTTATCTCAGCGTGAGCGGTGATGGAAACAGAAGCGATCTCGCCGTGGGAGGAGAACTGTTTGATGTTAAATCGGCCCTTAAAGCAACTTAGCCAGCCGATTGAGAAGTGAGGTGGCTCTTTGGTGTTGTACGTAGGGAGCACAATCTATATATCGCGAGCCTTCTCCGCTAGCAATTCACCTAACACTAGCAGGCCCTTGGCCTCAAATTGCTGTTGCCATGAGAAGAGGATCCTCTCAAGCAAAGGCCACCTGCCCTCACACAATCGGCAGGCTTTATTGCTGGCTGTAGTAGAGCTATCGAGATGGGCGTATTGATCTTTGAGGGTGTCGGAAATGGAGGCTTGGCCAAGCGTTCTGCCATACTAGCCCTTAAACCACTCAATAATATCCCTCTGGCGCGGCTTAGGGGTTGTTTCTGTGTAGAAGCGTCATATAGCTTGCCTTTCTGCATCAGATATAGCCCTGGGTGTCATATTTAGGTATTGTTAGTGTACTCAATAGGGCAATTTTAGGTGGAGAGTGCCGATATATCGGGGATAGGGCAAAGGGTCAGATTCGCTAGGTATCGAATTTTGCCAAGCTTTAGACATATATGTATACTGCTTACACACACCCCCTTCAGTTTTGAACGCTTGAAGCTAGTGTGATCAAAGGCCATCCCCTGCATTTATCAGGCAGAGCTGCAATGTGTGTGGGCTTGTCTTGCCGTAGTGCGGTGTTCCGCTTTTTGCCGGCCTGTCAACCACTATTGGTGCGGTTCCAGATTGGTCGATCATAACTGTAGCCAAAAAGACGTCTGAGTTATAGAATAGATATATATGTATACGGCTTACAAATTTAATATCATGGTGGCATAGGTACCACTGCGACCATGAATATCTAAGCCGAAGTCTTTGGGTGTCCCACTCCCTCGGCAAGTGTTTCAACCCAATAAGGGATTCTGCCAAGAGGCCATCAGTGCAGCGTGGGGATCAATATAAATTGGCCTGAGCTTCTGCACGATCCAGTAACCTAGGCTCGAGCGTCAGTGGGGAGCACCACGTGATATGCTAGCCCTTTATGGCTAAAGTAATACCTCAATAGGCAATTTACGCCGTGAATCTGTACCCTTGGTAAATACGTAAGGGCACCTAGATTTGGATCCGTAAGTATAACACTCAGTGCCAAGAATACGGCATACGTACTGATCCCCACGATGCATCAGTGCATGCTGATCGGGATCCCCTGCAACGCGATAGGCGACAGAACCCATCAGACCTTGTCCTGGTTTCATTGACTTTGACAGCCATAGACCACTCTCACCGGCGAGATTACTATCCGGCGGCCTCTTGCCTGCTGTCCAAGCCCCCCTCACAAGCTGAGGTGAGTTCGCATCTGTACGGAGTTCTTCATTGGTTTGGTTTAAAAAACAACCAAGGTGCTTCGCTTGAGTGGGTCAAAATTTCTGTAGCTTATCAAGATCAGCTTGCGGTGTTTATGCTTCGAAATGCCAATGTGAACCCGTGAACCATTTTCAGGTGTTGTTTTGGGTGTTAAGAACAGCAAGGAAAACAGTTCGTATGACAAGATTCTTGAAGGTAGGAGAGTGGTACGTTGATAGTAACTATGAGAGTTTTGCAAACTAATTCAACTAGGTTCCTCGGCGGACCTAGACCTGGACTACCGGTATCCTGTATCCCTATAGTTGAACTCAAAAATGTTGGGAATGATACACGATAATGCGGGGTGTCCGAACGTGGGTTCATGGATAATTCAGGGGTAACTGTATCAGCTCGTGCATCCGTGCGAGCCTTGGCAGGAACCCCTTATAAGGCTTCCATCCCGCCTCACTCTAGACAGTAGCACAGTAGACAAATCAAGATCTCCTGCCTGCTCAACCCCCGTGTACGCCTACGGGCGTACTTCGTTCGATCGAACCCCGGTCAACCGACACGGGGTTTAATTGTAAACAAGCTGGATCTAATCCCTGAAGCCACTCCTTCTAGACTGCGCATGTGAAATATAGTCAGATGTCAGACTATATTTTGCGTTCATATTGGAAGGTGATCGTAGCATAAAGTAGCTTACTCCGGCCAGTCTATCGTTATTTAGCAAATCTCGTACCCGATCTGCAATCATGGGCACTGGCACTAAAGTCTTCTCTGTTATCCTTCGCCTCAGCGAACTTTGCAGCTCCGTCATCGTTGTGGCCCTTCTGAGCCGCTTCTTCTACTTGTTTCACCTTGGACCAAATGGTTCTGTGGATGGACGCTTGATATATGCCCAAGTCATATCTTGTCTGGAACTTATATTTTCAATTATCCTTATTCCTCCCTTCTCCTACTCCTTCTACGCATGGCCCCTTGATGTTGTATTTTTTATCTGCTCAATCGTGGCGTTTGGGCTTCTGGCTGAGGTAGACAATAGCAGGGAATCAACGTTGCATAGCTGATTTGATACACAGCTCAACAGCTCCTGCTCCTCGTACTGGTATTGGAACTACTGGGGTTACTACTGGGGTCGGTTCTGGACCATTGCACCCCGCATTACTATAACGGCCGGCACCGTTGACCATGCGGGTTGTGGAAGCTGGAGGGCTATTCTCGCTTTCCTTTTCGTGGGAGCGATGACTTGGTTTCTGAGTGCAATGGTTGTGAGTTCCATATTCCACCTTGAAGTATTTCGGGCACCAGCCATATTGATCTGGGAGATATAGGGGATTTTTGTCTTTACTAAAAGTCGTGAGGGTCGTGAGACACACAGGACAAGGTAAGAGCAGCTGTTTTGCCGTGACTTCCTCGTACCGCCTTGTTAACCAATATCAGTACCGTTAAGGAGAAGATTATGCGCAATCACCACCGGGAAGCCGACCTCGAAACCCAACAGTAACGCCGAAGCAAGGATCGATGGTAGTCAATATTTGGCGTGTATTCGTTGTGAGATATCTCGAGAAAGAGCCACCAAATGCTATGCCTGCTCGTATCATAATTCACGAGGGAAATACTTCTTTGGCACCTAGAACACGGCAATTAATAAACCCAATGTTCAAAATTTGCAAGATGCGACTTCCTATAAGCAGGACACCCCGTCACGTGGATATGCCACTGACTAATCAGTCCGTTATATATATATCAGCTGTACATATCTCATACACACACATATATACATACACATACACACACTCATACATACAATACACATCTTCAAACTCTTTCCTCCACACTCCAGCTTACACTTCCAATATGAGATTTCAAAGAATTAGTTTTGCTACCTCATTCTCACACTCTTTTCTTACATGTACCCTAAAGCGCGATTACTGATCCGCGTGACGTACGCTTTTGCCGAATTCTGGCCATCGTTATCATTCCACAGCTATCCGAACGGTACCAGACCCTTGAATGGCCATTTACTCTATATTTATATGCTGTTTTAACGCTAAAGCAGTACGCATAGTGTTAAATATAGCATATTGTCTTGTCCAAGCCGGCATCTGAAAAAATTTACGGCCCCAAGTAAGTACCCGAAGAAGTGCATACGGCTATCCGCAAAGGCCCAGGCAATTTTGATGCCAAGGTAAATAGCCCCTCAATAAACGGCCCCACCAACAGCCACTAATTGGAGGACCAACCTTCTTCTTTGAGCCTAGTTGTAATCACATAATCCAGATTATGCGGTACCAGTATGAGACGACAAGATCACAAACAGATTGCGCCGCTCGCGGATTCGCGAAACGAGGTTTTAATTGCAGTGTATGATCACTATCTACACATAGGGAGCGTATAAACTAAGAACATATCGAGAAAATATACTGAGCGCAGGACGCTGAGTGACATCCAATCTTTGCATCCTAGCAATATATTGGGCCAAAGCTTTCCCCTAGTAAGCAAGATCGCAGCCCACAATACCATTATATTCAGCGCATCCAATCATTGTGTACGCCGGATCCGTGAGGATCTTATTGTGATCGGTTGAAGAGTAGCCCCAGCCTTTGGACTCAGTCTCGCAAATGTCACCCAAGCCGGTGGTGTCGGTCACCTCGCAGAGCCAGGCGCCAACGAAAACGTGCTGGAAGTTGTCGGTTAGAACCCCGGGTGTGGGGGCCTGGGCGAGGACCTGGGCTAGAGTCCCGGGATTAAGCTCGTGTACCATCACGCCGTCACCGTCCATGACTGTCTTGAGGGCGTTATTTTCCAATGTTGCGTCCCAAGCGATTGGATCCATTCCCATATTTGCACGCCACTCGTTGATAACATCCATGTAGCCTGGGGTGTCTTCTTGGACGACCGGGGCGGCGAAGGTAGAGCCTGCGAGGGCAAGGAGAGATAGAGGGATGATGGCGTACATTTTGAAGTTGTGGCTCGTTTCGACTTCTATGTAAAAATAGCTGGGTTATGTAGGTTGGTAATTCCAAACAATTTCTGTAGTAGTGTTGCAGACTGGCAGTTGTATCAACAGAAAATGAAGCCGCCAGAGATCTTGCTCTTATACCTATCACTGTACCGCCTTGTTGAAGATTATTCCTGTAAGGTTTGAGGTCGATCAGGCACGCTGTCAGGAGAGAAGCTCACATGTTAATAAAATTTAGGGACAGGACCAGACGCGTCAGCTCCGCGTTAGTAGTAGGAAATAACTAGCCTGGAGTTACTGGAGCAAGAGTCTAAAGAGATGTTAATGGGGCAATTAGTGAATATACTAAGCGGACTGCTAAGTAATTGAACTACGTATTTTCGTCTACTATCTAACTCGGTTGCTGGGACAAGACTGGTTGCGTTCAACAACGCCTACTCCCGCTCTCAGCACGACTGACTTGCGTCTAACACAAATAAAGAAACATCATATCTAGAGGCCATAGGCTTAAAGCCTCACTGCTTACTAGTGAAAATACGTAGACCCGCGAGTTGGATCTTATTCCGCTGTGATTCTATTTACCAGTGGTAATTAGGGTTAAAACAGTAGGGTGTGATGATGAGCATGGTCTTCACTATCGTGGATGCCGAAGGCAAATGAAAGGATAAGTTGGCTCTATTTCAAGTACACTAAGATAGAGCGAGAAGAGGTTCTCAGGGAGAACGATCATATATACAGAAGGGTATGACCCGGGCGCGGCCCGACCGAGCATGTCCTGACAGTGTGGCATGGCGTGGCGCGCGCACGTCCTCCGACGTGGTAGAGCTGAAGGTGCGTGGTGGAGCTGAAGTGCGCCACCGCCTCATCTGACTCGTGTTCATGTGATGTGGTCGAGCTGCCGAGTAGCACTGTCACATAGGGCTAGACACTACTGTGACAATAACTGTTGTTACTATTACACACACATTCATTGCGTGATTGCCCCTGAGCCTTTACTGTGCCCTAAGCCTTTACTGTGCCCTAAGCCTTTACTGTGCCCTAAGCCTTAACTATCCCCATAAGCTATATAGTTGAGCACCTCTTCTTTCCTTTGTTCTCTAGCTTTCCTCTTTGCCAACTACAACCGTTGCACGTAGTCTACTAATCTAGAGAATCTGATGCCTGTTCCCTTGTAATACGTTGTCCTTGTAACATAGCGATACTAAAGGACATGTGTAAAATATTGTCTATGTAATAACAAGCGCGGTATTTACTATTGTAGATGCTGAGGCAATAATAGGATAAGAGAGAGAGAGAAGTGGTACAGAGGGCGAACAATCCTATATACGGTGAGGGGCATGGTCCAGGCGCAAGCTGATAGAGCATGTCCAAATATCAGGACATGGTGTGGCTGATACATCTCATGCCAATGTAATAGTGTTTGAGCTGAATGTGCACTACTATTACGTCTAACTTGTGCTCATGTGACGTGTGGTTGAGCTGACAAACAGCACTGTCACAGAAGGAATCTAACTAATGGCACGGTATCTACGCTTTACATTAACAGCATTAGTTGATTTCCTAGTACAAGAAGAATGAATAGCAGAAGGTTGATGCCTGACACAAGCGCAACGCGCTGCATGTCCTGCGTTGTAATATGGCAGGCGTTGCAGGCGTTGGGAGCATTGGGAAAACATTGGGGGCATTGGGTGCTCGTGCAATATGGCGACTTGGGATTGGCACACTGGCAACGTTGGGGGCGTGGAAGGCTCGATGCAAGCACGTGGCAGGGATCGAAGTCCTGAAACTCGGCACGAAACTTTCCCTGATAATGATTCCAATAACACATATTTGAAGAGTTTCACACCTCAAGAAAGATTTAAAGTAGCTTAATCAACAGATTCCTCTTATTCTTACATACTAATTAGTCTGGGACCAAGTCAATCATTTCATAATCTTCCTCTACTATTTCCAGAATACCGCCCTCTACTTCTCCCCCTCCCTCTACCTTTATCTCTTTTACTGTTAGCACCTAGCCCCTCTTCCAGATCACATGTGTCTCGATATGATGTATTCGAAACACAGTCTTTGAGATGGATTGACAATTGAAGGCTTGATCTGGGATGCATCGAAGGTATTTCTCGATGTGGTTTATATGATTCTCAGTCTAAAAAGTGTAGGAGATATTCCAATGAAGAAGGATCTCTCGAAGGGCAATCTCAGATGCCGAAAGGACAGTGCCCTGGGCGTATCACAAGACCGTAGCAAGATATCAATCCGTAGAAAGGATCCTTTAGACTCTCTCGTAACCCCATCCAATGCTTACCACGGTGGGCGAGCAAGAACAGCCCGGCATTCTGGAAGTAATAATCCGCCAATGACCGTACCCTCTTTTGAGATGGGGATCAACTTCTTCTAGCCCATATTCCAAGATATGAATGGTTGGCGAAATTTCAGCGAGTGTTGTTGCAACATCGACAACATCCATTTCGATCAAGCCACTTCAAGGTTGGGCATTGATGCCGATATGTATCCAGATTTGCTAATTCCAGCAATGGCTTGACCGCATATGGTAGCGTAAGTTCTATGGACTCCCAAAAATTGCGAATGACTCTCTGTCGAGGCTGGTCGTACTTGAGATAAGTTTGGAACTTCCGTGATAGGTTATATACAGGTGTCTCGGATACCGCTGTAGATAAGGTCAGCTTCCTGGGGTGATGTATTGAAATGTGACTCCCGAGCATGAAAGACATCCTGATCAGGCAGTTTGCGCGCAAAGTAATTTTTGAAAAGAGTGAGAAAGCTTGTAATTAGCTAGCCGTGCAGCCCGGCTATCGGTAATCAAGGGCGGACATGTTGCCATTTTAGCGACATGAGACAGCGGAGTATTGAGATCTCTCGTATATGCTATGCCACTTGCGAACTCGATATACTCGATATCCTCGGCTTCTCCGCGTATAGCATGCTGGCTGCTAGCTTCACTCAACAATCGGCTCTTTTTGGTTTCGCTTACATGGCCTATGGTTGGACTTAACAATTACTAGACTTTTATAACGATGTCTGCTTCAAAGCATTGATTCTGTTCACAAACCCTTTTTGGAAGCAATATGCTGTGATTTGCTCCTTGTATCCACAGCACTGACCTAGTTTAGTGAGTTGATGGTAAAGTGTAGCTGCAGATGCACTTTGCATTTCTGGGAGCTTGCGAGCATGCGTAGGACTAGAATATTTTCTCGTCCTTCCTTACGATAAGACGGCGTGAGTTGCTAGAGGCTGGAACTCACCAGAGATAATTCCCCAAAGACATTATCTGCCAATACCAAGGTGAGGAAGTGTGCAACTAGACGGAAAGAACATTATAGGACACATGAGTCTCCTCATAGAATAAAAGATTGTGTCTTCTTGTAAATTTGTGTAAGGTGGCACTGCACTTAGGGTGTTGAGAGCAGATAATCAGGGTAGATAGGAGTGCACTGTAGGAGACACGAATCGCTGCCAAGCCATGTTGGTTGGGAAGCACTAAGAGGCTAATCATATGACTTCCAAGCCAGAAGAAACCCTTTGGGCAGCGGTGGTTGCCACTGGGCGACATATGGTATAATAGTCCATACAGCAAGCACCAAGAGATTCTGAGCAACAGCTACGGCTGGGTCTGATGATGCTATCGGTCTTTCGCGTTGCCTTCTAAGGTAGCCTCCAGCACATGGCTCTTTGGCGAACCAGACGTTGTTCTCCCTGTGCCGACCTTGCCTAGTCCGGGACTATTGTTCCTCGCTGTCCTTCTGTCATGAATGTTGATATGTGAGAGCTCTGAGTGGGAGGGGACATAATAATATTGCTTGAGGTGCCAGGCTGGTGCTATATACTCGGACATCTGCCCAGCCATCTTGGTCACGTGCCTATCATGTGCCTGTCACGTGAATGTCACGTGTATCAGTCTCAGCTAGCCGGCTGCCCTTCAACAATGAAGAGCGACAGTTCATATTCAAATGTGTAGGCTGGAGCGGTCGACGTTGCTTGAGTTCGGTAAGAACGGAGTGCGGGCGCGTTTTTGGAACGGGCAAAGCTACCGGTAGCTGGTTGGAGCGCGGATGACGACGGAGTTGAACGTCGGGGAGGAGTTTGCGGACACTAGGGCTGCTGAAATTGTAGCCCAAACGAGGGGCAGGCATGCGGAAGGAGAGGAGAGAAAGTAGTGGTGGGTGGGGACTCGATTCTTTGTTGTTTGGAATGACGTCACCAGGTGTCGCATCAGGCCAGCTAAGAAAGTAACATCAAAAAGTCCCTCCTTTTAGGAGGTGGTATCTCCGCAGCGGGCGGATATGTTTTACACAAAAATTAACACATATATAAATAGTATGGTGGAGTAGAGAGCGCATGAATATTATAGTATAATACTTACCTGTTGTAATAGAGCGTATGCTTGAAGTTAGCTAAGCTATGGGTGTTCTGCTGCACCCGGTGTGGGTGTTTACCTCATGTGACGCGAATTAATGCGACGCCTGGTGACGTTGCGTCGGAGCTTTACAGAGGCTGGCGTGCTGAGCGGATCTCAGAGCCAAGCTAGCCATCCTGAAGTTGAAGGCTAGCCACGACCTCTGAACTAATATCTTCTTCTTGAACATCTTTTCGTAACACTTCAGACTGGTTTGGCCAGCGATCATTCCCTCCAGTAAGGCGAAACTGGGCCTGTATCCCCGATTCGTATCTCTCCCCCATCCCTCCACCATAAGCTAGACCCAAGACATCTTGCTATTATTCACGCACCCTACCGCTGCTCCAACCTCTCGCTCGCTTAACTACAATTTCCAATCCCGCGACCGGACTGCCAGATAAGCTCCAGATGACCACATCGCAGCATCCTTACCTAGACCAGGCCAATAAGCTGAAGTTCAGCTTTCCATGCCTTGGCATCTTTGCCAATAGGACCACCAACGCCAACGAGGAAGGGCGGCAGATCGTGGATAAATATTGCATGGACCAGGACGGAAACTATCGCGCTCCAGGCCGATGCTGCGTTCTTGAGTATCGCGTCTCCTCGGAAAAGGCCTCAGTAAAACCCATTCATCTCAAAGATGAGTCTAGCCTCCGGGGCTACTTAAACGCACACAGCCCTCTCGAGGGAAACGCAGTAGAAAGCGACTGTTCGCATCGCCTATACATCCTCGAAGACTTGTCTCCTCAATATGTTGAACTATTAGGAAGATATCTCCATGTTGACCCGTTAGTCTTTGCGTCCCAAGTCAACTCGTGGAGATTCTTGAACACGAGGACAGTAGCGCAACGGAAACTCCCGTCGCTGAGCAACCCTAAGGAGTCCTTTACGGTTCGGTATCCGGAGGTGAGGGCGTTTGATAAAAATAGGCCATTGGAGAGTGGGAGGTGGACGTTCGCTGCGAATCGAAGGAAGATCGACCCATGGTTTCCTATCTTTGGGGGTCGGGTCCAAATGGACCATGCGGTGGCGATAGTAAGACGATGTATGTCTTTCTGGGTGGATAACCCGCGGCGGAATGCTAAGAGATGGAACGGTAAGCATTACAATTGTGGAACGAGGCGCTTTTTAATAGACGCTAAGGAATAGACAGCTGTACTCCTTGTCGACTCTCCAATAGATGCGTTCAAGGTATCTGATAGCCGAAATGATAAAGCGAAGTCCTATCGCGTCCTAAAGATGGCATCGTCCTCCGGTTCGGAGACATCGCGCTACGAAGAAGCCGTTCATTCGAGCACGCCGTACCACTATGGTCATCCAGATCCCATATCCACGGCAAGGGCATATATGTTCACGGCTGAGTACCGCAAGAATCATAGTGGAATCGACAGGCCCATCTATCGCAATAAGCAATCTTTGTTCAACGAAGCCATTTTATACTGGACCCAGGAGAACAATGACGAAACGATCAAGGCAGCAGTCGAGAACCCAGTCAACACGATGGATTATGTCCTGAAGATTGCAGCATATCACTGGACAAGCTTGCTAGAGCTTATTTGGTTGACGATAAACCAGGGTGAGTTTGTGGCCGACGAGGAAAGGATTCCAGACCATTATGAGCATCACGACGACAATCAACGGTGGAAAATACAGATTTCGTGGTTGCGTCAAGCAATATACTACTTAAATATCTTCAGGAGACGGCTAGGCTTCTTTGAGGACGATATGGCCCTCATCATGGAAAGCTTGGGATGCAACACAAGCAGAAGCAATCAAGAACAGATTCCGCCTGCCTTGGAGGATGCATGGCTCGATTTTACGACCCTAAGCGCGCGCCTAAAGCTTTACAAAGCTCGCGCCGACAACCTAGCATCCACTGCGGATGAGATAGTCAACTTGCGCAGTGCGGCAAAGAGCCTCGATGACAGCGTTTTCAATCTCCGTCTCGCAATTCTCGCGGCCATCGTCTTCCCAGTTACCCTCGTGGCGGCCATTTTCGGTATGTCCGATGGGTTCAAACCTGGAGATGGGGATTTTTGGATATTCTGGGCTGTCTCGGTCCCGCTGATGCTAAGCATGGTCATGCTCGTTGTTGGCTGGAAGGCTGTATGGAGTACTACTGTGAGATTGGGAAGTATCAAAAAGAAGACGAAGAAGGATAGCGTATTAGTGTAGGGCTAAAACTACGTTGGTTCATGGGTAACGCGTCCACGCACCAAAATGGTGCATCTTTACATGCAAACAGTTTAACACCACAACAAGTTGCTGCATTATGCAGCGCTATGCTATATATTAGATTGTTAAGAACCTCCACTATCTTTTGCCAATGAAATTTCCACCTAACAGGTGTGAGAATTGTGTCAAGTCTTGCTTGCTGCAAGGTCGTGCGCTTACATGTATTGTACCCTTGTTATAGCCAATTGTATTCCATGTTTTTACGAAGATAGCTTGAGATGTGGTGCTGTTCCAGAAACTCCCATCTATAGTCACGTATCAGTGTTGCAAAACTAAGTGTGATTAAGGTATAATGAGCGAAGTAAAGTTGACTTGTTAATTTCCTATATATAATTTTTTAAAACAAAATCAGAATCATAAATACAGACCGATGCGTTCGGGGATGTAGCTCAGTGGCAGAGCGCCCGCTTTGCATCGCACAATTGCGGGAGGTCTAGGGTTCGATCCCCTACTTCTCCATTTTTGGCTTTTTTTGCCGCCCTCTTTGACGTTCTGAATTCCTTTTGTGGACCTCGTGTTGCTATTGGTCAAGATACTTTGTTGATCTTTTTTTGGGCTGCGTCGAGGAAGTCTTGGCCGGGAACATCAATTTACCGAGCGGTCAGACCAAGACACCAAGACACCTCCGCATGGAAACCACAACAGCATCTCTGCTATAACCATGAGGGTGCGCGGATCTCCAGCATGGCAGGCCGCTGCCATTTTTCTTTTACTGGGCGGAGTTGCTCAGGCTTCCCTCGGTGACAGATTGCCCGACTTCAAGGAATGCTTGCTGGTACAAAGCTCCCCTGACAGCTTCATTACAAGAGCTAACCAAGCTGTGTAGGCCTGTAAAGAAGCAAACTGCGGGGAAGACCCGACCCCAATACGTACACATTACCTCCTATGCTGCATCTACAGCTTGCTCACTAGTCATTAGCCCTCCACCGCCGCCTTCTCCTCTGGGATTGCCCCGCCGAATGCGACTACTCGTGCCAACACGTCGTCACAGACAAGCGACTCGCACGCGACCCTCCTTACATGCAGCCCGTCTACCAATTCCACGGCAAATGGCCCTTCTACCGCTTCATGGGGGTACAGGAGCCCTTCAGCGTCATCTTCTCGCTGTTCAACTACCTGGCACACGACTGGGGCATGAACCAGCTCCGAGAACGGATCCCTGCCTCGTACCCTTTACGAAAATACTACATACTTTTTGGGTACTTTGGGCTGGCGAGCTGGATCTTCAGCATGATATTCCACACGCGGGACTTCGGGGTCACGGAGAAGCTGGACTACTTCGCGGCAGGCGCGAGCGTACTATACGGCTTGTACTTTGCGCCGATCCGCGTGTTTAGACTCGATAAGAAGGACCCCGTCAAGCAGTCGGTTCTGCGCGCCTGGACAGGCCTCTGCATAATACTCTACACGCTCCATGTCCTCTACCTCACGCTCTGGTCCTGGGACTACACGTACAACATGGCTGCCAACGTCACAGTCGGGATAATACAGAACCTGCTCTGGAGCGCTTTCAGCTACACGCAGTACAAAAAAGTAGGACGGCTGTGGGCAATGTGGCCGGGGCTGATCGTGGCGTGGATTATCATGGCGATGAGCTTTGAGCTATTGGATTTCCCGCCGTGGAAAGGGATGGTTGATGCGCATAGCCTGTGGCATCTGGGGACTGTGGGGCCGACCATTTGGTGGTACAAGTGAGTTGCTCTTACCCATTCTTTGGGTGGTTCGGAGTTATCATATGGGGGGCCGAGCTAACACATCCCAGCTTTCTCATTAAGGACGCGCAAGAGGACTACGCAGGTACGAGACTCAAGCAGTAGTTAGTGGAGGCGCATTTGTGTCGTTTCATCGTACGCCATCGCTTCGTCGCTTACCGGTTGCACCCAGGCAAACTACCGACAACTGATTATGATTTAGGCGATCGAAAGGATTGAAGGATTGGAAACCATTGCTAAGGCCGGAGGTATTGCATACTTTGATTGAGAGACTTGGGCCTGGAGTTTGGATCTAGAACTTGTGGAGTAACCTGCAATGAATTTGGTTCTTGTAGCACAAGTACAAACTTTTGCTGCTCCGCGCCCAACCTGCGCAATTGTCGTCATACTTTATGGACGCTACGGATCTTGCAACAGCACTACATAATCTCGAGTTGCAATAAATCAGTTTTTAAGCACTAGTTGTATACTGACCTAGACACCAAACTCCCATACAAAGAACCAGAAATCACGAACACCTCGAACCTAAACCCAAACCCAAATTCCCCACAAAAACGCCAAAATTCAAGCCACCAAAGTCACCTCCTATGCATTCTCAGCTTCCAGCCTCTCTAACTCCCGTTTCATATCCTCGATCAATGTCTCCCCATCCTCAAGATTTATCATAACCTCCGGACCAAAGACGCCAACATCCAACGCTCCATTCCGGATCGTAGCTTCGATATCAATCGCATGCTGCAACTTCGTCAGTCTCCTAGTTCTAATTCTCTCACGATCGTTGCTTACCAAGTAAGCCTTGCCAACACTCTCATCCACAATCCCCTCTGGCTTTTCAAACGCAGCATTTGTAACTTCTCTCACTCGCGCAACTCCCTCGTCCCACTGCCCAGCTGGCGTAATATTAATCCCGTCTTTGATGCCCAACTTGGGAGAAGAGTGGTTGAACTCTGCATCAGGCAACTTCAAATAATTCACCCAAGTATCAACCCTTACACCACTCCACTCCTTCACCTCTTGCAAACCTACCGTCGCATTCGCCAACCCACTAATCTCCTGCATGTCATATTGGATCTGCGCCGCTACTTCTAGAATATTTGTCTCTAGTGGCTTAGAAATTCGAAGTGGGACGAGGTTGAGCGTTGGAACTGCGGCGGCGGCAATATGTGCGATAGGCAAGGAACGGTTGGCGAGGTATATGCCAATAACAACGTCTTGGTCACGGGGGGTAGCTGTGAGAGTAGCGTAAATTTTAGCGTAGACGGCGAGGAAGAGGGAGTGTGTTAATATTCCGTGTTTGCGGGCTAGGGTGTTGAAGGAGACAGTGGTGGGGAGGAGAGCGGGTTTGAAGATTTCTGTTTTGTTGATTGGTGAGGTGGAGGGTTGGGGAAGATGATGCTGGGTGATGCCGGAGAGATACTGGGTCCAGAAGGATTTGCGGGTTTGAAGTGCAGATGCGGTAGAGCTGGCCGCGAGCAGCTTGGTCAATGTGTTGGTGGCAAGAGGGAGCGCGATGCCATTGCATATGTCTTGGAGTTGCTGCATCAGGAGTGGGAGACTGACGCCGTCGTAAAGAATGTGGTGGATCTTCAGTATCAAACTCCAGCCACTTGACGACTGCGAAGCAAGGAGATGGCAGTACGGCTGTTTCCATGCTCGTCCTTCGACTGTTTCTGATATTTTCTGCTTTTCCCAGCCTGTGGTATCCACGACTTCAGGTTCGACTTTCTTGAGCACCACCTGTACGTACCGTACTCGGTTGTTCTTCGAAGCCAGGAGGCACGTTCGAAGTATCGGATTGGCGTTAACTACAGCCTTCCATGCTGCTTGAAGTTTTGAGAGTGAGATGGACCCATTAATTTTGTACGAGAAACTAGGGTAGAAGTTGACGCCGTTAGAATTGAGCCAGGTTGAAAGCATGTAGATCTGACCTGCTGTGGCAGGAAGCATCTGCTCAACATTATCCACCTCCACATTAGCCTGATCGAGGAGAGTTGTCGGATCGATATCAATCAAGGCTTCTTTAAGCACTGCTTCAGCATCACCGTCATCTTCCATAGATACTGAAGCACGTCCTTCAACAATTTGCGCCATCTTCTCCACTGTGCCAGCCTTGAGCATCTCACCTACGCTAAGGATGATAGAACGTTTTCGAAGGAGCGAAGATACCTTGATAGCACTGATAGAGTCAAGACCGATATGGAATATTGTCGTGCCTTTGGCGATTTCGTCTTCGGGAGTCTTGGATACGAATGCTAGGGTTTCGCGGATGGCCTTTGCTGTGGCAGATTCTGACTGGCTCAGAATTTGCTCATCGTGATCAGATGCTGAATTGTAAGAGCTCTTGTCTCGATCATCCTGGAACACTGGGAGTCCGCATATCGACCTTCCAGTTGTTGTGAAATCAATAATAGGAGCATCTGGTCGCGTGACGATAGCTTCCAAGACTTCTTCTAATCTTCCCAGCAACGCTTTCGCTCCAATGTTGTCTAGAACCTCCTCTTTGACCGCACATCTCCATAGCAATTCCCCACCGACGATCTCCATCTCCACGCACACCGGATACTCAACATCACTTTGCCCTTTCACACTCTCGTATAACTTGGCTACTTTTTCCTCCGCATCATCTGCTCTTTTTTGATAGATAAACAGGCTGCCAAACAAATTCCCCTGCACTCCAGCCAGCGCCTGCGCTTTCCTCAGTGGGAAGTGTTGCCACTGCTTGATGTTCACGAAGTTGTCCTGGACATACTGCAGCATCTCTCGACGAGATCCATGGAGGATAGCGCGGATAGCCACGGTATTCATTGTCGGGAACAGAATATCGGACATGTCTTCGTTGTCGCGCCCCGAGAGCACCGAGCCAAAAGTCACATCAAGTGACTGGGCGTAGAATGCGAGCACCAGAGCATAGATAGTCTGGCCTAGTGTTTGCAGGGTAATGTTGTGCTTTTTCGCGAATGTGGCAATAGTCATCAGTGGCATACCACTGGCTTGCTCTTCTCGATGGATGGTTTGAAGATCTTCATCCTTGGCACTATGTCGAGGTGGGAAGTATGTAGACTTCGCCTCAGAGAGAAAATCACGCCAAAAGGCAGCAGCGTCAGACCCAGAATTTGTGAGAATGCCGTGTAGAGCGAAGCCGTAGCTTGGCCTTGGTTTAAACTGCTGGAAGTACGCATGATAGACGTCAGAGTGAAGGAACCGGAGAGACCACCCGTCGTACAAGGCATGAGCAATTGAAAGTACGATATGTTTCTGCTCCCCAGAGTCAATGAGATGGACATGGAACAAAGGTTCTGGTTGTGCCACCCTGGCTACGCCGTCGCGCATAGATGCAAAGATCTTGGGAAAGTCCGGTAATCCAGCAACTTCAAGTTTCTTCCAAAAAGCATGCGGTGACCGGTGAATGACCTGCGCAAAGGAGAAATCGATATTCGGATCGTCGACTTCAATGAAAGAGGTGCGCAGAACTGGTGACCCACTGACCACTTGCATCCACGCGTCTCGCAATTTCTCGACATCAGTCTCAGGTGCTAGTTTTAAGACATCATGATTATAGTATCTTGTGTAGTCAGAAGCAATCATCTCGGCAACCATAGCTTCTTGGAGTGGCGTAAGTGGAAGAACTTGCTGAATATCGTCCAACTGCCTTCCTCGGCGCTGAAGATATGCTTCCAGTCTCCGTATGTGAGATTTGAAGATCATGCTTGATGGTCGCTGGGTCCACCCGATCTTCTTCGTAGAGATATTGATGACCATATTTGCGATCGTGCGTCCGCGCATGATACTACTGACTGGGAGATCAATACCGTGTTTCTTGAGTTTCGAGGATAGCTTGATAGCATCGATACTGTCGAGCCCGAGTTCGAACATGGATGTGGTTTCGTTGATGTCTTTGATTTCTGCATCGGCGAGATTGGCAATCTCTTCCCTCATTTTGATTGCACTACCACTCCACTGGAAGTCCTTCGCACCGTCGAAGGAAACTTGTTTAGACTTATCCTTCAAGTCTTCCGATGGAGTATTCACATCAATATTCTTGAATGAAAGCCCTTGGACGATTGTATCTGGATCTCTCAATGCCTCTCTCAACGCTCTCTCAAGCTCTTCGAGCAGTTGACTGGAGGTCTCTTGATCCAAGACATGTCCCTGTGCGGCTAAGGTGAATTTAAGAGATTCATTCGACTGCTGTTCAATCTCAAGCGCCAGCGGATAATCTGCTTCTGCACACCCATCCTTCAACTCCCAAACATCGTTCTTGAGCCATTCTTCATCACCATCTGCAATCTGGTACACAAACAAAGTATCGAACAGCAGCTGGTTTGGTCCTTGCTTGCACCATTTCATGATATCTCTAAGTGGAGTATGTTGGTAAGGATGAGCAGCGACATTCAACTCGTGAGTAGCCTTGATAATTGACGCCCATGTGTCACGGTCTCGAATGCGATGTCGATATGGGATCGTGTTAAACAAGGGTCCCATGATACGATCTGCATTCTCGAAATCGATACTACGTCCAGATACAACCACGCCAAGTGTGATTGTGCCTTTTGTGTACTTTTGCAGAACAGTCGCCCAGCAGGCTTGTGTAATAGCCTGTTTTGTGACATTGAGTCGCTGTCTGAAGGACTCGTAATTGGTTAGGCCTCCCACC
Source organism: Beverwykella pulmonaria (assembly GCA_001599595.1). Classification (NCBI taxonomy): domain Eukaryota; kingdom Fungi; phylum Ascomycota; class Dothideomycetes; order Pleosporales; family Melanommataceae; genus Beverwykella; species Beverwykella pulmonaria. The sequence continues at coordinate 2,031,702 of BCHH01000002.1, forward strand.
TCCCGCGTGACTGCTATAGCAGGACTGTCTGACATATCTGCGACCAGAGGGAAGGGCCTAAATGATAATTCCGATAGATGTTCTTTCCAAAACGCTTGAGCTCCTTCAATGACTCTCAGTGGGCCATGCGCAAGACAGGACTGAAAGGACGGGCCAGTATTCTCGCCGAGACGGTCGTTGTAGATATCCCAGACCGACTTAAACATCAGTCCAATACTGTTTCCATCGTACAGAGCATGGAATACATGCACAGCAAGAATTTTGCCTTCGGTTCCATCTAGGAGAACGATCTCAAATGGTCGATGGGATAGCGCTCGCTTGTCCTGCCACCAGTCTCTCCTCAAGTTGGCTAGGCACTCATCTAATGTCTCGACTTTCAACACACTAGAGTTTTTCCAAGGAAGTCGTGGTCTCCGGAGTGCAGCCTGCACGAATCCATCCTCGGTATTGGAGAAAACAGTCCGCGAGATCTGAGTCAAGGTGAAGAACTGCTGCCAAGAGTCTTGCAGTTTCTCCACGTCCACTTTATCAGAAAGCTTGAAGTAGAAAGTGTTGAAGTATAGTCCATGTTCACTATCAAGCGATCTCGCAATCATTCCTTGTTGAAGTGGTGTGCATGGCGCAAGAGCCTCAATCTCCCGTGGTTCAATGAAGAGTAATTCGGCAACTTCCCGTCTATGTCGATGCTGGATTGCTGTGATCAATTGCTGCGCAGCGATAATGGATCCAAGATCATTCGAGTTATTGAATTTCTTCGATAGAGCTTTGGTGAGTCGACTGATGGAGTTGTGCTTCATAATGAGAGATGCCGCTGCCTTTGAGAAACCAGCCTGTTTCAACGCCCTTGAAAACCCAATGATCGATACTGAGTCCAACCCCAGTTCAAAAAAATTCGACCCCTTCTTAATGTCAAATTCATTGGGTTGTAGCATCTCGGCAAGCACGTCTCGGATATGCTTCTCCTGTTTAGACCATTTGTCGTCGGTCACGTCTGTGGGTCCAGAGAGGAGTTGGAGCTCACTAACAGAGAGGGCTTCGTACATCTCCTTGAGTTTTCTTGCATCAGCCTTGTTATTCGTCGACAAAGGTAAGGAACTAAGTGCGACGAAGTGTGTCGGCACCATGTAAGCCGGCAACTTGTCCTGGCAGGCTGCCTTTGCTGTCGCCAAATCAGGTGTAAACTGCAGAAGAATCCTCGGTATCTCCTTGCTTTTAGAAGTTATGGCTATGAACGAGACAAGTTGCTCCTTGCGCTGCTTTGGATGTCTGAGCACAAAAGTTGCAATGTCCGAGATACCACTCGCTGCTTGTTTGATGACGGAGTTAATCTCTCCAATTTCTAGTCGCTGGCCACGAAGTTTGACCTGGTCGTCCGATCGGCCAACGAAGTCAAATGTTCCGTCATGCAGAATTCGGACCAGATCTCCTGTCCTATAGACTCTTTCACCGAAATAATCAAGGCGAGGGAAGCGTTCTTGTGTCAGTTCAGGCCGATTGAGGTAGCCTTTCCCAACCAACTTGCCAGACACACATAGCTCTCCAACACCGCCCCTCAGAACAGGAACTTCGGTGCCCGGTATGAAAACGTAAGATCCAACGTTGTCAAATTGAGGCCCAATATTTGAGGGCTTGCCGTTAGCTGGGACACGAGTGTACATGGTAACCCCAATCGTTGCCTCTGTAGGTCCGTAGCCGTTATAGATGACGCCTTTTGGTCCCCATACATCCAGAATCTCTTGCTTGAGGCTCTCGCCTCCGGTGATGAACACGCCTTTGCAAAGACTAGGCACATCGTCGGGGTGTATAATGCGGGCGAGACTAGGGGTCAAATCGATATGCGTAATACCCAAGGTCCGAATTGATGTTGCAAGATCCTCGAAAAGCAGGTCTCGCGTGGCAGACACCACGCAAATACCAACTGACCAGCTCCAATACTGCTCTAAGACCGAAACATCGAAATGGAAAGACGCGAACTGAAGCCAGCGAGATTCTGCGTTCCAGTGTCCTGCAAAGAGGCGCTGGAAAGAAAGAAGTGCTTGAACCGCATTCTCATGGGTGAGCTCGCACCCCTTTGGCGCGCCGGTGGTCCCAGAAGTGTAAAGACAATAGCTACGATCTTGGGATTTGATATTACATGACAGAGTGGGTTTCGTGGCTGATGTCGATCGCAGATCTAATTCGTCGAGGTTCAGGATCTGTACGTCGCGATTTTCCACCATGTCGGACGATTGGACCTTCATTGAGAGGATAACTTTAGCACGGGAATCTTCAATAATGAACTCGCGTCGTGCACTAGGTACACCTGGATCCAGCGCTACAAACGCGCATCCGGCTTTCAGTATTCCCAGAATCGCAAATGATGCCTCGGGGCACTTATCGAAGCAGATACCAACCAGCTCTCCCGGACCGACGCCATAAGCTATAAGAATGTGAGCAATTTTGTTGCCTTCCGCATCCAACTCGGCATAAGTCCACTTTGTACTCATATATTTGTCATTGCTTATCGAGGTAGCGAATTCGAGAGCGATGCGATTTGGGTACTTTTCCGCAGAGAGTTCAAACATTTCGTGAAGTAATGTGACTCGGGACGGGAGGGTATCCTCTTTTGCGGGAGTGATTGAGTACAGAGCTTGATCAGCAGCAGCTTCTATCGCAGAAGGAGATCCTGAGAACACGAAGTGATTAATTAGGTGATCTAGCTGATCGAGAATCAAGATTGCCTGCTCTTTTGGCACAACGTGAGGGAGGAAGGTAAGTCGCAGTTCCAGGCGTCCATGACTTGGTTCCAGTTCAATTGAAATAGGATATTCGATCGTGGCTTTCTCATCAACCACAGTCCATGGATCATGTTCGGCCTCGTCATTCGTTATCTTCTGAAAGGCAAAGATAGAATCGAAAAGAACCTCATTGGAGAAACCCATCAGGCGCTGTATCTCGTTCAGTGGCATGAATTGATGTTGTTGAATCTCGGCATTCAGTGTCAAGATATCCCTCAATGTGTCGTCCTTGCTATCACTAAGCCTACACACAAATGGTACTGTAGTAATGCAAGGGAATCCCACAAATTCCGCAGCTTCGAAGTTCCGTCCTGAGAGTACAACTCCAAACGTGACTGAAGGTTCCCCTGTATATGCAGACAGGAGGCTCGCCCAGCTAGCCAGACCAGCAGCTTGTAGTGTCAAATTTGAGGTTCGACACCCCGCTTCGAGATCTGTCAGCAACGTCGTACATTCTCTAGTGAGCACAATTGGAGGTTTTGGGTCGTATCGCAAAGGAGTCAGATTGGGGAACCTGGTCGATGTAGCTCCTTTCCCGAGTGTTTCCCAGAACTTATTTCTTGAAGTGTCTTCGCTGTTTTGATGCAAAATTGTACTCAAAAATGGCTCGAGTGGTGCAGGCGTATTGATCAATGTACCATTATATGCTGTCGATATATCGTTGAAGATGATACGCAGGCTCGTAGCATCGAAAAGGGCGTGGAACATGGCCAAGTCAAGGTATGTTCGACTACCCATTTCTTGGACTCGTATGTGCCACGGAGGTTGATGGAGATTCTTCAACGCGTTCTGCCGCAGTTTTTGTAGCCATTCTTCAACAGTATCCGGATGTTGCAGCTGATTCCCTTCATCCCACGGAACACTGAAAGCGCTTGGAGTGAAGTGGATCATCGCGAAAGAATGTCTGCTATCCTTGACGTGAGCGAATCCAGTCCGCAGCATACAGTGTCTCTCCACCGCCAACGACCACGCATATCTCATGCGGGCCATGTCGAACCCCTTCTCAAGTTGCAAACGAAGGTAATTAAAGTATACAGCGCCATCTTTTGCAATGAATTGTGAGACCATGCCTTTTTGAAGAGGAGTACAAGGACGAATGGCTTCGACGTCTTCGATTTTAATACCGCATGATCTCAGTACCTCTGGTCGGAATTTTTGATCGAATGACTCAAAGTCAATTGAGTTGACCATTTGGTTGGATTTCTCTGGTGGTTGGCTGAGATATGCAGCAAGTTCCACACAGTTCATGTACTTCAACACATCGGCCGCGTTCACCCGATAGCCCTTCTTCCTTAGACTGGCAGCTACCTGAACCGCGCTGATGCTATCAAGCCCAAGCTGATATATTGAGGTAGCCGGATAGATATCCTCAGGTAGAGTCTTAGAGAGTCTTGCAAATATATCGCGAATGTGACTCTCGGCTTCAGTCCAGTCGTGGGGTTCGACGTCGTCATCAGTAGGACCAGACGCAAGGTTGACATCCTCAGACTCCCAGAAATATTTTGCCAGAGCATTCTTGTCGACTTTACCTGACATAGACTTGGGTATCTTGTCAATGAAGACGAAGAATTGTGGCACCATATGCGCAGGCAACTTGCTCGTTGCCGCCCTTTTTGCCTTGAGTTTCAACTCCGATTTCTCTTGTTTATCGAGACAGCCTTTTGCGACTAAGAAGGCAACAAGCTGGTTCTTGGCGCCATCCTCTTTCTTCAATATCTGCGTCGAGACGGTGGTAATAATCTCGTCGCAATCTTGAAGTACGTGGTTCATCTCTCCCAACTCCACTCGCAGTCCTCTAATCTTCACCTGGTCGTCCGTGCGCCCAATGAACTCAAAGTTGCCATCGCCTAACATGCGGACCACATCACCACTCTTATAGAATCTTTGTCTATTCCTCTGGACAAACTTCTGCTCCGTAAGCAGAGAATTTCCATAGTAACCTCTAGCCAATTGCGCGCCTCCAATGTACAATTCACCGATTCCAAATACCGGTAACGGTCGTTCACCATGTGCTGGAAATACGGCAAAACAGGTCGTGGGGAAAGGTTTTCCGATAATAGTATTCTTGACACCCCTCTGAACCGGGAAAATGGTCGTGCAGAATGCAGCCTAAAGTGAGGGTAGAAAGTCAGTGCGATTCTTAAAGGGGAGCATGGGATAAAGAGAGTTATTGAATTACTTCAGTGGGGCCATAAGAGTTCACGCATGCTCCGCTCCACTCCTCTACGATTTCTGGTGGCATTGATTCTCCGATACAGTAGAGCCACTTGACACTGGGTACTTCGACCCTGGAGATTGAAATAGCTATAGAAGGAGTGAGGTCCAGCAAGTCTATGTCCAGTGATCGAATGACTTCATGAAGATCGTTAAGCATTGCACTTTGTTCTGCGGCACAGAGGGCGAAGCCGAAAGTCCAAGCGAGAAAACAATCATAGTAGCACATGTCGAAGGTTATCGCGGCATATTGTAGCAGTCTCGAGTCGTGAGTCCAAGGAACCACAGACCTTGAGCTCTCAATAGTCTGAATAGGAGATCGATGCTCCATGCTCACAGCTTTGGGAACACCTGTTGAACCAGACGTGTAAAGACAATACGCTAGAGCAGTTGGAGCGAGACTCCTGATGACAGGGTTGTCCTGGGGGTGGTTTTCGATAGTGTCCACATCGAGGACGACGATATTCCCACACCATTCCATTGAGAAGTCATTGGTACACAGTAAAACTTTGGGGTTGATCTCGGAGAGCATGAACTGCTTCCTCGCATCTGGGAGATCGGGATGTATCGGAGTGAAAGCTGCGCCAGCTTTGAGAACACCAAGTATGGTGGCGTAAAATTGGGGACCTTTTGCCATATGGACCGGTACAATGTCTTCGAGCTCAACCTTTCTTTGGATTAACGCACATGCGATCTGGTTCGCCTTTTCATTAAGAGTTTTGAAAGTCCAAATCGTTTGTTTGCCGTTTGTATGCCGGAAATCGAGAGCCACGGAGTCTGGTCGTAGCACTGCATTGCGTTCGATTGCTGTGTGCAACAACTCTCCATCTCCTGGGCTGAGACGCTTGAAATTCATATTGGATTCGGCTAGTAAGCGGGAAGGAAAGCCAATGGTGTCTCCTGCCGCCGAATCTGGAAATCGAATCAAGGAGTCTAGGGCGTGTTCAAATGTCTCAATAACGATGTTAGCATCGTTATTTGAGAGGAGATAGGGCCGGTAATGAAGCTTCAAAGTCAATTGATTGTTGGACTTGTCTTGAAACACCTCGCATACGATTGGTATATCCATATCTCCAATATCTTGCTCTAAGCTCCAGATCGATGGATCAAGTTGCGAACTTGGTTGTTGAAGAATGACAAGTGTGTCAAATAGAGTCCCCCCTTCACTGCATGTTTTAGCTTGTATGCGCCGAAGGGGTGTCAATTGAAAGGGTAGGGAGTCAAGGTTAAAATGGTGTAGTCGCTGGACCATCTCAGAATTGCTACTCTGGAAGTCGAAATCAAGGCGAACAGGGAGAGTGTTGAAACAAGGAGCGACGAGCCTATCCAGGCTCTCTTCAGGTAGCGTACGCCCACTGACTATATTTCCAAAACATAGATCACTCTCTCCTGTATAGAAATGCAGAAGTCTCGACCAGGCAGCTTGTATCACCGGAAGAAGAGATACCGACGAATTATGACAAGTCTTGAGCACGTCACTGAGGGGGGTTTTCAGAGTCTGTGTTACGGACAATGACAGTATATCAGCTTCCCCGGCCTTCCCAGACAGAGATGGGAAAAAATTGGGTTCAAAGTTCGCCAACGTGGATGTCCAGAACCTATCGGCAGCGTCGAGATCCTGCGATACCATGTGTTGCAAATAGCAATCGTACGGAATCGAAGGAGAAAGGTCGCGATTGTAGTACGCTTCCTGTAGCTCTTTAAGTAGTATCGAGATGGCTGTTCCGTCATATAAGGCATGATGACAACAGAATATAATTTTGGATGATACCCCCCTGCAGCTGATGGCTAGCCGGATAGGAGGTTTGGAGGAGTTCAGCAAATCCGGTAACACGCCATTAGCATAGGACTCAATGTCTCCATCTGCTTCCAGTTGATCCCACTCAATCCTTTCGGATTCTAGGACAACTTGAGCAAAAGCAAATTGTAAGTGGTCGGTAGGCACAAAGGCAGTTCGTAGGATTTCATGCCTCTCTATCATGAGTGCCCAGCATTTCATAATGCAAGAAACTTTCCCATTGATAGCGAATACCATTGTGTTGCAGTATGATGATTTTGTAGCTGAACGTATGCTAGACAGCATTGCTTCTTGAAGTGGCGTGCATGGTAAGATTTTCTGCACTCGCATTCCTCGTTCTTCGAAGCTGGTACGAATTTGCGATATCTCCTCAGAAGAAAATATTTCAGAAAGTGATCTGAAGCAGACAGGAGGGTGCAGATCCTGAGTTGAAGCTGGTGACAGAGTTGACGATAAGAGCGCCACTGTGGGGTTCTTCAAGATAACAGAAATGGGAATGATGATACCAGACTTTCTGAGCCTACCAGAGAAGTCTATAGCAAGTATTGAATCTAGTCCCAGGTTGAAGAACGAAGATGTCCGCCGAATATCATCCATACACACATTGATGGTTTGCGCGAGCGACTCTGCGATCTTCCGTTCCGCCTCGGAGAATGATTTCGTATCATCTATAGTGGAATGTTTATATGCGACAGACTCCAAATACTCGACGGAGAGGCTGCTAAACGTGTTATGAAGTAGTCGCTTGTCGACTTTCGCCTGAGGTGTCATTGGAATCCGAGTGATGGGAACAAGGTATGTTGGAACCATGTAAATCGGTAACTTCGATGTTAACGACTCGAAAATAGCCCATATTGTGGAAGTGTACGCTCTTGAGGATATTGTGTTGAACTCTTCAGACGATATATTTCTCGGAACCCAGAAAGTGACCAGTCGCTGAGTGGTGCGGTCATGGTGGAAAAGGAGAGTAACACAGTCCTCGACAGTTGTGTTGTTGAGAACATTGGATGTGACCTCGCCGAGTTCGACACGCTGGCCACGGATTTTGACCTGGTCATCAAAACGTCCAGTGAATAATATAGAATCATCCGGCAGTAACGTGCCCATATCTCCCGAGCGGTAGATGCGACCATATATAGAATGAGTGATGATCTTCCTCGCATTCAACTCGGGCATGTTGAGATATCCGCGAAATACCTGTGCTCCTCCAAAACAGAGCTCTCCAACCGCACCTCGAGGAACAATAGTGTCGCTCTCGGGGTCGAGGACGAAAGCCGAAGTATTACTGAATGGCGGCCCAATGTTGTTAATTAAGTCGTCGGATGTCATATCAGGACGAACAGTACATATGTTTGTGGTCTCTGAAGGCCCATATCCTATGATTTTATTAGAAATCTGAATTAGACTGAGGCGTCCATACTAACCTTGATAAAGACCTTTACCAGCCCATTGTCGTCTGACATGCTCATTTACAGCCTCTCCAGCAGTGACAAGAAACTTGACTTTTGGCACATGATCGGGGTTGACTAAGGAAGCAACAGTAGGGGTTAGACTCAGATGGGTGATTTCCAGGTGGTTTATTGAGCCCTCAAAGTCGTGGAAGAGATCATCCTTTGTCGCCGTGCACAAGCTCATGCCCATGTACCAGGTATAGAATATCTCAAAAACAGAGACATCGAATGCTTGCGAGCAGGACTGTAGTAACCTTGATTCTGTCGAAGTAGGATACAACCCTGAGAGATGGTCAAGATTGCTCATCAAATTGTCCTGAGTGACTAGGACTCCTTTGGGGGCACCTGTGCTGCCGGAAGTAAACACAGCGTAAGCTAGGTGCAATCCATTGTATTCAATGTCCAGGTCATGACCAGAGTATGTTGAAAGATCCATATCGTCAACGTCAATGATTGTCAATAGGCTCTCGCGCCTTAGAACCTTGGAGGCTGATATCTCGCTAATGCAAATCTTTACCTGAGCGTCTGCCAAGATCTTGCTGGTCCTTTCGAGTGGTGATTCTGGGACGATCGGCAGGTATCCAGACCCAGTTTTGAGTACAGCAAGGACCGAAACATAGAAGTTGATGGACTTCTCCATAAGCACGCAAATAAGCTGGTCCTCACCTGCGCCGTACTCTAACAAAGCATGGGCAAGTTGATTTGCACGCTCATTCAAAACGGCGTATGATAGTTTTTCTTTTACTGTCATGATTCCATCTACTGTTGTGCCGATAACGATCGCGTCTGTTTTGTGGTTCTTCGATGCCCATTGCTCAACTGCATGAGCCGGCCCGTAAAGAATACGCTTCTGGATGGGGTGGGGATTTGCCACAGAGAGGCTCTGTGGATTAAAACATCGACCAGTATCCTCCATGTTTCTATTAATGTTATCAATGAAGTAGTTGACAAGTTCATCAATTTGAGAAGAGAGATATTTGATCTGAGTCTCAGGAATGACTGATGGGTCATAAGTAATCTTGGTCAGGATGCAGTCTTGGCGAGGCTCAAACTCCATGGTAAGCGTGAACTCCAAGTTATCCGCACTACCAATAGTCTTTACTGGGAGTTGTTCGTCGTCAAAGTTCAGGAGAGACTGTTGCCAAATGAATAATACATCAAAGAGCCGTATTCCTGGGCGAATATTGCAAAGTTTGGTGATGTCTCGTAATGGCAAGGTACAGTGCTGCAGCATGTCGCGATTGGCACTCTGTATCGTTTCCAGGATCTCTCTGACAGTAGTGAAATTTGAGAGGTGGAGTCGGAGAGGAAGAGAAGCTATACAAGGTCCCAGTATCTTTTCAATGCCCGTAACAGGAAGCGTCCTTCCAGATGTGACTGTTCCAATTACGACATCGCTTGATCCGAGGTATAGTCCAATGATGCGTGCGGCGGCCGCTTGGAAGAAAACTTGCGAGTTGACACCACACTCATTAGCGCGACTCGAGAGAGACTGGACGTTGACAAGGGACTTCGTAGAGACCGAACTAAGCGAACCGTTTCGAAAAACTCTGCCATTGAAGTTGGGCAAAGGTGTTGGGCAAAATTCCTTCAAGAGATTTGACCAGTAAGCGGAGCTCGCGGCGCGTTCTTCGCTTTTCCGTGTCGCAGAGTAGTACTTTACCACGTCGCGGTATTGCGGCCGAACCTCAAGTGCCTTGCCATCAATGATATTGCTAAGATCCCGGAGAAGAAGGTCGAATGACCAGCCGTCATAGAGTGCATGATGGATTTGAAACAGAAGACGCGGTCTCGCGATGGTCGCGTTGACTTGAACTGCTAACGGTCGAAGTATTGAATCGATCGAGCCAAGGGAGTATATTTTCGAGAAGTTTGTGACTTCGCTAATTTGAGACATATCCAAGTTCTTCCATATCACTTGCGCAAACGAGCCAGAAGTCGAGGCTGAGGCATAGAATCCGGACCGCAATATTTCGTTTTCGTCTGCAAGTCTCTCCAGAAACGCTTGTATTTCTGTGAAAGTGTGCGGGGAAGATAGTTCCGTCTCGATCCAGTTGCAATATGCATCTGGCTTGATTGTAGTCTCAGCGAGCATGGCTTCTTGCAAAGGAGTGCAAGGTATTATGTCGACAATGCTCTCTTTGTATTGGTCCAACTCCGGGATCATTATATTGGGACACTCCGAGTCGATGGGAGATTTAGTGGTGTTTTTGAGGTTCTTTCTTTCGCATGTAGAAATTAGATCATTTAGACTCAAAGCGGAGAGTACATCCAAAGCTCCGATACTATAGCCCTCCTCTCGTAGCAAGGAAGCTATACGAATAGAGCGTAGCGAGTCCAACCCTGCAGATCCAAGAGCAGTATCCAAAGAAATATCTTGGTTCAGGACGCTTTCTAGGATGTGGAGAATGGCCAGACCAGAGTTACTAGTTGGGCGAAGCGCGGAATGAACTCTGTGACGATCTTCTCGGACATAGTTTACTTCTAAGCTTTTCTTATCAATCTTTCCTGCTGATGACTGTGGCATGTGCGGTATGAACACGATGTCAGTAGGGATCATGTAACTTGGTAACCACTGTTTGCAGACATTTATAACGGTTGTCTTTGAGACGACGCGGGAACCGACCGCACAGAAAGCCACCAGACTATCCTCAATGACCATTGTCGCGACGGTGTGGCAACCATCAGTTTTGGAGATAATTTGTTCGATTTCACCAAGTTCAACCCGTTGACCCTTGAGCTTCACCTGTCCAGAAGTCATGCGGCCCAAACACTCAAGGGTTCCATTCGGAAGAAGTCGAGCTTTGTCGCCAGTACGGTATAAAATACCGAGCTCAGGATCTTTAATGAAAGCAGATGCTGAGAGTTCAGGCCGGTTGAGATATCCTTCTGCGACCTGAGGACCACCTATAACTAGTTCCCCCACTTCGCCCAATGGCAATATCATAATACTTTGAGATGAGTTGCTGTCGGAAAGAGGAGATACGATTAAAGTTGAGACGGTGTCCAAAGGGAAACCAATGTTGCCCACCGGGAAGTCGCTCTGGAAGTTTGGCTGCAACGTGCAATGTATGGCAGTTTCAGTAGGTCCATAAGCCCCCCACAAGATGCTCGACCTTGAGCTGTTGCCACCAAACTCATTTACCACATGGCGAGTAAGCATTTCGCCAATAGTGACCAATAACCTCAATCCAGGTACACTTTCTCGTCCCCGCAGCAAGTTGCTGACAACAGTTGGGGTGAGTTCAGCAGCGTCAACATCTAGCTCAGAGATGACTCCTGGTAGATCGTCAAGCATATAAGACCGAGTACAGCCAACCAGTGTCTTTCCCCTGAATAGAGGAAAGAAGATTTCGAAGATAGAAACATCGAATGTTGGAGCGGCAAATTGAAGAAATCGATCGAAGTCTGGGATGTGTCGATCATGGGCCAGCAAGCTTTGGGTGACAGCTCTATGAGAAACTTTCACGGCTTTCGGCATACCAGTCGACCCGGAAGTATAGAGAATGTACGCCAAGTCGCCGGTGTGTACTTCGGGTATATCGGTGTTCACAATCCTTTCCTGTCCCGTGAGGTCGTCCGCGAGTAGTACGTGGAGGTTTTCTATTCGTGGGATGTTCTTTACTTGTTTCGAATCACTAATGACGAGATTTGCTGACACATCATTCAAGATGAACTTGAGGCGTTCTTCGGGGGTACCCAAGCCTAGTGGACAGAAGGATTTCCCGGCTTTGAGGATGGCCAATATAGTGATGTAGAGCTCCGGAGACTGTGGAAGAAGAACAGGAACAATGGTTGAGGCATCTTTCAGCCCCGCTAGCGATTTGGTGATCTTCCAAGCAAGTGCATCACTCAAGGTATGCAGAGCCTCATAAGATAACTTTCTTCTCTTCGATCCGTATTCCAGGAAATCGATGGCGGGTTCTGTTGTGGCAGAGGCATGAGGGACCAATTCATGAAGCAGCGTGGGGCCTTCGATCAACAAAGGATATTTGTTCAGTACTGATGGCTCCGGGATTGGTCCAGGAAGCATGTCGCAGACTACCCAATCAGGTAATTATGTGGTAGATGGCTGAAGGAGATACGAACGCAATCAAAGCAAAGCGTGAAGGGATGTTCCAATGTTGAAAAGTAGTTTAATAAAATAGAGGTAGAACTTTTCATTCCAGAGCTGGCTTTGGGGTCGTAGGTTAGTAAGGGTCATTCCTACGGCATCATCTGATGATTAACTGCGACGTACTGATTGGTCAGTGCTCGTGATGGTTATGATTTTGCTTGTTGCGAGGGTTAACGAGATGAGAGTACACGTGAGGACCCGTCAACTCACTAAGCTGTGTTAAAAGCCGTAGGTGGGTTATGGCTGCGGTTGGCGGAAGCGCACTAGCCGCCCTCGTAACGAAAGCAGGAGGTGAAGGCCGCCGGGGAGTCATCAGGGTGCAAAAGTTGAGATAAATGGACGGAAGGGATTTTAGTTGAATGGACTAATTGTTTGTAGAGGTGAACGAAGAGGTTGCTTGTTCGCGTAGTTGTCGCTCGTCGCTGCCAGCACGATCTTACGTCTTGTCGCGATGAACTCCACATGTAAGTCAAGACGTAATAGGCAGGGCGCGCCAACGAAATCTGATAAGATTTCTCCAAGGCTAGCTACCATGGGAAGGAGACTCCCCTGCAAGCGAAGGGCATGAATAAAACACCAAAAACAGAGCCTGGGGCTGAATTCGAAGAGACTTCTGTTACTTTTCTATTTGCGTGGGAAATGGAGCAGGTACGGATGAGCCAGAAGAAGGGGCATTACAAGATCTTTGACAAGGAGATGGTACCAGTCAAAGAAACCACTGCTTAAGATATTCCACACTGCGAGGTGATACAAGTTGATGCTTCATCGTACTCCATGGACTGGTCGAAAAACTGTGGATTGTTCGCATGTGTCAACCCACCGACTTCGGCAAAGCATGTTGGTGGGGAAGAACGAAGGAGATGTGTAAGAGCGTGGGGCGGAATTGCTTCGGTGTTATGCAGGAGATATTTTATCAGATCATCAGATTGCAGCACAGACTCGGACCTGGCAAGGTAATGCAGATCAAATAAATTCCACCGCATCGACTACTTTCGGCTACGATTACTCCTACAAGAACACAGCACTTTAGATCCGGGGCATTTCTGAATACTCTCTTTATAGCGGTTTTCCTTCGGCAGTGCCAACCTAGACAGGATCCTTTCTAATAGAACAATCTGGTCCCAAGAGGGACAGCGCTTTGAGCTGTCATTTCCCTTTCGTTCACAATGAGCATGTCCACTCCTAAATGACACTGATCTTGTATACTACACTCTGTGTTTTCTTACGCAGCGCAATGCCGTATTAATTGCATTTTCCAAAAAAAAAAAAAGCCTGAACAAGCAACGTCATATCCCTGCTTGTCACTGCTATTCTACGAGAGCTATGCCTAGCTAATGTCTCGCTATATCACTCCATGGAATCTTCTTCGTTCAGGGTTGCTGTGTACAGAAGCTCTATCGGTTCAACTGCTGCTAAATGTGAAGTTTTCTGGCGCACCCATCCCAGTAGACTTGATAAATTGGCCGTGAACAGGGCAGGTGCTAGGAAAGCTCTCTGTGTTTTCTGCCTCGTGCGTCATCACCAGCATGGACTGGTTGAGCAATGGATCAGTGCACGAGATGACTAGCCTTGAGTAGCAACTATTCCGCTGAGACGTAAGGCCGAAGCTCGGAGCAAATTTTCATCTGATTAGATTTGCATTTTCGATAGCCCCGCGGCCAAGCTGCCAAGCATCTCTCCTACCCTGTTCCATGCCCCTTTCGTCCCTTCATCCCACGTTCACCAAGCGTCGCTACGGCCCAAAAGAAATTCGGGGCAAGCGTTGCGGGGTCACTGAAAATTTTGCCTGGGTCATGACCGCCCTGATGTCGATGTGCGCGCTTGCCTGGGCGCTTTCCAACCCCCAACACACTCCTTTCGCACCGCGCGTCGTTATCAGATTGAGAGATTAGATTGAGGATCCTGGTATCCTTGACATTCAGAACCCTCCACCTGCCGATGGTCGGCTCGATGCGGTTGTGTCAAACGGGCCGCAAGACCCTCCCAACATCTTAAAACAGCACTCCGTCGTACGATCGTCACCCTGGGCTGGTTGAGAGCAAGCATGGCCCTCGGGCCCTACCAGTCTGGAAACAGCAGTAGTGAGCGCCATCGACTACATTCATAATGGGGACGTGGTAGCAGTACACCTCTACAAGCCGTCTCCGTGCTCGGCTCACTTTTCTCGACTCTGGCAGAACGTTGACACATGTAAGTCTACCACCCCACGATCTCAGTTTAGGGTGTTTCTCGAGCCAGTCGTCTTGCGTCATGGTCAAGTCAAGCCACTGACCCGTCGGCTCTAGAATCAGCCCTTGGATTGTGTACCTCGCCCTTCTCCATTGCCTCAAATCATACCTCCCCTGCCACAAATAATTGACCGGTGGCAGTGTACCAATAGGAGTAACTGGTGAGCAAACGAACATGGCCCCACCCGGGGCGGAGGTGTGGTCCTAACCTTCATAGATTTCTTCGTTGCGGACCGCCCCGCTCATCTTCTATATCATGACACCCCACGCCGAAATGTCAATGCAGGATGCGAATGGCAGCTCTCCCGCACCTCAAGAGTCTTTCCCAGGCGTACGTGGTTTCTCTGCGAATGGCTTTGAAGATAGCCATTTTCCCACGTTCGAGAATCGATCCCACCTTCGATACACTCCGGAGGAGGAAATACACGACTTGGTGTGTGTTGGATTTGGACCGGCGTCACTGGCGATTGCCGTGGCTCTTCACGACGCACTAGATGGAACAGATCCGTCTCTGCATGTACCTGGCCTACAAGGTCGAGCCCCCAAAGTCGCTTTCTTGGAGAAGCAGTCTCAGTTCCACTGGCATGCAGGGATGCTACTTCCTGGAGCTAAGATGCAGATCACATTCATGAAGGACATGGCAACAATGAGGAACCCGAGAAGCGAATTCACATTCATCAACTATCTTTTCCGGAAAAACAGATTGGTCGAGTTTACAAACCTGAACACCTTCCTGCCGCAACGCGTAGAGTACGAAGATTACATGCGGTGGTGTGCTAGCTGGTTCGACGAAGTCGTGCAGTATGACCAGGAGGTGATCAAGGTGGTGGCGGAAAGATCTCCTAGTGGTGGCGGCGAGGTCACAATCTTCAATGTCTTGTCCCGAAATGTTCGCTCCGGAAAGATGGAGTCTCGACGGGCGAAGCATGTCGTCATTGCTGCCGGAGGACGGCCGAATCTCCCCAAACCATTTCCCAGCAACCACGCTAAGGTCATTCATTCCTCGCTCTTCTCCCACGTCGCCACCAAAGTTTTGAAAGATGTTCAATACCCGTACAATATCGCCGTTGTCGGAAATGGACAGAGTGCGGCGGAGATTTTTGACTTCTTGCATACGCATTATCCCAATGCGCGGACGCGGCTCCTAATCAAACAGGGTGCTTTGCGCCCTAGTGACGACTCGCCTTTGTACGTATCTACGGAAGCTCAATCATGTCCTTTTTCTGATATGCCTCAGCGTTAACGAGCTTTTTAATCCCGCGCGCGTAGACAGCACATTCTCTCGTTCCCCAGAACTTCGAACCTCGTCCATCATACAGGACCGTAATACAAACTATGGGGTTGTGCGTATAGGTTTGCTCGAACACATTTACGAAACTTTATATACCCAGCGCGTCCGTTACGGAAACAATCGGGCAGCGGAAGAGCAATGGCCGCACAACATATTGCCTTATCGCTGTGTTGTTGACGTAGAGGGCTCACCTGTCGTTAAGGATGGGATCCGTCTGCATGTTCGGGACAAGAGTCCGCTCTACCTGTCCGTTGTGCCGGATAAGGATGAGAAGCAGGAAGTACTGGACGTTGATGCTGTATTTGTGGCGACAGGCTACCACCGCGACCTCCACGAGACGCTACTCCAGGACTTGCGAGATCTAATGCCTGGCGGTGATTTGAAGGATGCGAAATGGAAGGTCCAGAGGGATTATAGCGTCCAGTTCGCAGACAAGAAAGTCAGCGAGGATGCCGGAGTGTGGTTGCAGGGATGCTGCGAGAGCTCGCATGGCGTAAGTCGTCTGCCCCAAATGCAATTTCCGGAACAAGCCTGATGTGTGGTCCGGCAGTTGAGCGATACGCTTCTTTCGATTCTAGCAGTGCGCGGAGGCCAGATTGTGAAATCTATCTTTGAGAACGGGCCAAAATGGGACGGAGCTGAGGTGTTACGTTACGAAGCGCTTTCGTAAGTAGCTGCGAACATGCCGCTGGTGTTGCGGCGCTGCGTTGTCACATGTCTCGTGCCCTGTCTCAGCGACTGTGGCTGTGTCGGAGAAGTGGGCCTCATTGGTAGTTATATTGAATTTTCCTTTCCAACCTGTTTCCGGCTGTTGTCCTCTCGAGCGAGTTTCACGATAGATGACGGTGCACGCTGTTGACGAGATAATGGGTCCGGAAAAGTGTTCGGAGAATGGCGTTCCTTTGCCACAATCATGCCTCGCTACGAGCAGAAGCATATTCTGAGCTGAAACTTAAGTCTGGACCTTGTTTTTGAAGTGCTTGAAGGTGCTAGGCAACGGAAGTTTCACTGAGGGTGATTTGATGATTGGAATGGAAGGAGTTAGCGCCGTGTGCGACTTCCAAGTTGCAATGCGTGCCCCATGGGTGGTGTGAAGAATGGAAATTGTTTACCATAGTATGACTATGACTATGATGATGCTAATGCTTTGCAGGGTGGTTATAATGTCATCGTAGATGATTCATACTTGATGTGAACAGCCGTTAATAGAAGACGTTCAAGGACTATTGCTTATTCTGCTTGCATGTTTGCTTCCTCATAACACCTCCACGTGAATTCGGAAGTCAAAAGGATCAGCTTGGGCTCCCCAAATCACATCATCCTGCCGGGATGAGTTTACAAGTCCCTGGAGTCTTCCACTCTATTGTGACAATATAGAAATATCAGCAGAGGGCACGATGGACAGACTTGGCTTCGTAATTGCTGTTCTGCATCTTCGTAACGCCTGAGGTGCAGTCCGGTGAGTGCCCAATGCAAGCAGTGGCTGAGCATCCACCTAGGTTGACCTGTCTTGGTGACCCTGAGGTGACGAATAGCAGCCTCGATGCGGAAAACCGCGTATTGGGTTCAGTGGACACACAGTCGGGCGAGGCGAGGCATCGGGCATGGAGGCATGCTGGGAGTGGTGCTTGCTGGAGGGTGAATGTCGCGGGCGGGAGCTAAGAAATACACCGGATTGGGCAGCCTTAGGTTGTTGCTCTGGCGTGAACATCATTCACTCGGCCACCTCACCTCGCGCGCTACATTTTTACTCCCTCACATGCTCCCCCCTACGCGCCCTTCACTGCGACCCTAACCTGCTCCTATTGTCACTTCGCCTGATCGTGGCTCTGAGGTTGTTGTCGCAGCACGCCGTCCGTGGAGAGCACCCACTGAGGTACCACCCCCGCCGCGCAAACTCTCCACACATCGTGATACTCTCCCTTTGAGTTTCGCTCGCAGCTCGCACACCCTGCCATCGCCTTCACGCTAACGTCCGGCCTCATCCAGCCTGTGGCGCCCCTCCGCTGCCCTGCCCTGCCCTCTCCGCCGGCGCCCACCACCTCCACCACAATTCGGCATGCCAACCGCGAATTAACCCGCGTCACCAGCTGAATCGGCTGCGTACCAACACTCTCCGCCTCGACGACACTCGCTTTTCGAGCACCTCTCCAGCGCCATGGACCAGCAGTGGTCCGCATACACCGAGACTCCGGTTGCAAGCCGCCAGGCGCGATACCAGCCGCATACCATGGCCACTCCCCAGCAGCCGCAGCGGGACCCGAGCATCCCACAGCAGATAAAGCAGGATCCGTACAACTCTCCTCCGGTGCCCTCGCGAACACAGTCGATGGCCCTGCCATCTCCCGGCGCCCTGCTCAACCGGGCGCCCGACTACAATGATGGTGACGGTGACGTGCCCATGGAGGACGCCGACCCGTATGGCAACAAGCCCAAGTACAGCACGTCACGCCCCAGCCATCAACAACGACACTCGCAGCAATTTTTGCAGCAGGAGGAGAGCGCTGCCGCGCGACGGTACTCGCCCATGAACCTTTCCCCGACGTCACCCTACACCGGGAGCACGCAGCAGGGCGGGCCCACATACACGAGCTTCACCCCACAATCGCAGAACAACCGGCAGAGTCCGACGAGGAACAACCCCTACATGTCCCCACCAAACAGCTACTATTCGCCTCCGAGTAAGTTAAATTCAAGCCCAGGGACATTTCCTACATTTTAGCGCCAAGCTACTGACACGCACTCTTCCTTCAGGTTCGCGGCCACACGCGCCTCAGCTTCCACCCATCCAGTCGAACATGAATCCTGAGAGCTTCTATCCGCAGTCAGCCACCGCGCAGCTCAATGCAGTGTACAATAGGGATGCACGATCACCCCGAACGGCAAATCCCAATCCACCGCAACTGCCTCCAATTGGACGTGGGCCGGTGCCAAAGTTTACTAAATGTGTGAACACTGCTGAACTGGAGCCGAAGATCAACGCGCAACCATTGTTCCGTCGCGCTCATCCTGAGGGGGGTTTTATTAGTGTGAGTCTGGCTACGATGAGCATTGTAGCAAAATACTGATGTGTCCATGTTTGCAGCCCCTCCAAGCCCTGACCACACATCTACCCTCGACCTACAGGATATGCAATCCAAGCTTCAAATACGAATCCACCCGCAATCCGCGCCGAGTCCTCACCAAACCAAGCAAAGGTGTCAAGAATGATGGATACGACAACGAAGATAGCGATTACATTCTCTATGTGAACGATATCCTGGGGTCTGAAGAGTCTGGGCATAAGAACAGATATCTGATTTTGGACGTTCTCGGTCAGGGTACTTTTGGGCAGGTCGTGAAATGTCAGAATCTGAAGACACAAGAGGTGGTGGCAGTGAAGGTTATCAAGAATCGGACAGCGTACTTCAACCAGAGTATGATGGAAGTTTCAGTCCTCGACCTGGTTGGTATCCCGGCCTCCTCCCATTTGGGCTCGCTAACAGTACACAGTTGAACAAGCAGATGGATAAGAACGACGACCACCACTTGTTGAGACTCAAGGATACGTTTATTCACCGACAACATCTTTGCCTTGTGTTTGAGCTTCTGAGTGTCAATCTGTATGAGTTGATAAAGCAGAACCAGTTCCGCGGTTTATCAACAACCCTGGTTCGTGTGTTTGCGCAACAGTTGATCAATGGCCTGGCATTGCTTGGAAAAGCAAAATTGATACACTGCGATCTGAAACCGGAGAACATTCTTCTCAAAAAGTCAGTCCCGTAACGCGCTACGCCTTGAACTGCACTAATGTTCCACAGCTTGGAGAGTCCAATTATCAAGATTATCGATTTTGGATCAGCCTGTGATGAACGACAGACCGTTTACACATACATCCAATCACGATTTTACCGGTCTCCTGAGGTTTTATTGGGCTTGCCGTAAGTTTCGTATTCCATTTTCCTTCGCTGTCGCTAATTGTTTGTAAGCTATTCCGCAGCGATCGATATGTGGTCATTGGGCTGCATCGTTGTTGAGTTGTTCCTTGGATTGCCATTGTTTCCTGGTTCATCCGAGTACAACCAAGTATCGCGAATCACCGAGATGCTTGGACTGCCACCGACGTGGATGCTCGAGATGGGCAAGCAATCTGGGGAATTCTTCCAGAAAGATCACGACGAATACGGTCGGAGAGCGTACCGACTGAAGACTATGGAGCAATATTCGAGAGAGCACGCTGGCGGTACCAAGGAGCAGCCAAGCAAGAAGTACTTCCAAGCCACGACTCTACCAGACATCATCAAGAATTACCCGATGCCAAGGAAGAACATGAAACCAGCAGAGATTGAGCGAGGTAAGTAGAGGAATCGGCTTTACATCCTGTACAGAGCTTATTCGTAATAGAAATGGCCAATCGAACGTCCTTTATCGACTTCGCGCAAGGCTTACTCAACCTCAACCCTCTTGAGAGATGGACGCCAAACCAGGCCAAATTGCATCCGTTCATTACCCAAGCCAAGTACACCGGACCATTCGTACCACCGATGACCATGCGGACAGGGTCGAATCGATCTCCTGCTCCCGGTGTACAAGAGCAGCAGCGTTACGAAGGAATGAGCAAACAACGTGCCCAAGCTCAGCAACAAGCTCAGCAACAAGCTGCTGCACAACAAGCTGCAGCGCAGCAAGCTGCAGCACAGCAAGCTCAGGTTCAAGCCCAGAATGCTACATACGCAAGCATGCAGATGAACCAATACGCCGCAACAAGTCCGCACGCCCAACCTCCTGCTCTATACAATAACATGTATGGTCCAAATCACCAGGCCGCTCCTCCACCTTATCCCGCCCAAGCTGCTTATGGTCACCAAATGGGTATGATGCAACCGCAGCAAGCCGCTGCTCGACAATACAACCAGCCTCAAAACCTATATGCACAGGCTACAACTCGTGCTGGGAGACAACGAGCATCCACTATGGACCAGCAGCAGGGTCAGTCTGGTATTCCACCAGCATTACAGCGCGTCATCAGCCATCTGGATCCCAATGCGCCGATTCGTTTGCAACCATCACCTGCATACTATCCACCGCCACCGGATGGGGCCCCAGAGAGTGCAAGCGCGAGACGGAGGGGGTCGCGGGCAGGAAACAATAATCAGCATGGCAGGAACCAAAATCGGGACTTCATTAGGAACTTGGAAGACAGAACACTTGAGGAAGGTTTTATGAATCAAGCTCATTGGCAATGATGTATCAGACTTTGGTACAGTATTTTCATCTTGGCAGTCGTCGTTGGAGAGCGGCGCCCTTCTCAGCGCAGCGGAAGGCTTCTACATCCGACCACCTCGAAATTTCTGCAGATTTCATCCCCTTTGTCAAGACGTCTTTACGAGTCGAGTAGCCTTCTATCGCATGCATACGCCGTCAGAATCTATGGCTGTAGAGCATGGACCGTCAAGGGAGAATGGTCCTTTCATAGGGCACTAGATTGCATCTTTTTTTATTCATTCCATTCGACGGAGCACACTGAAGCCGCCGCAGAGACACGGGGCTCGGTATCTTTGCAATGACACTCCAGGTGCGGCTTCGAGCATCTGTGTGAGCCCCAAGAGATAGTCATGACGGGGACGGAAAATTAGCTGATGGGTCAGAAGGCTGCCGGGCGAGGCCCATATGGTGGCTGTGAGTGACTGGACTGGTTCCGTGGTGCTGGGGAGTATGTGAGTCTTTGCTGGAGCGGAAAACGTCTCGGGCTTTTTTGCGGACGAATCAATTGTACTCTACTAGCATTCATATAAATATACCTGTGATGTCGTCCCAAACCTGCACTAATCTGTTTGTAGTATGTATTTGCTTCCAGGGCGTTAGGTAACATTTCACATGATTACATGTTCCCACATCCAAGGAGAATAACAGAGGTATGTCTAAGAGCATCCTCAGGAGGCCTAAAACCCCTCCTAGCAGATACAGTGGGGCTCAGTGAGGCAGAGTACATCATTTTGCCCTCTGCCTGCGCTTTAGTGCACCGCTGTTGTTCTACTTGGACGTTGGACCTGTACAAAGGTAGAGAAGGGTTGGACAAATGCGCCATACTATGTATGACTCAAACAAGGTCAAAAAAGTCGCTGTCAGTTCGCGTCAGTCAAGCCTGTACGCGATTGGATGTCACGCGCTAACGGAAATTCCCCGGACACCAAAATCGCCCCGCATCACAACACTGAAACATGCCTCAAGTTTACACAGCAACACCACCTTTACAACGCAATTAATTAATACAAAAATGAACAAACGGGTCCTGAATAGCCAGCACGATACACCTAGAAAATCTCAGCTTAAGGGAATCGTGGATTATTGCGATGCGAAGGAGATACCATACTTCAAGCTTGATGTGTTCTGGTTTGTCGGTGTGGGCAAATCACAAGGATATGAGATATTAAATCAAGACAATGTACTAGCAGATTGAACTCATGGTAATTCTGTATGGGGAGAGCACAGAGGGAGGCCCCCTGCTTTATTGCAAAAAGATTTATACAAAGTGGAGCAATATATACAGGATTAGGGCTGGGACGCGCGGGCACTTACTTGGGACCAACTGGCCAAGAACAACAATTTAGACTGCGCAGGCCAAACTCTACGCAATCACATGGGCTCTATGGATTATTACAAGTGTATTGCCTGCCAAAAAGGATGGGTCTCACCAAGGACTGGAAAAGATCGCAAGGAGTGGAGTACAGTGATGCTAGATTGTTATCCTAAGCCAGAGGATTGGTATTAAGTACGCTTTTCTAACAAGGTGCATTGGGGTGTAGGACCACAAGGCAAGCAGCAGATTATTAGGAAACCAGGCGAGAGATACTGTTTAGATTGTATACAAGAACATATTAATTAGGAGGATGAGAAGCACTTTGAAAGGGCACACTCCTGGGCTGCTGTTGGCTACAACTTTAAATCAGACCTCCACTTCTACAACGTCCCTGGCAACTGCAATAGAAAGATAAGCCTTAAGGTGTACAGAGATCAAATCCTTAAGCTAATTGTTAAGCCCTGGATTGATCGCGGTGACAACTTTGTCCTAGAGGAAGATAGTGACTTAGGGCATGGCACTAGCAAGTTAAATATTGTACGAACCTGGAAGCAAAAAAACGGCCTAGAGACCTACTTCAATTGTCACAACTCACCTAATTTATCGCCTATTAAAAACTGCTGGCTGCCTCTAAAGCAATACCTCAAAAGGTTCCCACATTGGGATGAGTTTGAGACAAGGGAACTTGCTATTGATGGCTGGGGCAACGTATTACAACACTTTATTAATGAACGTGTACGATCCATGCCCCAGAGACTCAAGGATTGTATTGAGATGGATGGGAGGATTACTGGGTACTAATTTTGGGGGTAAATAGGCATGGGAAGTGGGTGCACGAGGTGTTGATTTCTATGGCAGATAATCTCTTAATATTGACTCCACTGCAACACCACAAACGAGCCTCACTGCTTCCTAAATAGGAATTATTAAAAGCAATCACCCTGAATTTAATTCCTGCAAAAAATGCGATGGAAATCGTGTTTGTATGTAGATTTGTATGGGGAGTGGTTTGATGAGGCATTTTTGGTGTCCGGGGAATTTCCGTTAGCGCGTGGATGTGAACTGCCCCGCACGTGGAAAAATAGTGCGCACAGGCCATCACACTTGACTTGCCAAGACCCCACCGGAATTTTAACACCACAACTTCATCGCTAGGAACTTTCCAACGCCTGCAGTGCCCGCACTATAAAGATCGAGACGTCCCCGGCAACTCGCAGACGCAAAAGCAACCATCATGTCTCGATTCTTCACCGCCAGCGACAGCTCCAGCGAGGAGTCCAGCGAGGAGGAGCTCTACAGCGGGGACGAGGCCAAATCCGACGCAGAAGACTCTGACGACTTATCCTCGGATGGGTCAGGAGAGGACGATGACAGCGACTCCTCCAGTGGCGACGAAACCGGTGCCAACCGTTTCTTGCGAGATGCCAGCGATTCAAGTGAGAGCGAAGAGGAGGACGGTCCAAAGGGTTCGAAAAGTGGGAAGGACAAAAGGTTCGAAGAACTGGACAAGACTATTCAGTTGATTGAAAATGCCCAGAAGATCAACGATTGGGCCGTTATTTCTACCGGTATGTGCATCTGTGTGCCCTGCGAGCGAGGCTCGGGTGCGTGGGTAAACACATGGAGACTGACTTCGTGGACATGTAGAGTTCGACAAACTGAATCGACAGATCCCAGCTCTGATCAAACAAAACGATGGAAAGGTACCCAAGCTCTACATCCAGGCCATCGCCGACCTGGAGACGATCACGATCGAGACTGTCGAGAAGCAGAAGGTCACACCCAAGAAGATGAATGCGATCAACACCCGCGGTCTCAATGCTGTTCGACAGCGCGTCCGGAAGAATAACAAGGACTACGCCAAGGACGTTGATGCGTACAGAGAGAATAAGGAAGAGTTCATGAGAGAGGAGGCAGTTGTGGAGGAGAAGGTCAAGAAGCCAAAGCCTCATAAGCCGGCTGCTGGTGTCTCTCTCGATGAGCTTGCGGCCGACGACGAGGGTTTCACAATGGTGGGCGCTGGCGGCAGGGCTGTCCTGCTCACCCCGGAGAGCATCCTTAAGCACATTCGATCCATTGTCGAGCAGAGAGGCCGGAAGAACGCAGACAGGCTCGAGCACATCCGGACACTGGAGAGGCTGTTCGACGTTGCCACTAACGATTACCAAAAGATCAGGGTCTTATTGACAGTCATTTCGACGAGATTCGACTTGACATCCGGCACCGGCAGCCAAATGGCTCCGGAACAATGGAAACTGTTCGTTGTACAGTCTTGATCTACCTGACGTGCCGCTAATGTTATCATAGGGCTGAGCAGGAATTTGGCAAGCTTCTCCAGATTCTCGAGTCCAACGGAGATATCGTTGTCATCGAAAACGCCGAGGAGTGGGAGGATGACGACAAGCTACCCACCATCACTCCTGGAGAGATCTTCCGCATCCCTGGGAGCATCGTATCGTTTGTCGAGAGGCTTGATGATGAGCTCACCCGGTCACTTCAGCACATCGACCCTCATACGGCCGAGTATGTCGAGCGGTTGAGCGATGAAGGCGCGCTTTATGCCACTTTGGTTCGCACATTGGTGTATATTGAGGCCCTGAAGAAGAACCCCAAACTCGACCTGTCACAAGACGCCCTGAACCGGGTTGTCATGCGCCGATTGGAGCACGTCTACTTCAAGGTATGCAGCTCATGAACTAACAAGTATCGATGCATTGCTAACCAATGTAGCCGTCCCAAGTCGTGACCATCCTCGAGTCAAACACATGGAAAGCTATTCCGTCAAGTCTCGACTCTGAAATCACACCCCGTGCCATCGCCAACGACACCGCATCTCTTGTCCAGACATTATGCACATATCTCTTCAAGAACAGTGAGGGTATCATCCGAGCCCGAGCTATGCTATGCCAAATCTACTTCCTAGCATTGCACGACCACTACTACAAGGCTCGCGACATGATGCTCATGTCCCATCTCCAGGAGACGATCAGCAACTTCGACGTAAACACGCAAATCCTCTTCAACCGCGCGCTTGTTCAAGTCGGTCTATGTGCATTCCGTGCCGGCCTGGTTTATGAGGCGCAAACCTCGCTGCAGGAAATCTGCGGTAGCAACAGGCAGAAGGAGCTTCTCGCACAGGGTCTTCAGATGCAGCGGTTCTCCCAAATCTCCCCCGAACAGGAGCGTCTCGAACGCCAACGTCAACTTCCCTTCCACATGCACATCAACCTCGAACTCCTGGAATGCGTCTACCTCACTTGCTCTATGCTCCTAGAAATCCCACTCCTCGCACAGATCGGTTCGTCTCCTGACATCCGGAAGCGCGTCATCAGCAAGACCTACCGCCGTCTCTTAGAGTACCATGAGCGACAGATCTTCACCGGCCCACCCGAGAACACTCGCGACCACGTCATGCAGGCTTCCAAGGCGCTATCCGCAGGCGAATGGAAGAAGTCGGCCGAATTCATTAACACTATCAAGATTTGGGAGCTGATGGCCAACACGGAGAAGATTAGGGACATGCTGACTGCGCAGATCCAAGAGGAGGGACTACGGACATATCTCTTCACATACGCTCCTTTCTACGACACGCTCGCCGTCTCCACGCTCGCAGCCATGTTCGAGCTCTCCGAGCGCAAGGTGTCAGCTATAGTTTCTAAGATGATTTCTCACGAGGAGCTCGCTGCCGCTCTGGACCAGGTCAACTCGGCAATCATCTTCCGGAAGGGTGTCGAGCTGTCGAGATTGCAGAGCTTGGCTCTTAGTCTCAGTGATAAGGCGTCGGGCTTGATCGAGGCTAACGAGAAGACGCTCGAGACAAGAACACAGGGCACAGCTAATGCCTTTGAGAGACAGGGAGGCCGTGGTCGTGGACGCGGCGGACGAGGTGGTGGCAGAGGTGGTGGTGGCCGTGGTGGTGGTATTGGTAGAGGTGGAGGTGGTAACCAGCAGTTCACTGGCGGTGCGTTGGGAAGGGCTATTCAGGCTTAGGGAGTTTTCATGGTTTGACAAGTATGATTATGGGTTCTTTTAAGACGGACTATTGGTGTAGTTAATGGCATATCTGCCTACGAGCCGAGAGCAGAGATGGTCAACGAGTGAGTGCATCTGATCATCATCAATTCATCAATGGAAAATACAAGATAGCTTAGTCTGGTTCTTAGATTTTTTGGTTCGTGTGATATGCGGCTATATATATATCCTGCAATATCTTTCCATGTACACGATGACCCTGAAAGGCTCAAGTGACACGTAAATCAACAATAGATGATTATACTGGTTCCCCTCTGGAATTTCACACACTCTTGTTTCGTACAAGAATGCGAGTCTTCGCTCCCCCTCTACCATCTCCCCTCCTCCTGCCGCATACAAGATATAGGAATGTCTTCCTCTTGTTGGCACTTCTTCTGACGTCTACCTCCCGTTCTCTCGCTGGGACTCGCGTATCAGGATGCCTGCGCACAATCCTAATCAACGGCATCCACCCTCTTAAGATACTCAATATCTAACCAAATGCTTTCCTACCACCTTCCTCCTCTTCAGCCCCCTGTCCCTATCCCCATCCCACCCGCCCCCATCCCCGCCCCCGTCCCTGCCCCCATAAACGCCGGACTCCAATACTCGTTCTCCCCGGCTTGACAATCAACCCAAACAAGACTATCCGCCATCAAATCCTCGACGACCGCAATCGCCCTCGGCCTTTCCCACCCCAGATTCAATTGCAGCATACTCACCGTCACATAGCCGAGCACCTGGATGGCTTCCAGCACTGTGCTCTGATCGTTGTTCAGCTCTTTTGGCACACTTCTTATCAGCGACCGATGCCCGATCTTGAGGATGCTGAAACACGAGCCGAGCGGCGAGAGGGATTCAACGGCGCGCTGAACATCGTCGTCGGATACGGTCATGTTGGATCCTATCCCGCCCGATTGGCCCTCCGAGATTCGAGACCGGACTTCGGAGACAGAAATGAGCCCGCCGTTTTCGGCGCGGGTAGCTCGACATGTCTCCACGATCAAGACGCCCAAATTGAAATAGAAATCATTGACCGTACCCCCGAGCAACTGGGCCCATATGCTTCCCCCTCCTTTACTTTCTGATGAGGGGTTTGTATGGCTGGAGGCGAGGAAATCGACGCCGAGGGCGGAGCACATGCGTGCGAATTCGGCGCGGAAGGCGGGATTTGCACGGATGTCTTTGCTGTGAGTGAGGGCGAAGTTGTGGAGGAGCGATTGGAAGACGGAGAGTTGGGTTTGGAGACTGGTGGAGTGGGTGGCGCGGAGAGAGGCGCCGTGGGTTGTGTATGCGGACGAGGAGAGGCGCGAGGTCGAGAAGGAGGACAGGCCGGGGGTGCGGCGGGTGCGGTCCATTTTGCTGGAGGGTGGGAGGTGGGAGGTCGTGGGGAGGTCGTTGAGGCGGTAGTTTTGGGCTGTGGTTAGCGCATCGATTGGGAGGTGCGAATGAAGGTATGGGGCGGCCCGTGAAGTCGAGCGGATCGATGGCGTTGGTATGGTGGGGGTTGGTTTCTAGAGAGACGGACGATGCGGTATACAGTGTGCGGTGGGGTGAACGGCAGCGATGAGATTACAGCGTGTATTTATGAGGTCTCGTCTGTGAGGTGTGAGCAAAATAGGCGTGTCTGCATCTTGGTGTTGCTGTACCAATGGGATAGGTCCTCGAACAGTGGCCGGGACGATGGTGGGGCTCTGGGAAGGGCTTGGCAGAACCAAGGCAGGCACACCAAATGACGTGGGACATGCCGCTTCTGCTCACAGCACACTACGCGATAAACTGTCCCGTCGGCACCATGGCACTGTCATAGGCCATCTACCCTTATAAAAAGGTAAGAGTATGCTGATACTGCTCAACTCTGCCTAGCCCTCCATCCACAGCCATCCACAGCCATCCACGGTCTCTGCAGATCGCTCTTCCCCGCTGCATATCAAATCTTCCGCACAGGTAGCACTTGTACGCTTGTTTCCGCATTCCCACCTTCCACTCCACATGATACCCAATAAAACCCTTTCCACCTAAACTTATTAATATACCCCTCCGCCAAGATTCTCCGCCACACGGCTTTCGAGGCGTTGTTCTACGTCTCCAAGATGGACCCAGCCTCGCAGACACACTGTGTGCTGCTGCTGGACCTCCCGCCATCAGCGCTGGGCGGCATCGACTTGCTCTCGTTCACGACCACGCCCCGCTTTCGCGGCGTCAAGAATGTTCCCCCTGGTCTGCATTTTGTGTTTGTGGCTAGCGATGCTTCCCTGTCTGTGAGGCACGGCGCCTGGTTTTACATCTCGCCCGGCGCAGGCTCTCCGCAGGTGCTCCTCAAGCGGTGGGATGCTGCGACTGAAGATTTGGTCGCCGCCACAGAGCCGACAGAGGTGCTGCGGTGGAAAGCAAATCTAGGCAGCATATGGAAAGACGGGCTGACGCCGTACCGACAAACGGTTCCCACCACAGATACGCGGGAAGACGAGGGTGTGATGGAGGAATCTACAGATTGGAACCAACTGACGTCCAAAATCAACCCAACGCTACTATCGCGCATTACGGGCCTCAATCCAGATCACTGGAGCCTGACGTCGGCTTCTTCGGCGGCACAGGACGAGGATAGCATACCAGGTCTGGAGTCCAGTAACAGCATTCTCCACCCCGAGAAAGAGCTCCATTTCTTGCCCATTGACCTGAAGCGGACGTGGAGAGACGGCGCAACGGGGCGGGAAAGGACCGAAGGCGCACAAGACCGGTCCTGGGCCCTGGGAGAGCTGATGGAGAAGCATTGTCAGGGGAGGAATCAACGGACGCGAGAATCAGAAATCCTCGGCGAAATACAGTTCGCGTTCCTGATGGTCCTGACACTCAACAACAACTCTTGTCTGGAGCAGTGGAAGCGGTTGTTAGGCTTGCTTCTCACATGTCACCGGGCGATCAGGGAGCGCGCGAACATGTTCATCGAGTTGCTGCGCACGCTCAAATTGCAACTGAGCCATTGCGCGGATATGGAGGCGGGCATGTTCGATATGAACGAGCATGGAGGAGGGTTCCTCAAACCGCTGCTTCGCAAGTTCCGCAAGGCACTAGACGACTTTGATGGGAAATGGAAGGCCGACCTCGTAGATGAATTCGACGAGCTTCAAGACTTCCTGCAGCAACAGTTCGGATGGGAACTCGATGACTCGTTTGTGAAGCGCGGAATGCTTGAACTGGAGGACGGCGAGCGGGTTGAGATGGATGTCAATGGCGCCGACGAAGACGACGAATCTGGCGAATATGCTCCCCTTATCGTCGAGCTGACCCCGTCGCAAATGAAAGAGCTAAACGGGGCCGCCAGAGGCCATAGCGCAGAGAGCGACAGCGACGGTGTTGCCGACGACTTATCCGACGAGTCTGAGAACGACGCCGATCTCGAGGATATGGATACGCGATTTTGATTAGGACGTGCGTTTTCCAAGATTCCGGTGAGTCGCGTTCGGCAACGGGGAGAAAATTGCTTCGCGTTCGGTTTGGCTCGTTTTCGATTCGGATCCCGTTGCCAAAACAGCCACTGTGACATCTACAGCCCAACACCGGTGTTTTGATAAAAGATTCTTTGCCATCCACCAGCCACACACCCGCGTGCCAGAGCCTCCGGACTTGGGTCAAGCGATACTTTTAAGCTGTGCTTTTAAGTTTGGTCTCGAGGTTTCTGCCCTCGGCTCATGTAACAATGTCCATTGTCCACAAGCAGTCGTTTAGCGCTGCCTCAAGCGCGAGTCGTTTCAAAAATAGCAGAGAAGCAATGCGGGAAGGCCTGCAAGGGGGATGTCCAATCAAACGCTGCGCGAGGGAGATTGCTGACGGTGCTATCCTTGGTAGTGTGGAAATAATACTGGGAACTCCAGATCAAGCACAGCCATAAGATCGACGTCTTGTCAGAACTCTGAACTTCCTGCTCTTCTTGATGGTGAGTGAATGTGTGATTGAAGTAATTAAGGAGCTCGAGGCTAGAGACTGGTGGGAATATGAAGAACAACCGCTTGACCGCATTCAATGCGAGGCGCTGGCTGGCCGCTCAAGATACGAAGCAATGCATGACCGGCACTGGTTCGCCCCCAAAAGAAGCGTACTCACTAACCCAAATCGGGAGATTTGAAGCTTACCCTGCCCGCTAACAAGTCGCGGGGCCAGGGTCGCGACATCGCAAAGAGGGTAGAGCTGAGGCTGAGGCGCTTTGCATGTGTGATCATTGGACCCGGCGGCGCAGCTGAGATGGGGGCGTTGCCAACAACTGGGGATGAGAGCTTGGCCGACCTATGGGATCAACTTAAAGTGGGCTGTGCACCACCTTCACTTCCCCTAGAGCAGACGGCTGTGCGCTCGGACAGGCGATAAAAACGGATGGCTGCCTCGAAAACGTTTGTATAACTCTAGCTGCATTCCAACCCATTTTCACTGTTCGCGGACTCCCCTATTCTGGAACTATATATCTCAAACCAACCAACACCGACACTCATAAACGCGTTTCCACACGAACAACAGAGACACTACCATCGAAATGGAGAAGCAAGGAGGTGAGTTCGCTGCATTCTTACGCGCCTCTTTCTACACGTGTTACCACGCTTTTCCCCCCACCCACCGCGGCTTCGAACCTCGAGCCCTGCGAGACATGACGAGCCTCCCTCTCCCTCTCCTTCGCTCTTCCAGATCCCCACGAACCACTCTAACACCTCCTCCCAGTCCCCATGAACCAATTCCCGCAGTCGCCAGACATGCATGCGCAAGCGGGCCAACCACCGGTGTACCAAGACCCCAACCAGCCCCAACAACAACCCCAATTCCAGCAGAACCAGATGTATGCGCAGCCCCAGCAGCAGTACGCTGGATCACCGCCGCCGCTCCAGCAGCAGCAGAGCGGGTACATGCAGCCCCAGCCTGGAATGCCGCAACAGCAACAGCAGCAGCACAACCCCGGCATGCCGCCTCAGCAACAGAGTGGACAGGTGTATCAGAGCGCCACACCTATTGCGAACTTGAATAGGAGTCCTGCGCCTGCGGATTGTCCTGCGTGCGGGCAGAGGGCGATGACGAATGTTGCGTACGAGACGGGAAACACAGTGCAGTAAGTGACCCTCATCCCATTCGGATCCAGAAAACTCCATCTTGTAAAGGAATGAGATGGCATGGGATGGTTTCGATTCGGAGTCTACAATTTGGAATGAGAACTGACGTTGAAACAGCGCCTGGGCCCTCGGTCTCTGCTGTCTCGCCTGTCTGGGATGTATCCCTTACCTCATGACATCGCTCAAGGATGTCCAGCACAAGTGCGGTCGCTGCGGCGTGCTGCTCGCTACTTGGCATCGTAGCGGCACCACCGAGGTGCACATCCACTCTTAGACGCCCCTACCGCACAGCAACACCGATCGAGCATACATCAAAATGAAACAGACTGGGGAGTTGAAGTTGGGGAAAGCAGCGACGAGACTATCAGATACCACGGATGGAAGAGAGGCGGGGCGTTGGTAAATTGTGTCTCTGGAACCGTTTTGGGTTCGTTGACATTGTATTACTGTTTTAATAATTGGAAATGATATACACCTTTCGCATTTTCGCATTGCTTACTTTTGATCCCCCAGTTGTGTCATACGGAGCATGTCGGGTTCGACTGCGTCGAAGGGAGTTGGAGCATTTGAGAGGTAGAAGGCGGAACGGAAAGTGTCGAGTGGTTTGGTAGGTATACTGATTGGCAAGGGACATGACAGGAGCCTAAGGAGACCTGAGTCTCAGGTGAACTCTCATCCAAAAAGGTTTGTACGCTTGGTTGATAACACGTGATACAATTTAGCGAGGGTATATATGTCTCTCGGATGAATTAATGCCAAGTCAACATCAACTTCCCTGTCTCCTCTGAAAATAAAAGCGTCTGAATATATTCTGAATCGATTCCTAATACATTCGGGATGTCTACCTTCCCTGTTATTGTCTTTCCGACCACATGGTCATCAAATGATGAAATAGAGATACTTATCCAGTGGCTGAGGAAAATGAATGGAATCAAGACGGCTCTGTGTAATATTCTAATATATTACTTATATTTGTCAAGGCCCCTCAACCACCTGAAGACGATGATACACTCTTTATATTTAATTATCGTAATCACGAAATTACTGCGAGCAAGATTATTCATACACAGCATCAGTCCCAGACTCCACAGCTTTATCTGGAAGAGATTATGGCAATTAACCAAAAGATCCACGATCCTAACCTTATAATTGGGTACGAATAAATCCCCAACGTATTCATAAAACATTGTTAGCCAGTCTTCTTAAGTGTGAGGGATACTTCTGTTTCCCGGCGGGCCTCCTGCGGAGGACCTTCGGAGGCCTGTCGGGCCGTGTGTCTACGGGTACGTGACACATCATATACATAGTTTCTCCGAATCCTCTGAGCATCCTCAAGGATTCGTCTCGACTCTGATGAATCAAGCCTGTTTACCTCTGATCCATACCTTCGTTCTGTTCCCTGACAGTACTGCTCTCACGGTAGTAGTGTGAGGCTGGCGGTGGCAGGAACAGACCGACAGGTAAATCGGGACGAACAGGCTCGATTCATCCATATAGAGACAAGAGATGAATCCTTGAGGATACTCGGAGGATTCGGAGAAACTATGTATATGATATTTCACGTGACCTATGCACCCACGGCCCGATAGGCCTCCGAAGGGGCCTCTGCAGGAGACCCTCCGGGAACAGAAGTATCCCTCACCAATGAGTCCCACAAATTCCAACACAGACTACCTCAACATTGAGGTTCAACCATATCAAGGCCAGGCTATAATTATATAAATACAAACCTCTCTACCAACGGTGCAGGCCCATCAGTAATTGCTGACCGCGTGTTTACCTACCCTGACCAGAGTCGACATCAACCAGGTCAGGCTAGGGTCGGTGGTAAACCACCTAAGATTCTGTTTCTACTAGTTCATGCTGGTTCATATTTCAACTGTTGCACTCGCAGCAGCGAGTATGCAAGCTTTCTTTTGTAATCCTAAATCAACGTTACACAAAGCTTTAGGTACCGCTCTTAGTCCACCGGGTTCTTCTACTAACCACCTCCTAGCAAGAAGATAAACCTCCATCTGGAGATCAACCCCAATAGGGATAAGTCATCAACTCCCTAAGTAATGCTCGGGAGTTTTACAGTGGACCAGCGGAAAACGAGCATCATCTTACGCGTCTCCATATTCCACATTCAACCTAGTCATTATGGAATCCAAAAGCGCACTCTGGAGCTTTCTCGAAGGCACAAAGTCTGCGACACAGGTCCAAGACAACTCTGTTTGGGAGAACAACGCTGGGATACTGGTCGGCTTGCATAATGCGAGCTTGCCTAAAGTCCAAGAACTAGCCATTGTTGACCTTTTAGGTGAGGGTACATCTTACTCGGTCTATTCTTGCGAAAATCTCAACCGCACGTCACGTTCTATGGCCATTAAGCGCCCTAAACCGGCTAGAAACGGAGATGGGAACAACATTACAAGGACAACCCTTCGCGAAATACAACTGATGGGTTATGGGCCCCTCCGTGAATCTACGAATATCGTTCAGGTAGCAGCTTACGTCTGGTTTCCGTTTGAAAGAGTACCTTCACTGATCGTGGAGAGTGCCTTGTATGGTACCTTGGACAGATATATTTCGACGTTCATGGATATCGCAGCCGACGGATGGGAATTACGCCATCGGCTGTGCTTTGACATTGCCCGTGCACTGGAGAGTCTTCATGAGGAGGGGATCATCCATGGTGATGTGAAACCCGAAAATATTCTCGTCACCATAGAACCAGGACTAAGTGACCCTGAGGCAATCGTCAAGGCGCGGCTCACAGATTTCAGCCACTCTACTTTCTGTATAGAGGATCATACGTCCTACATCGGGACTCCTCTCTATAGCTCACCGGAAGTTCTGGCTCGAGTATATGGCGAGCAGTCGTCCAGTCCCTTCCATCCGGAGGACTGGGGGAAATCCGATGTCTGGGGGTTTGGGCTCACCGCCTGGTGCATTATCGCGAGGCGAACCATGTACTTTGACGATGCTTGGTTGCCTCCAAGATACAGCAACCCGCCTCAGAGGATATCATTCCTGACGTCGGAACCACCGGACTTCCTGGGAAGGGCAGCTTGCAGCGTGGTATCGAATACAGTCGCTCCCAGTGAAGTGCCATCCAGACTACGGAGTGCTTTCGTAGAACTCATGAGAGGATGTCTATCAGGCAACGTTCATGAACGCTTCACTATGCGTGAAGCTTCCCGGCTTCTGGACTTCAATAAGTAGGAGCTACACCAGCCTTACAACAGCAGCTGATATTAACAGAGACTACTCTCATCCCATGGCGGTTTTTCAGCCGAGTATTCAAAGAAGCGATAAAGATTCACACCTCGCACTAAATATCGAAAGTGTAAGCTGTTACTCTCAAACAGTAGCTTAATCTAATGAATGTAGCTCCTCGATGTTGACTCTCCGTGGAAGATCAAAGAATCCATTTTCAAAGGAATGGTCTCAGCCGCGGAAACACTTCAATACTCTGAAACTCTCTATTGTCGTATTTTCGAGAAGGCGCCACTGGATTCATTTCACAAGACATCTGATATCGACGCTTTTAACTACTCCTTTCAACTATCCCAGTGCTACGCATATGGATATGGGGTGAAACGGGATCATGAACTCATATTGACAACATTCAACAAGCTCAGCGACTCTCCCCTCAAGGACAGAATCGTCAGTCGTCTTGAACGTGCAATATTCCATACTGCGGATACGTCTGCTGATACTGAATGGCTCTCGGCATCCATCCGCGAATACCAGAAGGCTGCAAGTGAAAGTTACCTGGAGACTCTACAAGGTATTCAACTCTACCAACATGGTCCTCTTCTCTCTCGGGGCGAGATACACAAAGAAATGCTGGCGAGTGGTACTGAAATACCTGTGGAAGTGCAAGTTGTTGCCTGCAGAGGCACTTATACGCAGCCTTTCCTTCATTTTGCGGCTCTAGCAAACGACATCCAACTTGCTACACATCTTATTCAACAAGGATACGACATAAACACAGTAGATGAAGAAGGTCGTACGGCCCTTTTCGAAGCTTGCTCGCTGGGCAATACGGAGATGGTCTTACTTTTATTGGACAACGAGGCTAAGGCGTCTCTTATGCATGATTCGAAAACCACTCCTTTGCACCTACTTCCAATGTTCTCACCCCAAGATATTCCGAAAATAGGAGCCCGCCTCATCGACGCTGGAGCACATGTATCATCACCGACCGTAACAGGTTTTTGTTGGGAGGTCCTCCAGCATGGTTTATCCTTGTCAGGGACTCCACTTCATTTTGCAGTCGCTTGTAGAAGCAAATCCGCAGTTACTACTCTTCTAGCACTTGGTGCTGATCCGAACCAGCGATGCATATATTTGAGCAGCCTTGATCTAGCGGCATCGCTCAGTATGCCAGAGCTTTGCGATATCTTAATTGATTATGGCGCAAGTGCTACGAAACACTGGTTCAGTAATCGTTCTCCGTTGCATTGGATGGGCATATCCTTTTTCGCCTCACTTTTAGGAAAGGTAGCTATACTACGGACTTGTAAGGACAATGGCTGAGATTCTTGCAGTGGCTTATCCATGGCTCGGCCTACCAATCTGCCGTTCGTTCTACCATTGATGCCATGGTTGCAGCTGGGGCGGTGATTGATGAGGAAGATGACGTCTGGAGTAAAAGAGATTTCGCCATCTACGGCATCAGTTACACTCCACTAGGCAATGCCGCCGCAAACCCGAGAGCAGATCCGATTCTCATACGATGTTTACTTGAGAAGTGTATTTCCTCAAACAAGTCCGTACCAGTGGAAGTTCTCTTTGGCGCAATTCACTCCTCTAAGGACAACCATTTTGACTGTGTGGCCTTCGACATTCTCTACAATTGCCCCAGTATGCCTTGGTATAATGTCCCTGGCCATCAAGTGAAAAGGAGCAACGGCGCCACAATCCTCCACAATAGCGCGAAGAAGGATGCTCTGGCTGCGCTTCAACAAATTCTCCTACATCCGGACCTCGACATCGATGCATTTGACGGTTTGGGCATCACAGCTTTGCACACCGCGTGCCAATGGGCTTCTGATGAATGTGTCGAGCTTCTGATCGAGCAAGGAGCAAATATGGAGTTGCAACCCCAGTTTCCAGAATTTGACACTAAGAACCTTTATTACACGGCACTCGGATACCTCATCAAGGCTAAGCGACTCAATTTGGTTATCCACGTATGTTTGTTACCTATCGGGGTAGAATCTTGGATTAGCCATTGCTGATTTGACCAGGGAATTGAGGTTGGTGCCGACATGTGGTTAGGAAACAAGAACAACGGAGGGCCAACATGCTTGCATCTCGCTGTGAGTGCTCGAGCAGTGGAGCGAGTTTATCAGTCTGAGCAACCAATGCTAACCCACATGGAATCGCTCTTATCGTTGCCTCAGGAAGAGTCATTTCTTGTGGAAATGTGGGAAGAACCTCTGTCAGATGCTACGTGGGGTATGCTGAAGCAAGCCGAGTTAGTACTGAATGCCGTATGTCCAAAACTAGGCTCTGCTTTACATGTTGCAGTCATGTGTGGGGCACTACGGGCCGCCGAAGCATTACTTGACTTAGGCGTAGATCCTAATGTCACAAACAAGGAGGGCCATACGCCACTAGACTGCCTGGACGAATTCTTCAGGAGCACTCGAACGGGGTATGTGATCGTCTCTCAAGAGGTTCACACATATATTCGAGAGATGACTTCATTGCTGTGGGAAGCCGGTGGTAAATGAATGATCTTGAAGCTTAGGCTACTCTATACACTAGGTCGTTTTCTCTGACCAAAGATCCGTACTGCTGTCCATTTGCTTTGTTCTTGATGCGGTACATCTTCCCTTCCAAAGCCTGCATAACTTCGTATGGACCTGCAGGTTGGGCCTGGCCTTGCATCACGAGATACACTTCGGCGCCAATACAATACGCTGGAGCGGTGGGATACTGCCAATCGTAAGCGATCTTCCCATGTTTGAGCATATAGCGCGTTCTGGCACCTGTGCATTTGAAGAATAGTTCGTTACTTTGCCGCGGAAGTCTCCAGGGGCGTATTGGTGAAACTTGACTGATCAGCCTGGAGTAAACCCGAAGACACCAATACCCACTACGACCTCATCTTCATCACTACTATCATCATTTCCGGGTGGATTTGTACGTCCGGTCTGATTATCCTCTGAAGCCATTTGAGATCAGAACAATGGCCAGCTGGTCCGATAATGCACTACGATATCGTACACGTGAGAGCGTCGACCACCTAGAACGTTAGTTTGAGATGGCCGATGGAGTTTTTGTATTGTGTCTTAAACATCCATCTGCCCAGTGCGCCGATGACACATGGCTTACAGAAAGCACAGTTTGCCTTGTTGCCTGTTGGCTGATCTGGGGACCCCGCACCATGGCTCCCGACTTGCCAAGGCTGACCAGTGCGTAGCAGTAAAAAGCCTCATACACAAGTATCTACCTTACTTACCTTGACAGCAACTACCTCGTCTATATATTGGAGCAGTTTTTTTTCTCGTGCGTGTTGACTCACGCCTGTGTAACAGTAGTTTCTCCAGTTGATTGGAAGGGTTTGGAGCATGTCCACCGAGGCATGTGATGCTTCCGAGGAGGAATTCATCAATGACTTTAAGCAACAAACACGCGGATTCTGGTCGCTCCACTCCAGATATGAAAGGGCCACTGTCTTAATGCTCTCTTGGAGGGAGGATGACTTGGGGGTTGCTTCCGAAATTGATCGCCTTCAGTGGCTGTTCGAACAGGAGTTCAATTATCGCACCGAGCGATATGAGATCCCAAGCAAGAATCCAGGGGCAGAACTTTCCAATAGACTCACGGGTTTCATAAGTAGTCACTCGCTGAATCAAAGATCTCTATCTATTATCTATTACGGAGGGCACGCAAGCAACTTGGGAAACGATCCTGCGGGTTATCCATCTTGGAAGGCGTGAGTCTCCAATATCATTGATTGAATCGTGCTTATAGTGCCGTAGAAAACTGGCGGGCGGGCCGGTGGTTGACTGGTTCCCGCTACAACTGCATCTTGTGAATGCAGTAGGCGATGTACTTGTGCTGCTGGATTGTTGTCACGCTGCGACCAAATCTCATCGAAGTTTCAACAATGGCCAATTCGAGATTCTTGCAGCATCAAGCTCCGGATCGAGGGTGCCTAAGCCGGGCCGATTGTCTTTCACCTCAATTCTCATAAGAGAGCTCAAGAAGCAGCTGAATGCGGGAAAAGATGTACCGATCCGTTGGCTCGGAAATCATCTTTGGAGCAATCTGACGCAGCCTGCACTAACGGGTATGCTTTTGATCTATCTAGCATCAGTCACTAACCCAATCGCGTTAACCTCGATTTAGAATCGCCCCAATACTTCACCCTGGCACAGCATGATTTGCCTACGATTAGACTCGCCCCGTTACCTGTGCCCCTACAGCCAGGTTTCGCTCGCAGCAATCAATTGCCATCATCATTCGCACTAATTTCCGTGTCATTTACCGAAGATCCAACAGCACGCCAAATCGCAGATTGGATCAAAAGCTACCCTCCCAATTGCGTACGGGAGGTGAACATCGAAGGGTTGATACTGAAAGCCCGACTGATTCAAGGATTGAATGACAAAGACCAGCTTTTCAAAGGCTCCATTCTTGGCGGCTTATCCAAGTCTGCACAGAATGAAATTCTGGAGCGAGTGTTAGCCTTATCTCAAGTGCTGAAAACGAGCGAGGTGTTAGCGCAAACACTGTCAGCAGCCCACGTAGCATCAACCACCCCAGTGATGGAGCAACTTCAAGCAGAAACTTTAGAGAATCTCAACGAAAAACTCACGAGAGTTTCAGAGAGCATCGAGCAGGGCCTCCTACTTGACACCAATATCGATCTTCGCACCGCACAAAATGACCGAGTCGCTGTTGCATTCGAGGTAGACAAGGTCATCAGCCTACGCCAGCGTCTTTTGAGCACTTCGTCCATTCCTGATAGCCTGGATCTTCCGCGTAAGCAGATTACCTGGAACAGTGCTCCACGTCGCATTAAGGGAGGCGGTCAATCGCGGTTGCGCTCTGGCATGTTCCAAAATCATCCAATCATCGCAGAGGTTCTTCACTACGACGTCCTTTCAAATAACGCAACGTCCAATGGGCTTCCTCAATCAGTCCTACATCAATTTAGAAAGATGGTAGCGCAATTATGTCACCCAAAACATACAAATTTCCACATTCTCCCTGGGCTTGGCTACGTCCATGAGCAATCGGGGAAGACTCTGTCATTGATTTTCGAACTTGATGTCACTTCCCATGCTGTCTCCAACCAGCCGATATCGTTCTCTAACTTGTTGGAATGCATGTCGACACAAAAACGACTCGCTCTAGGCCAACGAATTCGATTGGCTGCTATCCTTGCACAAGCTCTTGAGAGTTTCCATAAAGTAGGCTGGGTACACAAGTCCCTCAAAAGCGAAAACATCGTTTTCTTCTCATCTAGAAAGGTTTCGAATGATGAGCAAACTTTAGCAGTCAACTTCACGAAACCCTGGCTATTCGGATTTGAGTATTCAAGGGCCGAAGATGCCGACACGGCCCTACAGACAGACTTTTCCATGGACAACAATTCATACAGACACCCGGAGCGATGGGGAAAGCCGCTTGTAAGATTTGAGAAACACCACGACGTCTATTCACTTGTGAGTACTCCACCTTTCGCTTATGCTCTCCCTAGCTGAGAATGACCAGGGTATAATTCTATTTGAGCTAGCCTATTGGAAACCGGTGAAGGACTTCCCAGAGTTGAAGCAAAAGCAATTAGATCCCGAAAGAGTGAGGGAAGCATTAATCGAGCGAATTCTCAAAGACGGGCCTCATATCTGTGGGCAGACAGTCACCGATTGTATTGTTTCTTGTCTCCGGTTCAAAGAATTGATCGAAGGAGTACCTGGATTTGAAGCACACAGTTTATTCAAGTCGAAGATTGCTAATCGTCTAGCGAGTATCAACGGAGTCTAATCTATTAAGCCTTACTATTAGGCTATCTGTAAGAGGATGGAAGAGGCTCAAATAATAAGCATTGTATCCTAATGTACTAACAGGAGGAAGCATGGCCGGCGGAGTTTATAAGGTCCTACCAAGGCCTTGTACGAAGGATCCGAGGCGAGCCGAAAGATCCACATAACCAGGGTCCAGCCCTTTACAATAGCGAGTTGGGGGTGTAAGCGGGTCGGAGGCGCTGAAGAAATCGGACGAACGCTGGGGTTTCAACCTACAATTTCACTGTCAAAAATTGTCACAAAAACTCTAAATAAAATGTATGTACAAAGGAGAAAAGTATCCCAGAGCAATAGATAGCCTCCGCTAGCAATTGATTGCAGCCCGGCTAGTCTTTTGGTGATTGTGAAGAGCTCCTTTGAAATCGTCGCCTGGCGCTTCCTCGAGTAATCCTCATCACCACCCTCCTCGCGACTATATAGAGGATACGGCTCC
Organism: Beverwykella pulmonaria; assembly: GCA_001599595.1. Classification (NCBI taxonomy): domain Eukaryota; kingdom Fungi; phylum Ascomycota; class Dothideomycetes; order Pleosporales; family Melanommataceae; genus Beverwykella; species Beverwykella pulmonaria. Next base: position 2,072,709 of record BCHH01000002.1, read on the forward strand.
TCAGGGAGCCTATCACAAGCCTTCATGTGATTTTTTAGGCCTGAAAGAGAGCTGCTTAACCACGTAGAACGACAGTAGTTACACCTTACGCATAGATTGTGCTTGCCATCAGCTGGCTCGGTTCGGAGCACGTCTCTCCATTTAGTAGACTCCTTACGATTGCCTATTTTAAGGCTATAATAATACAGGAAAATGAGATAGGAGAGCAGAGATGGTTAAAAACGAGGTCATTCGAGATTGATCTTGTTAAGAAAAAAACTATGGGGTGAGATAATCCAAACCCTTTTTGGAACATCCGTGCATTTTACAACCCTACCCCTCACCATGTGACTAGAGATCCCTGTGAGGTTGGATATTCAAGTTGCAATTTCCACCCAAACCGAATCACGAGTCCAGTGGTCTACACTCCAAGGGCTTTTGATGATCCTTCATAATTATGGCTCAACCCCCCCCGAGCTATCGCTTTGCCGCGCGACCTGCAACCATTGCAGCCTCGAGCGCTCATAGTAGAAACTTCATCGATACGCCACAGCAGAGTACAAATGACTTCTCAATTCGGGAATACCTGGTAGCTGATGATACTTAGTTGATGATAAACGGCATGGGTATCCTCGTCTCGCAGCTCTAATCAATAGTGACCAAGACTTCGTCGTATTCCGGAGATTCGGTTACTTGCACGCGCGCTTCCTCCTGCATCTCCAGGACGAGCTTGCAGAGATAGAGCAGAAGCTTCAAAAACTTGATGACAATGAAAATTATTCGTTCAACCTTAACTCGAGACGCCAAGACAACAACCAGGAGCGAAAAACACTGCTTGCTGCATTAGGCGAGAAGCTGGCATCATATGGTGGGCTGCCTGGCTGAAGTTTTGGACGAAACTGATACAGAGTACATAGATCTCTGCCTTGAGGCTTATTACAAGCAGATTGAAAGAGCTCCATCGGGATCCAAAAGCGTCCGAAGTATTTCGAACTGGATGAAAGGGAATAAGCCTCTGGTGCCCGAAGAATCTGCATTCCTGAACAGTTGGGAGGATTTAATATCGCCTGGAAAACGGTTCGACCATGGGGGCCTAGATGTAATCGTGGGAGGACTTGCCGAGACGCTCTGCGAATGGGGTATTCTTCAGGTAACTACCACAAGCTAGGAAAATACCGGTGCTAACAAGCGAAGGTATATCCTTACAGGTCCAAGGACAAGCACATTATCACAGTAAATCCATCTTTAGTCCTCCGCATCTCACGTGCAATCACCACCTTCCTCGCAATTTTGATCATGACGGCTCCTATCTCTATCCTGTACAATGTCACGAACATGGCCTCCAGGCTTTGGATAATCGGCATCTTTATGGCCGTCTTCTCATCTAGTCTGTGCCTCTTCACGTACTCAAGAAACTATGAGATTTTCTCGGCGACCGCAGCGTGAGTAGTGTTAAAAGCTATAAAACATCGGGCAGATGCTTACAGTACGCAATGCAGGTACTGTGCAGTGTTAGTTGTGTTCGTCGGCAATCTTCAATGACATAATGATCAAGAGGGTCAAATCTTAATTACTGTCAACTGCGCGGTCGCGCGCTGACCTTGGCTGGAGGGATCCCTTTGAAGATCGGCCGTTGCTTTTCTTCTTTGCGCCTACGCCCACCGTTGAGATTTCAACCAGGGCAGGCGAAGCAAAGTGCAAGCCGCAAATATAATTAAGAAAGTAGGTGGGCTTTAAGTGCGTTCGTGAGAGGCAAATTAATGAGATCGTTCTTGCGGCGTTTGTTCCTGAGCTAGAAAAGAGTATAGTGGGCTAGATGGTCGTGGAAAGACTGTTAAGGGCAGGTCCCGGATCCTATGGCGTCGTCACGTAACAGGTAGGGCTGAGTTCGTCCTAGGTGGTGGAGGGTGAGAGGGGTGAATACAAAGTAGATGTCGAAGCAGGGAGAGGGTAATGTGATAGACAATAAATTCCTGACGGAGGAGAGGCTTTACTGTTAGCAGCGTCAATGTCAGAGCAAATGTATGCAGCGGAAACGACTGAATTGACTATGCAGACTATCTAGGAGATTTGTGAAGTTTATATATTCGACTGGATCTGTTGGCCAAGACATGGCTCTGTGGCTCTGTTATTTACAGATCCAACAATCCACTAATCCATCACATGATACTGTGGCTTACAGTATTATTCCGGTTTGATTCGCTAGCTGATGGTAGGGCATCGTCCACGTCGTAGTCTGCCTCATGACCTTCTATCGGGTCGTTTGCCGCGCTACTCTTGCGGACAGTATGACTTGTCGTCAGTAGTTCCTGGGCTGTGTTTGTAACAATTTTGTAGTCATTTTGGGTTGTTTATAACAATTGGTAAAGATAATAAGGGAGAATGCTTTGGTAATTGCAAGGCGCCGCAGACGCCCAAGCACCTTCTTCTACACTGTAAATACTACAGAAAGGAAAGAGCAATGGCAGCAAAGATGCTAAGAACTTGCACATTTACGCTATTGGAATGCCTGTTGCGGATTGCTAGAATACTAGTTTTAGTTTAGGTCAGGTTGCTGATTCGTCTACATAAGAACAGTCACATCTATGTAGGTTTGGTTGATCATTGGCAAGCCGACAGGGTTGTGTATAGTGATCCGTACGCCAACACAAGGCGATATGCGCTCTCCCTTCCTTATCATCGAGCCTAAAGGCCTGGCGATGAAGGATAACCTTACTGGGGCATATAATCAGGCTGCTGGAGTTGCTGGCGACACAGGACTTCAGAATCGACGCGTCGCGGATCGTCTTCAGCTTCACTGAGGGCACCATGCACGAACTCCGAGTTCACCGTTAGATAGCGGACGAGGACGACATCTCGAAGCACAATATGACGTGCCTGGGAGCCTGGGGGACTACGCCTGGCTATAGAACGCTGTGAAATGCCCCTTGCCTACAGTGCTTGCTCCACAATACAAGCCATCGGCTCGGTCTCATAACAAAATTGCATCACTTCAAGCGACTCGTGCGTGCCGAATCCATCGCACATGAGGACTCTAGGTTTGCCGTTGGCTAGTGGCTTTGTCTGGGGAACGTCACCCAGCGCACCGGCAGTACGATATGTGACTTGGATAGACATGGTGAATTTTGAGTGTAGAAACTGGGGGAGGCTTGTGCGCAAACATGACGCTTGTGCGTTATTCCGTAGCCAGTAAGGTGTCACGTTGGTTACCGTGACAGGTGACGACTGTTCGATTTAATGCTATATGAGACAACAAAGTCTTTATTCAGTTCCTGAGAAAGCGTGGAATGAGGCGGAGGAGGCCACACTGGACCTTTTTGAGCCTACATACTAGCCACATCACCGTGGACGGCAGCCGCTTTCGCAAGACGATCGGCGAGTTTGTTATTCTCCCTAGGAATACGCCAGAACCCAATCTAGATGTTCTTAGTCTCGTATCCAGTCAACATATTTTTGGGTGTGACAACCAACATTCATATTCTTAGCCTCGTGCTTTGTCATCACGTCATCGAGAGCGAGAAACAGATCTAGATTTGCTGGTTTGGTACCTTTGGACGTGCGCCAGTCGTTCCTCTACAAGCTCGGTCAGAAGAGTCTCTAAAAGCCCTTGTCAGGATAGTTGGAATATACCTTCCATGTTGGCAGCCATTCGGTCATCCCCTTAGCAACATACTCGGAATCGGTCGCGATGATCCAAGCTTTGGACTCGCCCTTGGCCTCCTCGGTATTGACCCTGTCGGCCTCAGCGAGGAATTCCAGACCTAACTTTGCCGCATAGAGTTCCGCTCGCTGGTTTGACCGCAGTGGGAAGTTGTCCTCCAAGTCCGTGATAGGTATGGACAATTGGCTGTCATCATTATTGCCGTATGCTACACCAACTCCTGCTTTTGCTTCAGATCGTCCGTTATTCATACACGCACCATCAGTGAAGACGATGCGAAAGTGGTGGCAGGGGTTAGCCGGTCGACGGCTTCGAGGAAGACGAGCGAATTTTTTGTTGCAATGGCAGCAGTATAACATAAAGCCACTGCACCGAGGACATTCTTGAATGAGTTCTGGTACAGGCCAATCTATAGTTGTAGGACAGAAGATAAGCTTTCTATTGTGGATCCCTTCTTGGTCATCCGTCATGGTGAGGATACTCAGAACGAATTCAAACTATGCTCCAGATGATGAATTGGGTTGTGGGATCGGGCTATCGTTGTTAATTACTGGTAAGGCATCAGGCGGGGCACATAAAGCTCCGCCAAGGCTAGGCCCCGGCGTTCGGCAGATCTCTCGAGCCGATCAAGATGTTCGCGCATTCTACACGTTTTCTAGGGTGCCAGTACATTTACGATCGTAAATAATCTAGTCTGAGCCGATAGAGGGAGGCGTAGATAGCTCACACAACTCTTTTTGTCAAATGCAGATAATGTCGTGGTACAACACCCCCTCCCATCCGCGGTTTGGTGATGTGGTCCGTGCAAGGGACTCTATACTCTCATTTCCCTCTTTCTTGATTTCCTCTATGAGTTTTGTTAGTTTTTCTATGGTAGGGTCTCATGCCTCGGTTGGGTCTCCGTTGTGTTGTTGTGGGTGTTGGTAGTTTCCCCCTGACGGCGCGACGGCGCCTCGACGCCCTGCCGGCGGCATCATGGCGTTGCACCGTCCGAGCCTTGGCTATAGAGGTCTTGAGACAGTATAGTGCTGTAATAGGTCGTGACTTTGATGGGCTTTAATCGGTATAACGCTCTTTGCAATTGTCGTAGCTTTTTGATAATTATGATCTCCAGAGACGAGATAACAGAGTCCACAATGGAATGCCTCATACTTATCGAAGTTATCGTACAATGTCTCTATCAAACTGATTTGAGGAGGTAGTGCGTCGTGATCGTACGTTCGTTTGTTTATGACGAATATACTAAAACTCTCAGGCTCTGGGCGGCGACAACAACAAGAAAATAATGATACAGATTTTTCAGTACCAGGGCAATCGGAATCTTTGGCACCTCTAAGTCCTAGACGACTATCTCGATCTTCTTCAACAGATCGGCGGAGGACATCAAGCCAAGGGTGATATATTCTGAATGCGTTACGAATATATTCTTACCGTAATAGATTACTCCAGCAAGTAGGTTCGCAACAGTCGTTTACTCATGGTAATGATCGCACAATTAAACTTCAACAGCGAGAAAAAGAGCCTAATTAGAACGATTACGGCTTGAATTAGAACTTAACAAGGAGGAATTAAGGACTCTGCGATTGAGAAATGATCAACTAGAGCGTGAACTATAGAGGAATATATAAATTCATTCCGAATTCATCCAGAACCTACCGAGTGTTGCAAAAAGCTGTTCGGGTAGATGCTGGGAGCGAGCGAGGAGAACTTTGTAGACTCAATTCGTCAATCTGCACTCTCGCTACAAAGGAACTTATTCCTCCTCCGATTTTGCCCCGGAGAACAACTATGCGAAGTACTCGTCTAGGCTTCTTCGCGTTCAACATGCAAGGCGTTGGTGTTTGCATTTCTGTCTGAACGGTAAGAATGAGCACTTCACAAGGACACCGAGAGAGTTACTAGCCGAGTTGCATTGGTTTCTATTCACGCCATCTTGCATACGCATTGTCATATGTAGCCTCCGCTATACAGGCATGAGAGCAGAGCTATGTCATGTGTCGATAGCAAAACATCAGAAAAAATAACAGCCTGAGCATTGGCGTGGATTATAAGCCGTCCCTTGTAGAACTATCCCAATATGAGCGAATCCAAGTGCCGCAAACCCTGACCTATGTCATGGGTAATAAGGGGGGTTTCCAATTCCCATATGCAGGATATCCGGCATCGTGGATCCGCATTATTGATTCTGGAGAGAGTGTGTCACGAAGGACAAAGTGCGTGCAGGTGCACGGTGTGCGAGCAGGGAAGTGTGGCGGTGTGGCGTACCGGTAGCGTACCTTGACGTCATTTCGCTATGGCAAAGTTGCGTCTCTAGGAGTTCTGGCAAGCTAATTATTGTTAACTTCGGTTGCTAAACGACCACCAACCCGACTTCCATTCCCAATTCACGCTGGAGAGCATCTTACATTACTGTGCACTGTAGATGCTTCTTCTCGTCGCGCGTTCTGAGCGTTCACCGCCCATGGCCAAGCTCAAATCAAGCCTCCCAAGATGCCCCATCCTCATCCAAGCTTTCCTGCCAACTTTCTGCACGCGCGTTTCAGCCGCCCAACCCAGCAACAATCGGCGTCCAACTCTCCCAAACAAGGCCTGCCCACCCCTAGTCACCATGCTCGTCACCGCAATGGCAATTGGGTGCTACAAGGTAAGCCTGTTTGTGACGTGACGGGTAAGTGGCCGGTCGCGAGGAGATGATGTAGTTGCGTGCGGGCGTGTGATGTGTGTGCATCGTCGATGGTTTGATGGAGGCGTGTGTATATGAACGGGTAGGGAAGGCCCGTTGATTTCTTTCTGCAGATCGTATTTTTTGTCTTTTGCTGAGGTTGTCTGCATTGGGCGCTCTGCGATTCACATACGTCACGTCGACGACGTTTGTTTGTTTGCGTGCAACAACGAACCTCATAACCTCTACCCACTGCCACCGCTTCTCTCCCCCCTCGGTTCTCTAGAACAACACTCACAATGGGTTTCTTTAACCGCCGTGCCGCGCCCGTGGACGCAAACACCGCTACCGCAACGGCTAGTCCTGGCCACCACGAGAAGAAGCCAGGCATCTTCGGTCGCACGCATCAACACACCAACGCCAATGGCACGGGAGCACCAGCCTGGAACACGAAGCCGACATTCGGCCAGTGGATCAAGGCCACCGGCCTGGACATCGTATCCATGGCCGTCATGGGAGCCATCGGCCTGGGAGTCTACATGGCACGGCCCGCTCCCAGCAGAAGCTTCCCAGGTAAGCCACTCAATCCCTCCGTCATGTCTACCCGTGCGAGAGAACATAGCTAACAAGAGCCAGTGACCTTCCACGATGGCGAAGTCGTCTACCCAGAATTCGCATACCCAATGCGCAACGAAATCGTCCCCATCTGGGCGGCCGCCCTCATGGCAGCCCTCATCCCCATCTTCGTCTTCCTCGTCATGCAAATCCGGATTCGCTCCTTCTGGGACGTCAACAACGCCACCATTGGCCTCCTCTACTCCCTCATCACCGCTGCCGTCTTCCAGGTCTTCGTCAAGTGGCTGATTGGCGGGCTGCGGCCTCACTTCCTCGCCGTTTGCAAGCCTGACGTGTCGGGCTTGGAGGTCGGAAACGGGTACAAACAGATCATGTATGATCGCAAGATCTGCACCGGCGACGAGAAGGAAATCAACGACTCGCTGGAATCGATGCCGTCCGGCCATACCACCGCTGGATTTGCTGGATTTGTGTTCTTGTATCTCTACTTGAATGCGAAGCTCAAGGTCTTCTCCAACTACCACCCCGCTATGTGGAAGCTCATCGTCTTGTACATGCCCATCCTAGGCGCCTGTCTCATCGGCGGCGCACTCACAATCGACGAGTACCACAACTGGTACGATGTCCTTGCTGGAGCTTTCATCGGTACCACAATGGCTTTCTCGTCGTACAGGATGGTGTATGCGAGTGTATGGGACTTCAGATGTATGCTCTCTCCTTCGCTCCAATACCCATAAAATGCTAATTTTTATATGACAGTCAACCACATCCCCCTCCTCCGCCACTCCCCATTCATCTACGGCGGTGGCCCCAACACCCTCGACGGCTTCCACGATGCCATCTTTACTCGCAAGGCAAATTGGGGCACTCACGATGCGGGAGCCTGGGGCGGCGCACCCGGCGATGCTTCGGACTCGCCTCGTGGAACTATGGCTGCCGCCGCCGGCGGTATCGCGTCTGCAGTGCACGGTCATAATCATGGTCATGACCGCGGTGTGTCAAATGGCCGGGGCACGCATGGCGGCGTTGTGGGCGCTTGTGGAGAGCCGGTCGCTGGGTCGCATGCGGGAAGACATTCGGTGGAGAGGAAGCCGGTGAATGGGAGCCGGTATGGCGAGCATATGGTCTAAGTGTGAAGCTAGATGATTGCTTTCCTTCCATGAGCGATAGAGTGGAGTAGCATCAAGGATGAACGAAAGGGTGGATGAGATGGTTTCCTTTGCAATATGTCTTATCCTCGAAGGGGGAAAACGGAGTTGAAACAGAATGGGTTCGGGACTTTCATTTACCATCTGTGGTCTGTGGGACCTGGGCCTGAGTAATAACTTTCGGAGATACCACTGTACTTGTAGTGTGTAATGGCTTTCCAGATACCTAAGTACAAAATATATAATATCAAGTCTACAAGTCTAGACTATACCCTCTCACGTGAAAACATGGAGTTTCTTGCCCCGAATTTTTAAAAAAAAAAACTGAAAAAAACTTGTTAATTTCATCCATCCATGTACGTACCAATACGTATGTCTACAAGCATCCAAACTTAAAAAAAATTGGTATACGCAGCTCATCTCACCATATTCACACACATCCATTTATCGTACACCCTATTGCCCACCATCTACCAAAGAAACTCCGCACTAACCATCCTCTCCTCCTCCGTATCCCTCCAACTAACAAACTTCGGCTGGGGCAAAACCCTCCTATCCCATAACCTTGCAAACCGCCTCGCGCCATCCTCCTCATCGAACTCGATAATCCACCGATTATAAACACGGTTCATAACTATCTGATTGATGTTCCCGGACACGTCCTCCGGATTTGGGAGCAGGAAGCCCAACGTTGGGTCTGGGTCTACGGGCGCAGAAGGCATCTTGGAGCTGGCGCGGGGCCCGGCCGTTGACACAGTTGCCAGCCGGGTCTTGAGGTCGACGAGATCGCGCAGTTTGCGCATGGCGAGTTTGCTCTCCGTGTGGAAGGGCCAGGATATCCCGCGCTGGCGGGCGTGCCGGTGGAAAATGCGGAACAGATCGTCGTCAGTGGGCTCCCAGCCGTTGATTTGCAGGAGCACTTTGAACAGTGGTTTTCCAGACGAGGTTTCCGAGGGCACGATGGGTTCGTAGCCGCCGCGCTCGAAGAGGGAGCGCAGAGCCGGGTTGTACGGCTGCATTAGCATGTTGAAATTGAGGCGGAGCGAGTTGGGCTTCAGGAGGTATGAGGACATGGCTGCGCTAATGTCTTCGCCGTCTTCGAGGAGGCCGCGCGGAGGAGGCATAACGGAGAAGATGTTTGAGCCTTGGCGGAGGGAGCAGAGTTTGTGGAGGCGCGCGACGTTGGCTTGGTACGCGAGAGCTGATTCTGCCGACTTAAACAGCAGGTAGTAGAACGGTAGGCGGTCTAGGGATAGCGGGTCGCGGCCTGGAATGATTTTGTAGAATTCTCCCTTGCGGGCCCACGACTCGATGTGTTTTCCTTTGGGGATGAGGCGCCGGAAATCGGATTCGGTGAACTCGGTGCTGCAGTTCAGCAATTGGAGTGCTGTGATTTGCTCGCCGCTATTCTGGAACCCCTCAATGATGCGTTCGCGAAGTGATTTTTTAACCTTAGTTTGGACCGGGCGAACTAGAGGAGTGCTCTCGATAGGTAGATCCAGTTTGGGGTACGGATTGCGCTCGGAGTAATGGGGTTGGATATGGCTACTCGCTCCTGGAAACAGTTCTTCGAGAAGGGACTGTTCGCTCATTTCATTACTTGATGGTTCTGAGGAGACAGACTCGTCGTTGTCCTTTTGAGGTTCAGCAGTCCCAGCAGGAGTTGTGGCGGTGCCAGGATGCTTCCATGAACTCATCACCCTGGAATGGGTATGAATTTGTCGACTGAGCCTTTGCGTATCATATCGTCCTTCTGCCACTTGGTCGTAAGCGTTCACAAACTTGGGCTGCTGTTGACTATGGGGCCTAGCTTCTTCTTTTCCCTTAGACGTTGAGGAGGTAACTTCCGTTTGGGCTAAGGATTTCAATGCGTACGACACCGTCTCCTGAGTCTGATGCTCAGGCCTGTGTATCTTCGACTCCTGTTCTTCCACGCTCCGCAGAAGGCGAAGACGCCCCCTAGCGCTATCTTGATTATGAGCATTTGTTTCTTGGATAGAATGTTGCTCGTTTGGTGTCGACGTGCGCTTGGCATCCTCTCCCGAAGAATGGCTTCGGGCCTCAGCCAGCTGTTGTGGGATCTCCTCTTTTGACGTCTTCCGCGTTCTTGACTTTGAAATCGTTTCTTCGATAAGACTAACATCCGGCCCTTTCGTCCACTTCGAATATGCAACTTTGTAGAGCCGAGCCTCGTTGACCTTTATGGCAAGCGATGTTACTTGGGGAGATGATATTTTCCCAAGTTCGCTGGCCAGTGAGTTTAACAGGTGGGCATAGCGTGAAGAATGGGTATCGACTTTTCTCAGCACTTCAGCAAATAGTCTTCTTGCAGTCTCGGATTGGCTTTTGGGGGGTGTTCCATCGTCCCCGCGTTCCTGTGACGTACGTGGCCTAATCTGCGACTCATTTTGAGAGGCATTTACTGGAGGGCTCGGTTTCGAGGATTTACGTGACCTAACTTTCGACTCATCTTGAGAGAAATTAGGTGTAGAGTCCAATGGCTGTGACGTACGTGGCCTAACCTTTAAACCATCATGAGGGACATGTGGAATGTTCGGTTTCCGTGACGAACGTGACGAGGCCCTCGATCTATCCTGCGGAAGAGGCGGCGGGCGACCCAAATTCGGTTGCATAGGTGACGAAGTCCCCACCTCGTCCTGGGATGCGGGTGATTGGGTTCCTAGTATCTTCTGTAATTGGCGCACTTGTTCGATCAATTGCTGAAGCTGCTCCCTCACATCCCAATCCTGATGCTGAGGAGTTATCGTGTTTGGTTTGTGGCTGACCAGAGGTTCAATTGTACTTTTGGTTTGAGTCTTGTGCTTTTTGTGCTGACGTAGCCGCGTCAGATCGAGACTTGCTTCGTTCACCTGCTCATCCTCTGAATGGTCTTGCGCCTCTTCATTTGACCGGAGCTGTCCTTTTTCAACCTTTTTCGTACTATGCCCATCCAGTAGAGTTTGAGTGTCTTGTCTTTCTACCGGAGATTTCGGCGCATATCTTTCCCTTAGAGGTGTAGGGTCATATTGCTTCGATACTCCACGAGACTCAGTTTCGCCTGTCTCCACCAGACTCGAATCAGGTTGGTAATTGTGCCACTCTGTCGTAACAAAACTTCCTTTTGACGTATGGGTTTTCCTGACTTTGATTGAAGCAGGAGCTGTCTTAAAAATCCTTAGATCACGAGTTTTCTTGACAGCAGTTGAAGGAAGAGCTTTCCTGATAGTAATTGGCGGAATGGACTGCTCAGGACCCTGCGCATCTGGTATGGCCAGCGAGCCACTCAAGGTGCTTTGCGTTACATCTGGAGGTGATGGGCTGCCGCCCTGCCTCCAGCGTTCGAGGTTCTCGCCTGAAACTACGTATCCCTTCATCGACGTATGTTTCTTGAAAGTGACTAGGGAGGGCGAATCCTCAGAGTCTTGGGTATCTGGCACTACATCGGGACTACTCGAGGACCGCTGTTCCTGTGCTGCCTTGGCCAAGATCTTGTCTTGCGGAGTTCCAACCGCGTCGCTCTCGGTTGCCACCACTCTTTGCACGAGTTCAGTGTCTTTAACGAGGTTGAATTGCGTGCGCTTGGGCTCCGACGCGGTTGCTTTCGCGGTGTTGGCTGCCCGCGACGGTCGAAGGGGACCATCTTCCACGCTTGGAGAAGGCGGCTGCTTCTCTGATGTGGAAGCAGCGGATCCCGAGAGCACTTTTGATATGTTTCCAACCAGTGAGCCCCACCATTCCGTCTTCGTGGGCTCGCTCTTAGCTCGTGGTTCATTTGGGTCCGAGGGCGAAGTCGGAGAAGGGTTGGCTGTGGAGCCTACAGCAAGCTTGTCGTTAGCTCCAAGTACACATGTAATTTCTCTTACTGTTTGACTTGCCCTGAGCCCCCGATTGTGCGAATGTCTTCCGTGATGGCGAGGTCCGCGTCTGGTCACCGCGTGTGGAGGAAGCTGTGTCGCGGGGTCCACCAGAAGCCTGGCGCACCTGGTGAGGACCCCATGGAGGATGACATGGCCGCAGGGGTCGAGTGAGGCGCAGCGGTGGCATCAATTGCTTCGGTCGGTCACATTGCTCGGGTTCAATGCTGCCGCCCGTAGTGGAAGCCAAAATCTTCGCATATCGAAGTTTATGTCATCAGCCACACTATTTTCAATTCTTGGCAACGCCTCAACCTTCCACTCCCACACTCCGATGTAGGGAAGGAAAATTATCTACATCTCGAACTGTTCATTCAACATACAAGATTGATGTCTCTATATTTGAGCCTCTTCAACAGGTAGTAGGTACGCGATCATGACTGCCGCTACCGCATACTCATTGCGCCCACTCGAGCGCAACACGCCTCATACCGCGCTCGAAGGCGGATTCCGCGTTCACCTTTCTCCTAAAGAGCTGAAAAGCCTGGGTGTTTTAAATGGAGAGCCAATCCGTTTGAGTACCTCAACAGGTACAAAAGGCTTTGCTGTTGCCTGGAACGCTGTTCCAACTAATTCAGGACAAAAGCCCATAGCAAAAGTTACAGATTTGCTCCGAGAAACATATGGATTATCCTTGGAAGAGCGTGTATTCATTGAAAAGGCTGCCGATTTATGGAGGCCAATTGAGTCCATTGAAGTCCAGCTCGTCCTGCCTTCAGATCGGAGCAGGTATGACTCGACTGAAGAGCTCCTTCATTGGGCCCGTTACGCTTTAGGTGGGCTAAGCCTCATCAGCACGCTCTTCAAACCCGCCCTCTGATAATTATGTCCAGTGGATCTTGATATAATACTTCCCGGATGCACGTTCGATATGCAACAGAAAGGACCAACACATCGCCATAAGACTGGGAAGACACGTCTCACCGTCGAGAGCCTAGAGCCTTCTCCAAGTGCTGATGGCCCTCTCTATTTTGATCCCTTAAAAACCAAGATCATCATAAACGAACTATCAATCGAGACACCAGCTTCCCCAAAGAATGAAATTCTTCAAATCAATAGCAGTTGTATTGGAGGGCTGTCCAACCAAATTGAGACTATTAACAACAGTCTTGCTTTTCTGACAAGTCTTGCGTCTACATTACCAGATCATCATCTCCTTGGACCTACTAGCTTCCTTATTCATGGGCCCGAAGGCACTGGGAAAACCCTATTGCTTGAGCGACTCTCCGAATGCCCTTGGCGAGACGTCTTCAGGCTGGACCCAGACTGGCTGACTTCAAACCCCAAGGCTCAGGCCAAGGCAATGTCTGACACCTTCGAGAAGGCCCGACGATCACAGCCAAGCCTTATTCTTATGGATGACCTGGATAAATTCCTTGGGAAGGCGGAGAACCTGGTGAGCCGCTTAAGGTTAGAAATGAAAAAGTTGGAAGGGACCAAGGTTGTTGTTTCGGCAACCGCCCGAAGCGTCTATGATATTGATGCAAGCCTGCGAACGACATCAGCGTTCAAGCTCGAGCTTGAGATCTTCCCTCCCAATTCAAAGCAACGGGAAGACATGCTACGGCAAATACTTGGAACGAACCGACTTACCTCGGACGTCGACTTCAACTCCTTGGCAGAGCGTTCACATGGCTTTGTTGGCCGCGACATCTACAAGCTGTGTGGATTAGCGAGGAATCGCCGTGTCCAACACGCTTATCAGTCTTTGCACTCTGAGAGTAAGGCCTCCTTCGCTGAGCGTCTAGAAAACATGGATTTTGTTACACAAGACGATTTCAATGCTGTCATTGATGGGGTACAGCCGACGGTACTTGGAGACAGCATCCTAGAAGTGCCGAAGGTTAGATGGACGGATATTGCAGGGCTAGACCATGTTCGGGCGCTTCTGGAAGCTATAACAATCCGACCATTCAAGGTGAATATATACCAGAGTCTACTACACCGTGCCATTGAACTCTATCCTAATTCATATTAGTATCCTGATCTCGACATCAAATTCGGCGGCCCGCAATCGCGCAAAGGCGTTCTGTTATACGGGCCCCCCGGATGTGCAAAGACTTTGATCGCCCAGGCAGTTGCAACCGAATCTAATCAAAATTTCTTGGCTGTGAAAGGATCAGAGCTCATTAAAATGTACGTTGGGGAATCCGAGCGTGCCATCCGAGACGTGTTTCGACGGGCTCGTGCCGCAAAACCGTGCATCATCTTCTTTGATGAGATTGACTCCATTGGCAAGTCACGCGAGAAGTCCAACGACAGCGGCTTGAACGTGGTCGCCACGCTGTTGAACGAAATGGATGGCATTGAAGCCTTGAAAGAGGTCTTCATCATCGGAGCAACAAACAGGCCAGACATCCTTGACTCGGCACTTATTCGCACAGGCCGGTTCGATGCTCACATCCATATCGGGCTGCCGAATGAAGAAGCACGGAGGCAGATTCTCCAGATCCACACCAGGAAGAGGCCGCTAGCGGATGATGTTGATCTTAACTCTGTCGCTTCGAGGACGGAAGGTAGCAGTGGTGCTGATATCAAGGGCCTGTGTTCCGTTGCTGTGGAAATGGCCATCTCCGACTACGAGAAATCTCCAGGCAGCCAGCCTGCAATTCGAATGTGCCACTTTGACCGCGCTCTGCGTGTGCATATCCCGCACACGGTCAAGGATGAAGCCGCGCGGTATGAGAGCTGGAGACCCGGGAAGTCCTTGTCCGCAGATTGAGGCATATTCGAGTGCATTCTACCGAACGATTGTTCGTCGCTTTGTCGATGTTCCGATGCACTCGAAGACGTCGAGATCCAGTTGGAAGCCTGCGGGAGAAGTTGGATAGAAGACAGCCGCATAACTGCATGCTAGATAAATTAACCGCCTGCACGGCGCAGATCCCTTGGAGCACCTCACCGTGTTATGCAGTCGGAAATTTCCGAAGCGCTCGCCACGACGAGTATTCAATCAAAGTCTTGTTGCAATTTTGGATATTTGGGCAGGGCTGAATCTGACTGGCATCCTGCGTTTGATTCCTTCATCTCCGGATCGTGTTGTCAGACGTCAAGACAAACAGCAAGATTCGCGCGCGAGTGGACCAATGTCGTGAACGCCAGATCTATACAATGGCGCGCAAATCATGCCGTGGATATCGGGCGCTTTTGTTTGCGTGTCGCCATCGGAGTTGGACTCATTTCAGCAGGCGCAGCCAGTGTTTGCCGTTAAAGGCTTGCTTGGCATCAAGAGGCGAAATTGCGGATGGGTCACTTTCGAAACCAGGCTCGTGCCCGCCGAACTGCAACTCGCTGCAGGAACAGCCGCCTTGCCCCAGTCAATTTGTTACAGGCTCACGATGTCTTCTGTCAGCTGTCATGGGTATTGCTGTCGCAAGCCTGGCACAACATCCAATCTACGCCTGATGTTGCCTCCTTACCCGTGTTGTTGTGCCGCACACCCCTCACCCCCACCTCTACGTGTTACCCAATCTCGCGCAATCTGTCCCTGACACCTAGTCGTGGCATAGCACCGCTAAGCATGAAAGTTCTCATTCGTGTACGCGGGCTACTATGTTGTTTCCCGAGGCCCTTTGGCTAGGAGCATAACACGTCCCTTCTCCTCTTCCTTCTCTTCTTCCTCCCAACCTCGCCGTCGCCATACACAACTGTTTGCTCTCAGGAGAGCTGTCCACTCCTTACTCCATTGTCTCCGGCTCCCCACCACTCCTTCATATAGATTATTTCCTGATACCCACTACGAAAGGCTAGCGCTCTTGAAACCGCCATGGCTAGGATGTTGAGATCAAGGTCGATGAGAGTGCTCCGAGGTGGCCACAAGGAAACCCACCAACAGGAGTCGGATAGGACGACGCCACCGCCCAGCCATTTTCGAGTTGAATTTGACAGATTAAAGGCAGCTACTCCTGTCTCAAGAGCAGAGGAACGGGTTGAAACTCCCAACATGTTAGCGCAGCGACCGACGACGTCTGGCGGGCCAGGAGACAGGAAACTGTTCCACAAAAAAGTAGCTCCCGCTGCCCAAGTTGGCACAGATGATTTCGCTTTTCCCTTTCCCTCAGCCGCCGACAAGTCCACTACATTTCTCTACACCGCGGAAATACATGAAGAACGAGAGGGAGTAATTGGCATCGCTCTTGGAAGTCCAACCATGGCATCACACAACACCAACTTCGTTACTAGCCAACACGGCACTGTCACTTATATCTCTTCAAACAATGCCTCCCACAACTACCTCCCGGACCCTTTAGAAAACAAGCAGGACTCCCCGAAGCCCAAACTCAGCCGATGGAAGTCGATATTCAAGAAGAGCCCGGCTCCTACACAACAGCAAACTACGTTCTACCAGTTAGCACCAGCGGTCTCGCCTGCGCGTATGGACAGCCACCACGATAATGAATCGCTAGACTCAAGGACAATGTCGCCATTGGAGGTATCTCCACCGCCATTCAAGCCGGAGATAAGAGAATCTCGTAAACTTCCAAAGGGACAACCGCAGCCGCCTGTTGAGACCAGACCTCACGCTCTGACAGTTGGAGTGAGCGCGAAGCCAAAATCTTCATTCATGCGCTCTGCCTCGAGCCCCAAGCCTCCACCAAAAGACCGTTCCGCAACTGTGCCCCAAGTGGTGGTTTCTGGATCTCAGAACAGCTCTCCTCGAACAATTAGCGACCGACCACTTCTGGATGTTGACATCCCTAGTATTCAAATGGAGCGCTACTCTGTCATGTTCGCAGGCTGCAGCAACCTGCTTCAAGCAAACTCAAACAGCTCATCATCGCTCCTTGTGCGACGGCAGGGCAACAACTCAGACAAGCTGAAACCACTAAACGAGTTGTCTAAGAAGGTTTGTCATTCCAAAAATATCGCTTTTCTTGCGGGATTAACCTAACGGACCAAACAGAACGAAGACGATGAGACCGGAAACGGATCCCTGAAACCGCAACGACGGGCAACATCGCCGTCCTTTCCCAAGTCTCCGTCTGTGGGGCTGTCGTTATTCCCTCAGCCGACGGATAGTGATCGTCGTAAAACACCATCTCCACGCACATTATCCGTTCATCGACCACGACCGTTACAGCGGTCAAAGACGGCACCATCTAGCTCACCAAGCCGGCAAAACTTCTCGATCCCAAGGCCCTCCAATGGCAGGGTCACAGAGGCCTCTCAGCAGTCTAAAGAGGTTCAAACCGAAACCCAAGATTCAGAATTGAAAACGCCATTATTGACGGCCACTCCTTCGACAGCTCGTAGCTTCGAATCCGAATCCGAGGAAATCACCGTAGCAGTAGTTCGCACCGCCCCACGCCAGTCTTGGAAACCGCAAATCGAGGAGAACGAGCCAGAATGGGAAATAATCTCGAAGCCAACCCTTACCAATCCTCCTCCAAACCCCGCGTCTCAGGATGGACCCTCGTCAGCGCCCCTCGAATCGGCGTCACACGCAGACTTCAAATCGAAAACACAAATCACTTCGCCTACAACTGCTCCGCGATCCGCCGACCTGGCAGACAAGAGGGCATCTCAAAGCGAGCCTAACGCCACGGTTGGGATTGCTCGGTCGGTTTCGGTGTCGAGAGCAAATAGGCCTGAGTTTTTGAAACCTATGCTGGTCAAGAGGGCAACGGAGGGCGCGGAGAGGTTGGTCGATAGGAGAGCGCTCACCCCAACGCTTGTGGAGCTCAAGAATCGCAAGAGTCAACGGGTTCAGTTGGTGGAAGCCTGAATCCCATATACACCTATCTTTCTTTTTACTGCACACCCAATCTGCGCCTGGAGTTTTCCCTTTGCCTCGGCCTGGATACTTGTTTTACATTTCAGGGTTATGGTTCGCACGGTCTGCGGGGCAGGCGACATGGATGTGGATGTGGGGTTGGTTTTCTATACTCAGGTGGTGTGTGGTGGCGTGAGGCGCGTTCCTGATACGTTTGGAGTCCCAGGTTGGTCGAGCACATTTATGTCATCGCACAAGCGAGGTTTCGCTGCACCCTTTAGTTTCGCATTTTTGGGCTATGATGGCGAGGGGATGGACCCGCAGGGCGGAGGATTTATGGGCGGAAACGGGTTGGACTACTACTGGATATACCACATTCGCTGCACTTTTCCCAATTCAATATTAATACTGCACAAAGATTTTGATTGAGTGGGGCGAGAGGGAGATGAGAGTAAGATAAGAGTGAGCTAGGTAAGGACAGTGGTGCGATTAAGCTTCAATAGCACATGTGACAGGATTGATCGGGTCATCGTAACCTAGCTCGGCATGTTAATCATGGCGTTCGTAGAAAATGAGGCGGATTGCGTTCATTGTGAGTCGCGGTGGTGGCTGAGAGACGAAGCGTGGCTGTTGGAGCTGGACCCCTGCCCCAACTGGCGAGCAGCCGAGCGGGTGCCTGGTGGGGTGGGTGGATGATGGGAATTGGAAGCCTCGTCCCTGTCAATCACCACATGCGTCAAAACTCAAGCATCTTCTCCAGTTCTCCAAGCTTCACCAAGCTCATGGCTACCTCTTCGCTTGTAGCTTGCTACACCCAAAAAATTGATTGACAGCCCTCACCAATCGAACTTGTTTCTCCAGCCACTTCCCCTCATTTGGCACTGAGAAGCTGCTGCACAAAACCCACCAGTCATGATGCTCGACTCTGCTCGCCTGTATATCGCGCACCTCCATTTGCTTCCGCCCTAGGAATACGTACTGCGATAACACAAGATCGATAAACGCACACGCCAAGAGTGCTGCGGTCGTCGACTTTCGGATTCGCGGCAGTCTGTCCGCATGCACACAGCCCATCAAGTTTCAAGCCACTCGCTCCATTGATTGGAAGGATGGCGGGCGGAACCTGCATCGCGGTCTCGAGCAACACGGTCGCCTGCTGAACGGCAGACTCGAGGCTAACCGCGATATCGTACCGGTGTACATGTCATATGTCATGGGAGGGAGGAGTAAGGAGCGATTAGTGAGGCTGAGAGGAAAGGATGCCCCAACGCTGAGTCAAAGTCTTCGTTCCAATCATCACTTCCTCTTGTCTGCCTGCTCGCTTTCCCTCCTTCCTCCTTCATCTTTCTACGCGCTCGTAGTCGTTTCTGAGCTGCTTTAAACGCAACCAGAGTCACGCTGTTGGTTTCTATTTCTAGTGAGGACGCAGCAACAAGACAATAATGTCCGGTCTCGAGGTAAGTCGGATCCTTTCCGAGCGAACACATTACCCCGGATCATCTTGTTCACCTTCATTAGCCCTTGGTTGTAAGGCGAACCCCACCCAAGTGCACAACGAGAATACACAGGTTGTCCGGTGGTGCGTGTCTAGATACCTGCTAACTGTAATGAAGGTGGTCGGGGCTGTGGCTGCGGTCGTGAGCGCGTTCCATGGAGGGGCAGAGCTGGTTGCTCACATCAAGAAAAAGCAGCGCCGCAGAAGCAGCAAAGGTCGGAGTCAACAAGATTTCGAGGAGAAACAGCTCCAAGATTCGCTTGAGACAGGTGAAACTCAAGTTGGCATCCGATACAGTCAAGACCTCAAAGAGCTCGGAGAAATAATGAAGATCGGGGATGGTATGTTGCTCCCTGCGCGTATCTGCGAAGTCCGTAGACTAACTCCAAAACTGACAATATCTTACAGCCATCGCACGAGACCGTTTACTCCACATTGCTGTTGTCATGCAAGCCGAAGTCATCAAAAGCCTTCAGCTTGCTGTAAAATACGAAAATGCAGTGTTAAATTTACAAATCCTTCACGAGTCCAGCATCGTAAATCGGAAAGACAGCATCAACTGTCTTGACGAGTTGAAACAACGGATTCTCATCGCTCGGCCCCTGCCGCGGACATTAGCGAGCGGACAGGAAGCAAACAGAGACACAAGAGCCTCGATGGAGTCCATGCAGTCCTTCCGGACTGCAAACATCGCTCATATTCCTGACAACTATATACCCTCTGCTGTGACGATCCCTGTGCCAGGTGATTCAAAAGAAACAAAGCCCGGCTTAGCGAGGTACTTTTCTATGAAGAGGAACAGTCGATCATCTACTTCAAGTCAGCATCGCCCGGCTTCGTCAGCTGGTAGCATCAACTTCTCTCCCGCCCTCAACCATCTAATCCAAGGGAGCGAGAACAAGGGTTCGATCATGAAGGACATCGACGAGATCATCAGCTCCTACCAGGGCTTGTACACGGAGGGTGACAGGAACCACACATGGGCTCTACTACACGGCGCTGGCGCCAACTCAGTGAAGCGGGACACGCTGGCAATACTTAATGGAGGAGACGGTTCTAGACGAGACACATATGCCCTAAATCAAGATGCCCTCTTGATGCTTAAGAACCTGCCACCGACACCAGAGGAAATGCTAGACCACCCGACGGAATACCCAACCTTCAACCATAATGTCTTCAACCCGCAACCACCCACATTTAGCCAGTACTATGCGGCACCGAATCCGCTCCCCCAGCGAATGGCCGAACAGCAGTCCCAAGCATCGCGATGGTCAGCCACGTCGGCATCGAGCTCGATCTACTCCGACACAGTCCCTCCATCTCTATACAGTCACAATTCAATATCTTCTACCAACGAGACTCCGGCGCGATACAGCCCATCCGACTACTCTCCCCGTGGGTCCCCCGCATCGCCCGTCATTGCCTCCTTCGCCGCACACCAACATCCACAAGCACAAGCACGCCTCAGCTCTCCCTTCTCTGTATCACAACACATGCCTACCTCCCCAATCGCTTCCTATCCTCCTCCTCCGCAGCAAACTCCTGTTGCGCCCATGCTATCCTCCGATGCGCCGCAACAAACTCCACCAGCACCTCTTCGAAATCGATCTCCACCCGCGCCGCTACGTGACCGTTCTCCAGTGCCCCCGCGAAATCGCACTCCTCCCATTGCCCCTTTCGCCGGGCCCCAACAAGCACAGATACCGTCTAATGCTATTGCTCCTTTCGCCGCCCCACTACGAACCCGCACGCCTCCCATCGTTGCCCCCTTTACTGCCCTGCCACGACCCCGAACGCCAATCGAGAATGACAACGATGGCGTCCGAACAGGCCGAACACGCGTCCATCAAGCCCCAGGCCAACTTGTTGAGTCCTCAGCCGCCTACGGAATCACCACAACCATCACCTCCGGCCCCCCTCCTCCTACGCTAAAAGACGAAATCTACAACCTAGCCCGCCGTAATAAAACTCCCTCACCGAGTCGCGCCCCGAACCCTGCCCCCCTCTCCCACACCTCCTCCATTCGCTCCAACACGATCGCGGGCCCGACCCCCTCTCAAGACAAAATGATGGATGGGCGCCCTTGCAAAGAAAACGGTTACTGGGGATTCTGCAAAGGTGCGTGGGCGATCCGGGAAGAAACAAAGCGCGGGTTGGGCATCCAATCGGTGCCTAACGGCATGTACAATACGACGCAGATCTGGCAATGCAAGACGTGTCTCTTTTCAGGAGATACGTTTACCGCCCCCCATCCCACGAAAAAAGGAAAGAAGGAAATCATCGTCGACCCTAGCATCCACACCTCCGCCGTCGGAATCAGATACCGCTGGATTTTCCTCGCGAAATCCCATGTCAAGAAGAAGACGCTATCCGACACCGGCCGGTCCGTGGTTAAAAAGGGAGAGAGTGACGGGGACTGCAATTATGGGTGCACGATTTGTTCGGCGGAGGGAAATGTTACGGGAATTTACGGGAACGTGGAGACGCTGATGAATCATATCTTTCTCGAACATACGAGGACGGTTAGTGAGAAGACGTGTGCGAAAACGAAGTGTATATTGGGTAGACAGGCGGGTGCTAACGAGGAGTGGGATGTTAATATTCCTATGTCGGATGTGCTGTTGACTTGAGCGAGCCGTTTTGGGAGTTTATGAGCTTGAGGTGTTGAAAGGCTGGGTTTCTTCGGTTGTTTCTTTCGGGCTGGGTTCCGTTCCTCATTTCTCGAATTCTGTCGTGCACATTTAGCGTCAGCGTTTCTGGTTCTGTCAGGAGTTATGTTGATAAGGCTGAGACTTGGTCTAAGAGACAATGGCTTGGACATCAAAGAGTGTCTTAATCATTATATAACGCAGGTAAGTAGAAAGCCTAGGTCTTCTTACATAGTAACTTGCAATATAACCTGTATATTTACTTCTCTTTCTTTACACTTTAGTATATTGTGAGTGGTTTGAAAGTGGGCGCTTGAATGTAGGTATACGATTGTATTGAGACGAATCCTTGAGGTTGACTCAGGGATGTCGAGAAGACTATTTACTCCTGCGTAGTCACGCGGTCCTGTTTAGCAGTCGTGGCCGGCCCATAGCCTGCCCGAGGTCCTTCCAGGGCAGGTGATGTATAATATCATCACACATGGTCCATATAGGGCCAGAATTGGTCATTGGATCATGTGATGATAGATACCGTATATCAAACCCTCCAGCTGCTAGCCCTGCTTAACAACGATTCGTCTCGACTACCAACAATATCATATTCTTTCCGCTCTATCCTTAGTTACCTTCTGCCTGAGTGGCCCCCATTACAATTTCCTTAGGGCGTTTCGTTGGCGAACTCCTTCCTATCTAGGAACGAATCTCACCCCATTAGCATCCTGGCGTCGATCGTACAAACCACCGTGTACCCGAGCTGTCAAAGAACGCGCCCTACGCCCTAGACTCATTTACACACTACCACTATAAAGCAAAGGTAAGCTACCATTCCGCAAATACACAAGCCTCTCCAAGACTCAACGAGGACTACGAATGAGTACCTGTGGGCTCTGCTAATTACCTCAAGAACGACTAAAAACGACACGATGGACCCAATTATTTTCACACCACGGCTGAAGTTGACACTCCTCACGAAAGCCGAGAATGGAAGCCCGGAGTTCGAGTGGCTTTGCCAATTGCGCAGCAATGAAAAGAGCATGTGGTGGAGGCGAGAAATCCTTACTTTCAAACGGTAAAATTTAAAGCTGACTCACTCTTGTGCAGTATCGGTGGAGTCCAACCGGCGATTGAAGATACAGAGAGATGGGTGGTAGGAAATCTTCCTACTAACGATATTAAAAGAGAAGGAGAAGCAAAAACATATAAAGTCGTCTATGCCGTACACAACCTCCTCGATAACCCATCCGAAGAACCAAAGAAATCGGAGTTCATCGGCACTATCAACCTGCACTCGTTGACGGAGTGGGAGCAGAGCCTTCATTTACCAGAACACCTCACACTACCCACTTCTGCAGCCTCAACGACTCTGACCACTGAACTCGCATACGCTTTCCTACCCAACGCATGGGGCCAGGGATTCGCAACCGAGTCTCTACAAGCGGTGTTAGATGCCTGCAAGAGTAGAAGAGACTACTGGGCACCGTACGAGAAGGTGTACGTCAGGGCCATTGTGAATGAAGATAATCTACCAAGTCAAAGGGTAATGGAGAAGACTGGAATGACGAAGAAGGGAGTGTATGTGTGGACTGGGAAAGCGGTCTGGCTGACGGGGAAATGGGTAGAAGAGAGTCCGATTGGCATCTATGGGAAGTTTTTGTTGGGATAGGCGTTAATAGGGGATTCGTATAGTATATGGACGGCCACCGAAGGCTCAAACCCTATAGTTCCACCGACTTGAAGGGAAGGCAATGTGATAATAGGGTGATAAGCCGGCTAAGCACTAGCATACTACTATTTGTCAAATGTGGCTCACTTCAGAGGAAGGCCCTGAGCGACCCACTCATACAGCTGAGGACCTTGAGGGGGTTGCTAGTAGCTAAGAATAGGGGGTTACTATCAAATGGACACTTGTTTGGGCTAGAATGAGGAACATAATTCTTTGTAAAGAATCGTGACCTTGCTACGGTGGAGCATAGCAATCAAAGCATTGCACTTTTTTGCTGATCTGCTCAACTATCCACCGTCCAAACAAAACATAATGCCTGTTATAATCGAAATCATTGATAGCCATATACATGGATCCTTGGGGTATTGTCACCCACGCCTCCTCTAGCTGCACCCGGAAGCACGTCGTCCCATCCAGCGTCATGAACCGGAGTAGCATGTGTTGGGGCTGTAGGATGATACGCAGGGCCTACATTCCCCATTCCCCATCCTTGTGTGGGACCAGATTGCCCTATGGCCGGCTTCAACACATCTCCTACAGGCTTCTTTAAAAAGCGCACATAAAACACCATTGCGACGGAACCGATGCCGAGGAAGAGCGGGATTGTCTGACCAGCGGACGAAATGTCATGCACTCCCTCTATCTTGTTCCATACAATTGTCAACTCCACACCGATAATTATAACAGTGGTGACAATGCACTGGGAGATAGAGTCCACAATTTGGAGAGCGTGTTTGTGTCTTTGGCTGTTGGTGGGACGCGTCGTTAGCGTCCATTCGGTGCGCTATAATTTAAGTAATACTTACGAGACATTTTCTAGGGGAGCGTATTCACTTCTCTGGTGCCAACTCTTCCCCTTCGCAAATATGTTCCACCCGATCACGGCGACTGCCCAAACACATATTCCAAGCAAAAACATCGAGGGCAGAATATTCGCCGCCATAAATGGCGTCGTATTTAGCGCGAATTTCCAGAAGAAAAAACCATATTGTTTGCATTCCTCTGCGTTCAATTTCGGCACTTGATGGATCCAGAACCAGAGCTGAAATACCAGTACCATCAAAAGTATGACTGTGTTGCTAACCTTGTAGACGCGTCCAGGATTCACTCTTGGGAATCGTGTCGGGTCCCACCGTGGGTTGCATCCAGTGATCATCCGCCAGACGTAGATCGGGACCAGCATAAGGTAGGAGCCAAATGTGAGGAATAGGATGATGTACGTTTCAACAATAGGCATCTCTTCCTTTTTGTGTCCCCGGACAGTGATAATAACGAGCGCAAGGAACGTAGCCGTGACGAAAAGTGAATTCGCAACCCGGAGACCCTGGGACTCTCCGGGCGCTATCCATGCAGCCACTATGGCTCCATACCACTGGATGTAGTAGCCAACGCGGATCCCTAAAGAGAATTAGATGGATATTTAGGATCTGCATATCGATTTCAACCTCTTACCCATGCCGTACATGTCGGCATTTCCTTCGAATCCGCATTCTTGTCCTTGACCAACCATTGTGCGATGTGGGATTTTGCGGTATTGACAATCTTTGGAGCTAGATATTGGTGTCTGTATATTTGGGCGCTTTGGACAAACCTTCGTGCTCGAAAGAGACTTTGCAATACTCTTACCAATTCGTGGATCTGAACTCTATATGACCAAGAGTATTTGTACTGGTGAAAGGAAGTTATTTAAAGTTCCAGGGGATGTAGGCGTGCGGCTGAAAAGCAGAGCCCCCCGAAAAGAAAGTTCCGGTACAGCCATCACGATGTGGCACTCTTAGGGCACTACGAACACCAATTAGGAATTCCCCTTACGTTAAGCGTTTCAAAAGGCATATATGCGCCAGTGAGGCTGAGGTGCTCCGAGACACGATTTCCCGATTCAATATATCGATGGCGCAACTCTCTTTTCCTCGTTGAAATGCAACGCGCTAACCCGTTCACCTAGGCGAAATAACAGGGTATTGATTGGTAAGGCTACTCGGCAGGAACCGCCTTGAAGTGCTATTATGGTCATCGCGGCACAGTCAAGCGATGTAGCCCGCACTGGTGGAGCTACTAAAGACGCAAACACTGTCACACGAGCGAAAGCACCAGACCTGACGGTAAATCTTGGCTATACCGTTTACCATGGCTATGCCGTTTACAAGCCTACCGAAACACCACTAGGCCTGAAATATCTGGGGGGGTGTTTGTTGATCTACTGTTTGGGCACTCCTCCAAAAGAGGGGGTCCATGTTTGTGTCACAGCCCTCCGGGAGAAGCTTAGTGGAATGGGAAGACGCGATTTCTTGCGCCACGAGATCGGGTATGGCCTCATTAGTGGAGTGTAAGACTAGGGAAACAAGGCTGTGAAAACAATGATTGATTTAAGATCTCTTCTATTATTCGCCAAACAATCAGTAGTAAATAACTTCTGATTGGTGAAACCATTGACAGTAGAAATCACATTGATTTTGCAAGCACCTTTGCATTCCCTTTCGTCGGCACTCCTCCTAGAGCGAGACTGCGTCGTGTCTCCAAAATCTGATGTATGAAATTAGCATCTATCATTCATTAACAACAAAGATACATGTGCCCTCGACGCCCACTTACAGAAACACAATTCTCCATCTTCCGATCCGCGCCCTGATATCTTAAGCATTGACTCAGACATCCACCCGCCTAACCCTCCTCACAAACTCATCACTAAACCAACGCGCACGGTCAAACAGCGTTCTCATATAATCGACTTGCCCCGCCCCAGTAGGAACCTAAGGAACCTAAGGAATCCACCTTTTCTCGTACACTTAAACCTTGTGTAATTCTTTGCTACACAGCACCGGTTTCAAGTCCAAGACCTCCAGTGCTTTGTTTAGCAGGGTCGACCAGTGCTGCAAGTCATCGTGGTCCTGCGAGAAGTTGCACAGTGACGCCCACATGTGGAATGCGAGGCTAGCTTGTGGAGGTGCGGAAATCGTGAGAGCAGTTTCATGTTTGAGCTGAAATCTTGCATATTTTGGGCTGTGCATTCTGAGGAACGGAACCGACTGTACAGACCATCGGCCACACCGATGGACACCTTGTGCGCCTTCCCCAGCAGCGCATCTCCACTAAAGACCTCCAGCACGACGATGTTTGCCACGATGTCTTGGATCTACAAAATTGTGATTTCGGCGATACCAAGCAAGAATTCAGCGGCCTTGAGCTCAGTCGAGCGGTTCGTGGGGCAGAGCGCAGGGAAGAAACCTAGACATTATCTTCTAAGGGTCGCAGCGTCTTTCTTAGGGCAGATCAGCCTTTGTGGAAGTGGGGTATAGGTTAGTCGGTGCAAGCAGATCCATTATCGGGGAGAAAATACGGTTCGTGGATTGCGTGACACTGTTTCAAGGGGAGTCTGCGGAGTTTGTGGAATTCTAATTTTTTTTTTTTTGGGGACTGGGGATCTCGTGGATGAGGGGATTGAGAGCTCCTAAGAGCGCGTTGAACGAGTGGCTGGCGCTGTCTCTAGGGTTGTCCAAGGCGATGTGGTCTGTACTCTTAAATTTGGGCATACTGATAGTCGTTAGTTAATACGATTTCGCTGTACCATTCAGTGAGTAGATCACATCTGATAAGCCACTGCGAAGGAGTTTGAATGGGTTCAGGGGAGGTGCAGTATGAGCGGAATATGAATTTGGAAACTCGGTAGAAAATTTATATGCGTCTGCTACTAGTATCTGGGCGCCGGAGAAAAATCAACGTAAGATAGCTCTTCTTGTTTTGTTGTCTGCTAGGTTGTTGTACTTAGCTCTCTCTCGCTGCTTAATACAACAATTCCCTACTATGACAACTAAGCTTACCTCTATCTCCACCATAACATGACGACCGAACTACTGAGTGAGATTAGGTGGTGCATTTGCAAAGGCGATACTGGCGAGAATTTAGGTACGAATGATATGGATAACGGGATGCAATCTCATTCTGATTTCATTTCGTACGCTTCCTTTGATGAGTTTCGTTAAGCTCTAAATCCCTCCGTAAATACATTAATCCACCTCTAGGACTATATAATAGAGTCAATGAACAATACTTCTCCACAACGAAAGCTAATGTATCGCAATTAGCTACCTTCCAGGCCCATTCGCAAAGAAGCATCTCAACAGTCTTATTCTCTTTCTTAATTTATGTATTGCCAATCGCTTGGCCGAACTCGAAGCAGCTACGCAATTATTCAGTATGGTCTCATTTACCTTTGTAGGGTATAGCTAGGGCGCCTAACTTTTCTCTTCCGCAACGAGCTATTCGACAAGCACTCCATCCTCAACAAAGTTCACAAATAAATCTTTGCAACGTCGATTAAGTAAACAGCTACTCCTTGACCTCACAATGCACATCTCCATTGCCAGATAGCGCTGGCGGGCAAGTTTCGTTCATCAGCTACATCCATTTATAGCCTTGTTACTGCACCTGTGCGATCTGGGGCTCCTATTCTAACTCGATTAGTTGTGTCCAGGTATCGAAAACGAAAAAGTAGAGTAACTCACAGCATTGTTCCCCCGGTTTTGATGATTTCATGGAGGCAGTGGAGTTTGTGCCGGTTGCAGGCTGACTGGCTGAATAGGCATGGTTGCAAGGTGTGGACATTGAAGAACAGGGAGAAAGAAGACGTTGTAAAGTTGCTGGCTGATAACGGACAGATTTTCAAGGATAGGTTTTCGAGGCTAGGGAAGCAGCTAGATGTTCGGATTAGCGGGCAATCTGGACCCAACAAGTGAAAGCCTGAGTGTTAGCGTTATTGGATCTCCCTTAAGTTGCATCTAGAATCCTATTCACAATCAAATAGAAGGTGCTGAATTTTATCCACATATGACAACGGGGTAACTATAAACAGCAGGAAGGCAATACCATTTAGAAAGAAAGACTGGCACGGTTGATTCCTTAGGTACAGGCTCGCGCTAGTCACTTGCTCATGATAGGGCCGTGTATTGTTCGCTTAAGCGAACAACATGGAGCATAGATAACCGAGTCCACCCAATGGTTTCCCTCCGTCCCTAAACAGGATTCCGGTGTCGGATTTGCACCCCTACAGTGCGATAAACAAACTCGCATCTTGCCCTTATTAACGTAGCGCGCTGTCACCGTCTCATTTCGCCTCGCCTCGGACCCCACATCATGCGGACACAAGATTCTGAAGTGGGTCTGCGCTCTACAGATACCGGCTATCGTGACCGCCAATGCCCCGACGCAATTGGACAAAAAGTCCTACTCCTTAGTCACACCCGATCATGCACCTGCGCACCTGCATGCACGAAGAAGGCTGGGCCCGTAGCGAGCATTGACCGCTTCTCGTTTGGCGTTCCTCAGGCTTTGGATACCGAATGCAGTTATGAGTGGGGCTGTATCCGACAGGTTATATTAGTAGTGTCTCTCCTTGCGATAGCAACATCAAGTGCGACCATCGAAAGGGTGGCGACTTGGAGCATACGAGCAACGTCAGTACCGAAAGGTGGGAGGTCCGAAGAGGCTCAAGCTGTTAAATGCTCTGCCCAATCAGAATGCGTCAGTATCAACTTAGCGGCAGCGTTGCATGCGGCTAAGCAAGGTTCCCCAACATTCTTCAACGAGCCGCTTCTGTAAATTCAGCAGCAGTGGAGCTTCAATTGCAGCATCATACTGTATTTGGGTGCGCGCAACTTGTTCCATTTCTTCACTTTATCATGTTTCCTGCAAACAAGCAGTGTGTGGGAGTGTCGAGCGACCCCAGGTGGCGCTTCCGATAGCGTAGGGCAGCGCCGACCTTGGCCCGCCCAAACTTCAATCGCTGGCAGGGCCGCTTTTCCGCTCCTGATAAACCCCTCCCCTCGTGCCACCATAAATCCCTCCTCTTCCTCCACATTCCTTCCCAATCCTCGCACCACAGCGACCTTCTTGCACTGCTTTCGGCTAGTTTTCTTCAATACCTGGGGCTCTTTTAGGCCAAACGCAGACAGCGGCTCTACTCACCTAGCACTCTCCTCGAGCCCTCCATTGTCGCGTGTTGGTTCAACCGTAAGATCATAGTCAGTTCTCAGGACATGTTTCTCACCAAACAAGAAGCTCGAAGCCCTCCCGATCCCAGCAAATTCCCGACCGCCCAGCTCCTCCTCCTTGGTGAGTAGTGCAAAACCCCGACTGATCGCCGCGTCGAAGCAAACAACTCACACATGTTGCAGCGCTCGTCCGAGTTGCGGAGCCAATTGCTCTCACCTCCATCCTCCCTTATGCTTGTAAGCTCGTCGAGCATTACAATGTCTCCGAAACGAGTGCCCCGTTCTTTGCGGGGATCCTCATCTCCGCCTTTTCCCTCGCCGAAGCATGCACCGGCATGTTTTGGGGCAGTCTGTCCGATCGAATAGGGCGTAAGCCTGTCCTGCTAATGGGCTGTATGGGCACAATATCCTCCCTGCTTATCGTTGGGCTCGCACCCAACTTTTGGCTTGCATTTGCGGGCCGACTAGTCGGCGGCGTCCTGAACGGAAACGTTGGCGTGGTAAGTCGGAAAATCGAGCACCTCCAACATAGACACTAAACTGAAATGCCCTCTTCAGATACAGACTATGGTTAGTGAACTTGTCAAGAACCCCGAGCACGAGCGTAAGTCACGTCACTCCTAGCTCATAACTGCCTTGGTTGACTCGAAACAGCTCGAGCATATTCCGTAATGCCATTCGTTTGGAGCGTTGGATGCATAATCGGACCCTCCATCGGTGGGTATTTCGCAGCCCCCGCAGACAACTTCCCTTCTTTCTTCTCTTCTTCGGGCCTCTTTGCCGAGTTTCCCTATCTTTTACCCAACCTCATCTGTGCTTTTTTGCTTGTTCTTGCCGTCATTGCGGGCTATTTTCTTCTTGAAGAGACTCACCCGGACAGGCAGCCGTGGAGCACGCAAGAGGACCTCGATGCCTCGAGTGCTGAGACGCCTCTCCTCCCGGCTCAAGGTGCCACAGCTAATGCAGCGGCGAACCTGACTACCGAGTCCTATGGAACATTTGACGCTGTTGATGTCCAGAGGGATGAGGTTTGGCATATGAAGCCCGATGGAGAGTGGGTTGAGAATCCGTCGAACCAGAAGGTGTTCACAAGCTCGGTGGTGATGTTTGTCGCAGCTCTAGGTATCTTCACGTACCATTCGGTAAGTTGTACCCACCTCCATCAACTAGCGTTCTCCATGAAGCGTTGCCAACTTCAGTTAAGATGACCTACGATCACCTCCTGCCAATCTTCTTGCAAGATAAGCGCATTTACGACGTTTCCTCCTTCTCCGCCTCCTCATCAGCCTTCGCAGGTGGCCTTGGTCTTTCAACCCAGGATGTTGGCATCATCATGTCCATCAACGGAGTCATCCAGCTCATCATCCAAGGCGCCCTCTTTCCACTTCTGGCATCATGGCTCGGCATCTGGAGACTCCTAATCTTGGTGACGATCGGCCATCCCTTGGCGTACTTCATTGTACCATACCTCTCCCTTCTCCCACTGAACTGGCTCTATCCCGCCCTATACACATGCCTTGCGATCCGAAATATATTCTCTATTTTGGCGTATCCACTCCTGCTCATCATGATCAAGGAATCAGCACCTTCAGCGAGCCATTTAGGCAAAATCAACGGTCTGGCAGCTAGCACTGGAGCCGCGTGTCGGACCATTGCATCTCCAATTGCTGGATTGCTCTATGGTCTCTCGATTGAGCTTCGTTTCACGCCGCTTGCGTGGTGGGGCTCGACATTGGTTGCTTTGATTGGAGTGCTCCAAGTTCCGTTTCTGAAACGCGCGGCGAGCAGCAGTCATACTACGGTTCACACTGCAGCGCACTTGATCAAAGACCACGCTACGAATCAAAGCAATGTTCGAATCTTGGTGGAGAACTCGGAAGAAGAATCGGAGGGCGATAGAGAGAGTGCCAGCTCAAAAATAGTTGGAACTGTGTAGAGAATCGTCGAGGTACGTAGGCCGCCTTCATGACAAAGACTGAATGCGAGTCTAATTATGCAACATTGATGATTACATGAACATGTCTACAAAACGCACATGACAGCTTTTTTTTCTGGTGTCTCAGGGAAAGGGGGCCAGCTTGATACCAAAAGCATTCAAAAGTTGGCGTTTTGTTTTCTCACTTGTCGCGTCATCTGCCGAGGGTTTCTGGGCTGGATGTAGTGTGGAAAGCATCTGGGGATAAGCATAGAGAAATTCATGAGTGCGAAATTGTATATAATCTTAGCAGAAATGAATACCGGTACGACTTGGAACAGAGAAGCCACAATTGCTTGACTGTGCGATGCAACGTTCATTCATTCATTCATTTTATCCTGCTCGGTTTCAGCCGCAATTTCCGCAGCTATGCCCGGCTAGCAGACATGGCAAATCCATCCCACCCCACTTCACTCCTGTGAACAAGAGCCATCTGTCCCCGGAGGCCTGCCGTTTTACTTGTGACCACTATCTACATCTTCCCACTGGCACATCTAGAAAATTATCCTTCTACATGAACGCTGTGCTTCTAGGCTCGTAGAGGCGCTTTGCCTCGTGTGTTGCGACCGCAATACCTTCAGTCTCCCCTTAATGTTCAGCTGTCATTTTATGCTCGCTTGCCCTCGTGCCCTCGTGCCCTCAGGGCTTAGGATATATGCTCTGAGTTCCGATGTTCTTTCGTATTGTGATGCCTCCCACTAGGTTCCTATGTGGCCGTGTTTTGTGGTGTGACCTGCCGCCGAACGCAGCGGCAGCAGCATTTCGTTACGACGCAGCTCCACGAGAGCAATGCTCCGCTTCGGCGTGACATCGAGTCTACTGAGAATGAGAGCTCTCGCGCGAATCTCCTCAGACCTTGTCGGATGTGTCGAAGGCACCACTCCTTCGACACGGGGTAGGAGCGACAGTGGACGAGGCTGTCTGTTAATCTGCAGGACTATGTGCTCAGGCGTTAATTTAGACCTTATAGCTGCTCGGCAGTTTTTAAAGCCCAGTTTCTTAAGCGTGCGATAGAGGGTTGAACGACTGGGTGGTCTTTTGCAGGTAGAGGTAGGTGAAGAGAGGTTGGCTTCCCTTAGGAGCTTTGTGTATGTGATCTTAGGCGTTTTTCGTAC
The DNA here is from genome assembly GCA_001599595.1 of Beverwykella pulmonaria. Classification (NCBI taxonomy): domain Eukaryota; kingdom Fungi; phylum Ascomycota; class Dothideomycetes; order Pleosporales; family Melanommataceae; genus Beverwykella; species Beverwykella pulmonaria. The sequence continues at coordinate 2,105,305 of BCHH01000002.1, forward strand.
TTGTCGATATACTGTACGCTCCTCGCGAGGAGCGATAAATTTTGGCCGCCCTGAGCACTTTAATGACGCGGTGATGTTGTGTTCTCGCCATCTCTTGATGGTGCGCGTCATAGTAGACTTATTGCAGCCAATCTCATCTGCGATATCCTGGTGTTTTTCTCTACGCAACGCACAATCTAGGATAATTATGCGCGCTTTTTCTGAAAGCTCTTCCTTTCCTCTGCGATTGCCTGAAATTTCTGTGCCAAAAGACCTCATTTACGTGGTGTAGTCGGTGGTTTAAATTGGCGTGTTGCGTGTTTTGGTGGGGCAGAGCAGCGAGGTGCAATACAGTCAAACCTCGTTAGTGCGGTGCGGGTTTTTGTATCGCAGTATTGTAATATAGGCTTAGTTTGGAAGGCACTAGGTCTAATCCTATTACTAGCTCAATATTATCAATAATTCAAGCGAGGAAAATCAAAACTCAAAACGCTAATTGCAAAATCAACAAACATATGCGCACTTACAAATAATAACATACCAACACAGAGCAAGGCTTAAAACTATAATATATTATTATTATTATTATTTATTCTATTTACTGTCTAGAACCGGCCCTAGTTTGGGCCATGCAGACTTTTGCCTAAGGAAAAACCTATCTACAAGGAAAACCCTTTGTGTGCCTTCTATACTGTTAGTACGCTCTTGAGTGTATACAGCTATTTCCTTGACAATCGACCTCCCGTCCTGTCACACTTACCCCTATGTATAGGGGAAATCAAGAAAGAAGGAGAGAGGGGAGGGAGGGGAGTGGGGGGAGGAGGAAAATGATAGAGAGAGAGGGTGAGGTTCAGGTATTCTCTTCGTCGTCGTTACGCCTTCGCTCCCACGTCGATAGTCCGTTTGCTTGCTGGTATTTGTCAATTGCCTCGTTTTCTAGCTCTTTTGCTACTGTAAATTGCCCGCAGGACGTTCTGCTGTATGAACCATTTTGCCACAGCTCCTGCTTGTGGGGGGGCTCCTAGCACTTTGTGCAGACGTTCGCTACGCAGGCAGGGCAGTCGCGTTTCGCGGTTGTATTTTGGGCAGTGGAAGATTACATGTTGTACTGTCTGTTCGCGCCACCCACATGTGCATTCCTTTGTCACTCCAGGGACGTGTCAGGTAGTAAGCCATCTGTTTAGTCCTATTGCTTCAGTGCGCATAAGGAATAGTGCTATTGACTGGGCTTTCGTAAGGTCGTCGTATAGCCGGCGAGGGTTCTTCGTCCATGCTTCGCGCCATGTTGTTTCTCTTCGGTTTGCTCCGTGTTTGCGCCATCGTTTTGCCCATTCTAGATCTAACCACGTTCTAGTTGGTTGTTTTGCCTGTCGATGTTCTGCCCGGTGTTTATTCCACTCCTGTATCTCCGCTAACCTTTCTTTTGCTATTATCCTTGTGGTTTCGCTCTGGGTTGGTGGTTTCTCTGCGCGGGTGTTTTCGTGACTATAATATATTACAGTGTCCTAATGTTTGTAATGTAAAACGGACGGTTAAAGGGCAAAAGGACAAAATTCATTAGCACCATTAGAACCACAGAATCAACCACCTGCAACACCACAACTATGTAAAATTTTACATTTAAGATACCAGACATAGCTTTATTTCAGCATTAACAAGTTATTTTCAGCGTTTTGAATAGAATTACTACATGGTTATGGCGCGGTAGAGAGTTGAATCTCGAAGTCGCGAGCGCTCAAGTGCCCCCTAAATTGACCTGCCTGTGGCGCCGCAACAGATAGTGTTCTGAGTATGATTGTAGATATAGCTTTTGAGCAGAGTTTAAAAGCTATATCTAGTAATTTGTTTAAAATACTATGTAGTTGTAGCGTTGAAGGTGGTAGATAATGTAGTTTCTTACCGTGCGAGGATGCTTGGATGGGTGCTTGGCACTGACTGGAACAGGAAAAGCACTGCGCGACTCCAGAACTTAACCACCCACAGGGCCATAACTATATTGTATTACTATACAAAATGTTAAGCACGCCCTCTTAATGATACAAGAAAGCCATATCTAGTATCTTAAATGTAAAACTCTACATGGTTGTTGTGGTGCTGCAGGTGGTTGATTCTGTAGTTCTAATGGGGCTAAAAGATTTTGTCCCTTTGCCCTTCCACCGTCCGCTGTATATTACAAACATAAGGACACTATAAAATATGTAATTATTTGTAAGTGCGCATGTGTTTGTTGATTTTACAATTTGCGTTTTGAGTTTTGATTTTCCTCGCTTGAATTGTTGCCGGTTTGCTTACAACCGGTTCCGTAGTTCGACTATACTTTGACATGGGACTGTAATACGATTGTATTGAGACGAATCCTTGAGGTTGACTCAGGAACGTCGAAAAGACTATATACTCTCACATAGTTATTTGATCCTGTCTAGGACCTTTGACGGACCCATGGCTGACCCGTAGCCTGCCCGAGGGCCTTCCAGGGCTGACGATGTATAATGTCGTCACATTAGCTTGTTGTTGGTTATTCGCACCTTTTGGTTGCAGTGGCGGAGTGGTGCGGAACCCCGCTCCTGTGGTAAGCATACACTGCCTCTAGAACTTACTTCTCTTTATGCAAGATTACGCTCCAGGGCACAACAACTAGAAGAACTTAATTACCTAAGGATTACAACTATCCCCTACCCACCATTTTTTCCTAATCTTATCCTATTGAAACTCTCTGCTGCTGGACAAAGGGTTACATTAAGGATAAATAGGGTGCAGATGTGGATCTTACATACGAGCTGCTGTTAAGGAGGCGTTGGCAGCGATTCCTCAGGAGATTTTAGACGATTTGATCAACAGTGAGCCCCTCAGGATGCAGGCTGTGATAGATACTAATGGGGGTCACACAAACTACCAGGATCGGCATCAGTGGCCATATACAAAACTTACTCCGGCAACCATAGTACTTGGGATGTGGAACTTGCCGCTACAAAGCTGCATTGTCTAAGAGAGTTTGCAGTGGAGTTGTCTTACAACCTTTTCAAAAACCAAGATGCGTAACGCGCTAGAGCCCAAGAACAGCTTCTAATTGACCACAGGCCCGGGAATCTTTCCTTGCACGGTTTTAAAACACACTGTAAAAGCCCTATACACTCCCTCCCATGAATGAACGAGTAGCACGTGCCGTTGTACGGATAAAATTTGTATGGAAGACTTACAGACAGTGCTACTCATTCATTCATGGGAAGGGGGTGTACGTCAGCCCAAAGCCACTTTACCGTCACCTCAATTTCTATTGGATCAACGCCATAAAGCTGTGCTATGAACACTTCTTTCTATCGAGATAAGTTTCATGAGACACGGGCATCGAGATGCTTATGCAAGGTGATTTTGGGGGCTGAATTCGAGATTAAAAATTCGTGCCATCATCCTTCCTCCACGCCGACAGCCATGTGTCTAGCATCCTTCGAAGTCCTGCCGAATGCTTCTAACTGTTTCTAAACTACAGTTACTATGTAACAAAGCACACATAAAGTTGGCGCTCAACCCAGGCCGTATCATTATCAAAGGCATTTGCGAAAATGGCTGGAAACCATAGCTACGACCAACTCTTCGACATTCAGTTTCACGAGTCTCAGGGCATAGCTGAGTATGTAAACAGAAATTCTTTCTTGATTTGAGATCTAGAACACCGACATTGCGATTAGTGCGACGGACAATCCTTATGATCTTGCAAGAACGTTACATCTGCAGCCAACTTCATCATTGCCTGATTACACCCTGCTGTACAAAGAGTGCGCAGATCTCCACACCCAGAAAAGTTTCAACACCCCTGCCTCTTCATCTTCAAGCGGAAGCAGTATCAATAAATTGAAAAATAGATGGAACCGAATACGGAGGAAACCTGTTCCTAGACCTTTCCAAGGTTCTATAAGGCGACATCCCGCGACAGAAGTGGAGCCAACTTGAATAGGTCGCGGAATATGGAAAGACCAACTTCTTGTTGATCGATCTCTTCGGGGTATGGCCGCTTTAACAGCTCTCTTTGCCCTAGGAATGTTCATTGTTATTGCAACCCACATAGAGCCTCTCCGTACGCGAATCAACAAGAACACTACTTCAATAGGAGGTGAGACAAAAAGTTGCAAAAAAGTTACAACGGCTAATACAGCTCTACTACTTCTCGTCAACTTAGCAGCAACCATGATTCTAGGAATGAGTAACACCTACCAACAACTTGTAACGTCGTTGACAACAAGTGATCTAAAGAACATGTTGCAGAAATTTGGAGACTCAAGAGTTGGGACAAATTCACCATTCAATATCAACCACAAGCAAGAGGGCAAGAAAAAGGCTTGGTCTGCTTGGTTGCTTCTCATTGCCACAAGGTTTGTTTCCGCGACATTGTCTTTGAATGTTGTAACTAATTATTTTGGATCTAGCTTGCCAGTTCATTTCCTCGCAAACTCTTTAATTGGCCCATCTACAATTCTAGAGCCGCCACAAACAGTACAATATAATAAAACTACATGGGAAGAAATTACTAGCAGTTTCTCCTGGGTGGGCGACAACGGGCGGCATATTTCAAGTTCTGCGTCATACCTCTGTTGGAGTGCGTTTTGGACTGGCAAAGCCCATTTCCCAAAATCATCCTCCCTAATGCAGGATGAGAGCGACAATAGCGGAAACTCCATGAAGCTGGGAACTGGCTATTCAAGGATTGTGGTCAACTACGCGGATGAGAACTGCAGCAAAACTCTCATCAACACCACCAGTGATGCCACTATGTTGGAGTATACACTTAGGACATGGAACAACGGTGATGCCTACTTTGACGGCACGTGCGTGATGGGTACTTCAGTCCAGTGCGCATTATACGACATACAGTCTACCAAGTGTCGTCTTAATGTGCGAATGAACGCAGCGTTTGTTTTGTTTGCTTGTTTAATGATTAAAGCAACCTATATGGTTACTGTTAATCTGCTAGCGAGGGGGAAATTAAAGAAGCATTGTTTGACGTTTGGAGACGTTCTAGTCGCCTCATTATTAGATCCTGAGCTCTGCGTGCATGGGTATGTATCCCCTCTTATATTTGTCTAATTGGCTGACTATTTCTAGGGAGTGCATGGTGGATGCAGGCAATAGCGTCCGAAGACTAACTACCCATACTTGCTATAAGCACTGCAAGAGTAAGGAAGAGTCTAAGACAGGCGGTATGATGTTCTCCAACTGTTACAATGTTTTCAATCCGCCGCTAAAATAGTACAGACAAAATTGGGCATTGTCAAAACTGCAAAAAGTGGAACAGCACTAATAAACTATCCAATCTACCTCAGCCTACTATCGCTTCCAAATTCAAGAAGAGTTTGATCTCCAGCCTGGGAAACACTGCTCTAACACAATTGTGTCTGCTTATGCTCTGTAGCTGCACCTTGCTAGGCGCTTCTCTTGTTGAAGCAACCATGTAAGTCAGAATTAAATGCTTGCTTGAAACTAAGTTAACCTAGTTAGGGTTGGCTCTGAGTACACATCCGACCATGGTGATTGCAAAAGGAAGCCTTGGACTTACTACTATTGTAATATGACCTTAGTAGGCCAGATAAATGAAATTTCAGGAGGATGGGGTGGGTTCAACCAATCGCTCCCGTTTGCCGCACTCCCACTTGACAGTTTGACCAATGAAATGATGTCCTTTGCGATGTAAGCATTCCTTGTATATCAAAGTAGGAAATCTACTAACAGGAACAGTTCCAATGGCGCTCAATTCATCTACTCCCTGCTCTACCTCATGATGATCTACAAACATCACTCTATGCAGCCAAGAGTACTCCTGGGGACGGCTAGAACACAGACGCCAACGCCTACGATGCACAATTGTCAAAGGAGAAAGCTTTTCGCAGGATTATCTCCTCCAACTACCGAAGAAGATCCTGTTTCCACTTATGGCCTACAGCGTTCTTGCACATTGGATGCTCGGTGAAGCTTTGCAAACGCAAGAGGCTGTGTGGTTGGATACAGATCGACATTTCGAACATTCGCAATACATCGTAAGCCGTGTAACAACTCCCAAATCTATACACATACTTATTGTTCCAGGTAACATACGCAGCATACCCACTCTGGGCGGCGACCCTCCTCATTCTCCTCATGACAGGCATCTGTTGGTGGGCGTACACATACAAACGCGAAGGATTCATCCCGCAAATGTTTGGGAGTATTAGGACTTTGTGTGCGGCCACGAGTTCACTGGATGACTTCCCAGCTGCAGGTGTCCAGTGGGGGGATCTGGGAATAAACAAGCAGTTCAGGCATGCTGGGCTTTCGGCTGAGATAGGGGAAATTGTACCGAATGAGCTGTACGCCGGACTCGATCCTGGGGGAGAGGAGGAAAGACAATCGGGTTCCGTGGAAGAGAGTGAAGCTTTACTCGACAGATGAGAGGGCTGGGAAAAAAGAAGAGGATAATGTTCACATCAACTGAGAGGCCTGTTGTTATGAACATATCCCGGATCATCCCGGATGAACCTGAACCCGGCTCCCTACAGGCAGCGTTTATGGACTAATTCGCGGAGTTTGATAGGGCTGTGTTATGTGGTGGCCGTATCGCATGGAACTGGGTGGTGGCCAGGTGGTGGCCATACCAAGCTGTAAATTGTACGTAGAAAAATAACAGGGCGTAAGCACTACTGTAACCGCCACTCGTGTCCACCCGCACAGGAGGACACCTTGTACTTGTTGCTTGTGTGTGTAACCTGTCATGAAACTATCTTTGCACGCAGTGAATCTCTTTACCGCTCGGGATATAAGCGAAAGGGTGTGCGGGGTATAGAATGCAGGTGCAAGGCGGGGGGTTGCAGCAGACTGTTCGAGCAGGGAGAGAAGTATGCTTGAGTAAATGTAGGTGATAGAACCTCTGGTCCACAGATGCAGCGTGCTAAAAAATACATGTAGTCGGAAGTACGTGCGCCTCTCATGGCGGTGAAATCACAACCATGGTGCACCGGGCAAATATGCAGTACATTATCTGTCGAAAGATGAATTAGAGAAGCACTGCTGCCTAGGGGAACACACTTAATAAGACAAATCATAACACTGTTCATGGTAGAAGAAAGAATGCACTCATGTGAAATCGGGAAACAAGCTTGAATTCATTGAGAAAAGATATGGCCACTCTCCACAACTCCGAATGCTGTCGTCATCGTCGCTACCAAAGTCTGTCATGTTACACTATGGCATGATCACAGCCAAACCGAACCCGTTCGTCGGGTCAATGTACGTTGCCTTCCTGATCCTCCCCTCTCTTGTTCCAATTAGGTGGTAGTGGTGGTGGTGGTGGTGGCGGGAGTGCTCTCCGCCTTAGCACAGCCGGAACAGGCGCACTTTCCATCGGGACAAGCGCACTTGCCAGATTCCGATAAACAGTTGCATTGGGTCTTGTCCGACCCGGAGAGCGTGTGGACGTTTGCCTCCTCCACGCTGGGATGCGCGCTCGACGCACCTGCAGCGGACGAGGACTTGGCGGTCTTCAGGTCTGCCAGATGGCGGGCCTCGTTGTGGACATCCATGACGGTCTTGTTGCCCGTCTCATAGAAGGCACGGAGCTTTTGGCCCGTCGGTGTCCCCGCGGCCTTGTCGAAGTAGCTGACGAGACCACTCCATCCCGCCGTGACCTTCTGGGTGACGCCGAGCTTCGAGTCGACCGCCTGGGCCTTCTGGGTGGCGCCCAACTTGTCGTTGAAGCTCTTGAGCGTGTTTGTGAACTTGGTGCTGTAGCCGTGCTGCTTGTCGATGGCGAGCGCCTTTTCGATGGCGTTGTCGGAAATCACGTAGCCGTGGGCGAGGTACTCGGCGACGATGCGGCTGCGGGGCTTCTCCTCCTGCTCGATGTGGTGGTCGCCATCCTTGGCCTCCTCGGCGCTCGCGGCCTTCTCGCCGGCAAGCTCGTCGATGGACTTGGAGGCGGACACGTGCACCGAATTGGGGCCGAGCTGTGTGTTGTCGAGCAGCAGCGCGGTTTTGGCGGCGGCCGTCTTCTCGAAGGTGACGGTGGCGGACTGCGTGTCGTCGCTGGTGGGCGTTACGGAGATGGACGAGATCTTGCCGCAGAAGCTGAAGAAGGACTTGATCTCCTCTTCGCTCGTCTTGGTGGAGATGTTCTCGACGTGGACGGTGGAAGCCATGGTGATGGACGGGTGCGGGGGGTTTGGATCCAAGTCAGATTGTGCGGAATAGGATAGTCACGTTCGAGCGAGCCTGGCCAAGGTGACTATGGGATTGCGGTGTGTGAGTGAGGGAGATGGGCAATGAGGGCAGTCGTGGTGGGGTGTTTATAGGAGTGGTTCGATGGAAGAGGCACGGAGGAGGGGCGACGTCTGCATGCATGACGTCGGGGGTCCACGCCACACTGTGGCTTGAGTGACGTACGTCTCGCCCTGAAAGAGGTTTCACGAAGCCTCCATCGCCTTTCACATGCCAACAATATGGGAAGAACACGCGTGCTTTGCGCGTGTTGCAGGGCTGAGACGCAAAACGAATCAACCCAGGGGGGCGAGTTCCTCCTCGACGCCGAAGTGCCATTGTATTCTCAGATAATTATGGGTCAGGTTGCACCTATCACCCAATTTGCCATGTATCCGTTCACCAGCATCTAGCGAAGAGAGACAAGACGATCGATTCGATCCTGCCTTGTCCCCTTGCCTCTGCCAGGAGGCAGCATTAGCAGTACCGTCAGACTTGCAACACGCCCTCATGGCCAAGAAGCTTGGAAGGTGCTGCCAGTACAAGAATTGAAAACACCTAGTATACTCGGTTCTACAAAAGGGTATGTATATACAAGACAGCGTCTCTCCCACACCAGCATTCTACAATTTAGCCTTCTCCTTGGGCCCGATCAGAGGATCATAGACGTTCAGACCCAGCGTATCCCTCGGCACTACCGCCGTGTGCATGCTCAACCCTCTCGTGTCGACCAGCGTCGGATTCAAATCGGCAATGCTCGAGGCACCGATCAGCCGCATGTTCATCTCCATCTCGTCCTTGAGGAGCTGCATAGCGCGATCCACACCGGCCAAGCCATACGCCGACATGGCATAGAGAAACGGCCGCCCGATCCCGACGCCCTTGGCTCCCAGGCAGATGGCCTTGATAATGTCCGTGGCTCGCCGTACGCCGCCATCGATGTAGATCTCGATGCGGTCTTGCCAGCCGCGTTCACGGAGAACGGGCATCACCTCGGCAAGCACTTCAATCCCGGACCGAGCGAAGTCGAGTTGCCGACCCCCGTGGTTGGAGAGGACGACGCCGTGGCAGCCCGCCTCGATGGCGCGGATCACGTCCTCGACGCACTGCACGCCCTTGAGGATGATGGGCATCTTGGTGATGCTGAGGAACCAGGGAATGTCCTTCCAGCTCAGGCTGGGGTCGATGAAGGACGAGATGGCGCGAGCAGCGCCCTGGCTCCGATCCACATCGTCGCCAGAGCCCTGGACGTTGGAGCCAGCATCGGTAAACTTGGAGCGCATGTCCTTTTCACGGCGGCCGAGCTGCGGTGCATCGACCGTAATGAAGAGGCCCTTGCAGCCACGCCTCTCCGCGTGCTCGACGATTCGCCGCGTCACAGCGCGGTCCTTGTTGACATAGAGTTGCAGCCACTGGCATTGCCCATCTTCCGCCGCATCGCAGATCTCGTCGAAGGAACAGGACGCGAGCGTCGGGATCATCTGAATGACGTTGTGTTTCTTTGCACCTCTCGTAAGAATCACCTCTCCCTCCGGATTGCCCAGCTTTCCGAGCGCCGTCGCGGTTACGTAGAAGGGTATGTCGACCTTGGTCCCGAGCATGGTAGTGGAGAAGTCGACCTTCTCGACATCGACGAGGACCCGCGGGCGAAACCATATCTTGTGGTACGCGTTGTGGTTCTCGCGCATGGTCTGGCTGCCGGTTAATCGCTTTCTCGCCCCGCTTCCATCATGCACTTACGATCTCGTCGTCAGCGCCGCTCGAGTAGTATGCCCATGCCGTCTTCTTCATGACCTGTCTCGCCACGGCCTCAAAGTCCATCAAATTGTAGCATTGCTCGAGAATGGGCATGCGCTTGATCCGCTCCTGTCTTTCCTCCTCATCCGGGTCCTCCTCCCTCGCCTCCTGCGCGACCGTTCCCATATCCACTTCGCCCAAGTGTTTCGACTTGTCGAGGTACTTGTCGAGCGTGTCGGGGGGGTGGATGGGCTCGAACTCTTCGGTCGCATCCTTGCCGGCGTACTTGAGGATGATCTTGGGCCCGCCTGGGTGCTCGGGCAGGAACTCGGTGACATCGTAGGCGCGGCCGTGGATGATGACCCAGCACGAGTCGCGCGAGCTGTGCTTCGCAATCTCCTCGCCTGTGAGCTTGTTCTTCTGCGTATCGCTGCTATCGTGGTTCATGGTTGCGGTGGAGGAGGTGGGGGCGAGTGAATGGGGGAGCGTAGGAACACAATAGGTATTGGCAGAGGGACAAGATTCTCCTTCACCTCGGGCAATTGCGTTGCTTGCTCTTATTTTCCAGAGCTTGATCTTGTTGGCGGCGGAAAATGCAGGGTGATGACGGCCGTCTGTTTTAAACCTTGCAGTGGTCGCTTCCTCGGTCCATCTCTCCCCGCAGATCGGATCGTGCCCTCTCCCCCCCTGTCTCGAGCGCAGCCAGCCAGAGCGGAGGGAAGTCAAATCGAGCAACCCGGGCGGATTTTTGAGCAACCTTAGACATGTCCAGATTCCAAGCATGCAGACGGACAGGCGACACGTTGTTCCGCCGCCGCTGTGCTGTGGTTCTCTGGCTGGCACCGCAATCGGACCTCTGCGCAAATGATATGGAGCATGGAGCATGGAGCCTGATGCGGGAAGAGGGGACTGCGGCAGCGCTAGCTTTGCAGTAAACAAACACCAGGCGGCCTGCTCGCAGCTTCACAGTGACTGTCCGCCTCCCTGGTGAACGCTGAAGACGCGCTCCACCTCCTCGTCGCAGTCTACCCCCCGATTGACCAACTATGCCTATCGCCAGGCGTCACATGGTCTCCCCAGGGCCAAGCCCGCCGCTCACGCCAGCCGCACTCCGGCTAGCTCTTGTTGGCTATCTCCATCCATTGATCCCTCCACTACGTCAAGCACTCCACCTGGGAGACATTCCACGACCCAGTGTACACAGCTTCATCGCGCGCCATGAGACTGGTACTGTGTCCGCCAACCCAGCAATTTCCCCACGTCAAACCGACACTCTCGGACAAGCCGTTGTCTCTGCCTTCACTTGAGACCAGGTAGCCCGCTGCAACTCCGTCGTATACACCGCCTCTTGCGCAACCACTTCTCGCGCACGAGCGTACGGCCGACCCGAGTGCACACTCGTCTTCATTGCGTTTGCATCCTCCGATGTCTTTGGAGGCTAAGATCGTTGTCCTTGGATCCCAAGGAGTTGGGAAGACGTCTTTAGTCCACCGTTATGTTAGGAATGCCTTCACGCCACCAACCACTACTTCCACAATTGGCGCCTCATTCTTGACGAAGCGGGTGGTGGACATCGACACATCGACTGTTGTGCGCCTGCAGATATGGGACACCGCGGGACAGGAGCGCTTCCGATCCATCTCGAAGCTCTATTACAGAGGTAGGTATTGTGTTGCGCCATCGTCGATTCTGCTGCTCCCTTGTCCCCTTTCCTATTTCTACCCCGTCCCCCTCTCTATTTTGTTTTGCTGCCTCAACCAAACCTCAGCCTCATTTTAGCTCGGGGCTAGTTGTTTATCCCACCACCACATAACAAATGGTTAACTTGCAGCAACTGTACAGGTGCAAATGCAGGAGTCTTATGTTACGACATCACTGATCTGCATTCCTTCGAGGAAATGGGCCGCTGGCTCCAGGAACTCAAGGCCAACCTCGGCGATGACATCATCCTCCACATCGTAGGCACAAAGTCCGACATCGTCGCCGAAGACCCCTCGAAACGCAAAGTCCCCTTCGAGCGCTGTATAGCATATGTGGCGGAGCACCTCTTTCCGACACAGACCGCACAAGTGAACGGACAAAGCGTCTCGTCTCCGTGGGGGAGCGCGAGTGCACAGAGCGGCATGACGTCGCCGCAGAGCAACAGGTCCAGCAGTTTCTGGGGACAAGACATTGGCTGGGATTGCTGCCATGAAATTAGTGCCAAGGATGGAGAGGGCGTGGACGAGGTCTTTCGAGTCATCACAAGGAAGCTGGTGGAGCAGCAGCAGCGGAAGTTTGAGGACGAGCAGAGACAGCTCGCGCTAGCCGGCGTGACGCCCCACCCATACGGAAATGGAAACACCAATGGCTACTTTGATCATCCTGTTGATGGTGGCGGGAGTTTCAGAGTTGGGGTGGGCGATAAGAGACGGAGTTGGATGGGTTTCCCCGTTACTCCAGCTGCGAGTGGCGAGCGCAGCGACTGGGAAGAAGATGTGGAGAGGATTCGGAAGAACAAGGGAGGGAAGTGCTGTTGAAGGGAAGAGGCGGTCACCTTGATTCACGTCCTCCGACCCATGAACATGGGGTATCGCTGTCTCTACACCCCTTTTTCTGTACCACCCTGCGTACTTCGCCGTTCGGCTCGATTGGATTTCGATTTCCATACCCCAACCACCTTTTTTGGGATACCCACTTTCTTCTAATCGCTACCATCTCTTGGGATTTCGACCATTTGTCCCACTAGATTTACAGTAGGATGTGCGTTCACGCCTATAACTACTACTACCTTGCAAGGAACATGGGAGACCTGTACAAATCTCGGCTTCTTTGGCTCCGGATGAGACCGGTCTAGGGGACGCCGTGTCACAGGACGGGAGAGCAAGCGAATTCTGTTCAAGATGCGTTTCCTGCTTCTGCTACTGCGTCTTACACTTCTTATACTGTGCTTCTTTTTTATGAACTTTCTTTGGTTGCACAAGCATGGCGGGCAGCATTGGTCTTTTTTTCTTTCATTCTGCTGTTTCAACGCTTGTTTTGTTTACGTGTAGCATAGAGGATTTTTTGGGGTAGCATGACATGACACGAACGACATGTAGCATAGGCGTAGCAGCGAGCGGCAATGATTACCTCCTTTGAACGATATCAATCAGGTAACGCAGACATGTCTACTTTGTGTTTAGGATGAACCAAAGTACCCTCTTTCTTCGGGTCATCTACCCGTAATAGCAGAGAGGAGCGCAATACCATCGGCTCTGTATTTTGCCATATACGCAGGCTTTGGGTCTGTCGTGGAATACCAGAGGACAGAAAACATGGAATTATGGATTCAGGGGGTGGAGGGTTCAGTAACAAGTCGAATCAGTCCGAATCAGTCCTAAAAGCACGCAAATACGATATTGTAACTTTTCTTTGTGTCTATCTGCTCTATGAAGAATGTTGACATGGGCACAAATATTACCCCTTACTTCAGTCCTCTACCGTTACACGAATGTTCACACGTCCTCTACTTGTTCACACTCCACCCCTCAACCGCCGCATCGACATCTTTTCTATACCTCTGCTGACTTTCACATTGTTCCAAAAAGACTTTGTACTTGGTCGCCAACAACTTCTTCAAATTTGCATCCGTCGGTGGCTTAACCGTCTTGCCGGGCTTACTATACCGATCCATGATATCCCACAAGGGCTCACTGTTCCCGTCTTTGTCTGTAGAGGCAGCCTTTGCGCCGAGCATGGCCGCGCCGTGAACGACAGCCGCGTGCACGTACCGCGGGATTAGGACGGGCATGTCGCATGCAGCGGCGACGAGCTGCATGAGGATGTCGTTCTGGCACTGCGAGCCGGACATGAAGATGGATGAGATGACGTGGCCGGCGTCGTTCATGGCGGAGACGATCTGGTGCGTTTGCAGCGCGATGAACTCCATGGTCGCATAGTAGTAGATGGCTAGGCCGTCGAGGCTCTTGTCGGAACTGAGGCCGATGGCGGAGCCCTTCATGTTTGCGTCTGCGATGGGCGAGCGGTTCCCGAATAGGTCGCCGTAGAAGAAAAAGTGGCGGCCTAGCCAGGAGACGTGGGGTGCTCCTTGTTTTTCGGCCATCTCGCGCAGGTGCTCGTTTAGGTAGTCGTAGATGTTGGTGTTGTAGGTTTCGGCCACCGAGGTGGCTTCGTGGAAGGCTGGGTGTGTTTCGATGACGTGCTTGAGGAGCTCGCCGGTTGCGCTCTGTCCGCCTTCTGCCATCCAGTATTCCGGGAGAAGGACGTCGCGATATGGGCCCCAGACGCCGTTGACGAACACAGGTTCCCGTGACATGGCAAGATGGCAGGTTGAGGTTCCTGCGACGGCGGCGAGACGCGTGAAGGCTTGCGAGACGTCGTTCTTGGGCTGGTCCATATCCAATGTATCTTCGTCGAGCTTGACTTTCGCTCCAACGGTGCCAATCCATCCGGCATAGGCATCGATAACTCCGCTGCCAACTGCAATACCGGGTGGTAGGCCCATTTCTCCTGCGGCTTTCTCGTTTAGTGTACCCACAAGCTCGCCAGCAGTGAGGTAGCGGCCGTTCTGGGATCCGTTAGCTGGAGCATTCTGTCCGCAAACTAGGTGGACGTCACCACTTTGTCGACACCGCCCATGCGCTTGAAGTTATCCTCGCAGAGGTCTTCGAGGCCAATTTCCTTGAGGAAGTCCTCCTGCCACCCCTTGACGCTACCATCTACGCCTACAGGAACGAAGCCTTGCTTGCAGACCACGCTGCAGAAAGACCGGGTCTCGCTCCCCGTCGCAATGTGGGTCAGCGCATCAGTCAAGTCATAGAACTTGCAGCGATCGAACAGCTCCTTGGGCATGTTGTTCTTCAGCCATAGGACCTTCGGGATTTCCATCTCGATAGACATCTTGCCACCGACATATCGGAGGAGGTTGTGGTTGGTAGCGTTGATTTGGGCCGTCTCTTCTACGGGACGGTGGTCGAGCCACAGCACCACGTTGCGATCGTGGCCGTCCTTGTTGTCAAAGTTAGGCCCAGTAACGCAGACGGGCTCATCGGTGTCTTGCGAGAACACAGCGAGAGAGCAAGTAGCGTCGAAGCCGATGCCACGAATCGTGCTAGGATTGATGTTGTGCTGATCCATAGCTCGACGGACTGATGAACAGATGCAGCGCCAAATGTCGCTCGTGGATTGTTCCTAGCCCGTCTCAGTTTCCGCTTTCTAATCTCTCTCTATGGTAGAATCGATTGCGACTCAGAAGGAGCAAATACATAGTAGCCAGTCTGAGGCTGCCAGAGTCCAATATTCTCTGACGCCAGTCCAACAATGTCACCCTGATCATTCATAATACACGCTCTGGCGCTGCCTGTGCCGACATCAATACCAATATAGTGGTCCACATGTGGATGGAGCTCATTCCGAGGATCGGTCGACATCTGTCGCGAGGGTTGCCGGTACGGCTGTCTGAAGGGCATTGAATTGCTCATATTGCACGATTTGGAATATCAACACGATAAGAGAAGTTTGTGAGGTGAAGGAAGGACAGCAAGACCCTGAAAAGCCCAGAAAATAGGGTTGAAAAAATAGCACAGCTGTTGCTGCGGGATGAGCTCACAAGCTATCATAAGAGCTGCTAGCATGGTGGGGGTTGGACTGTTACTGCTTAGTGAGAGCTCCGATAATCGATAATCGAGCAATTGGCCGCCTGTTGGGCTGCTGTTCATTGGATTTGCCACAGGGCCTGATTCATAATTGCCCCTCCTGCCCATCTCTTGGAGAAAGGTGGAGATCATGAGTGTGGCTTGATCCGCTTTTCTGGGGATCAGCTGGCTATTGCCCGCGGGAGTGGCTACAAAAAGCAGCCTTCGGCTTTCCTTTCTGACACGGTAGAGCCGAAGGAACGTGGGGAGAAATGTCCGTTGAAATTGGACCAGTGTGTGATTTGTCTGCGAGAGGTGACATTGCGATGGGATGTCGTCGCCGTTGATAAGCCACGTTTCGGCGAAACTTTGTTCCAACTTGGCCAAGGCTTCAAAGCACCTTATTCCGCGACATCACCAGCTCTGCCCAAGGCGCGTCCCAATTCCAACCCATCTCCACCATGCTCCTCTCCAAGCTCCTACTGCTCCCTTTCGCCGTCGCGTCCTCCGTAACAGTATACGTTCACTCACTGCACGCCCCGGGCGACACCAGCGCCGCCTCACCTCTCCCATCCCCGACCCCCATCGCGCAAATCGAATACGATGCAGACACATCCACTGGGACGTTAGCGTCCTACACACCGCCGACAGGCTCCTACTCGCACCAGCATCTCCTGCGCATTGGCCTCACCGATCCGAAATCAGGGCATTGGCGCGGTGTCGTGACGTCTGCCGCTAGCTTCGCTGAGGAGTACAAGAAGAAGTTCGTTATTTATGTTGATGAAAAGGGAGAGGTGTACCATGTTGGGTTTGGCGCAAGTGCGAGGGGTACAGGAGATGAGGTCGAGGTCGAAGTTGTGAAGAAGGGAAGCGGCGCGAAGCCTGTGCTGAACAGGCCTGTGGTGCTGAATGCTGAAGGGAAGCTGGAATCCAAGGAACCGGAGAAGACGTTCTTGCAGAAGTAAGCGGAATTCATGCATATTCCAGACATTCGAAGTCGCTAATGTTTGCGCAGATATTGGTGGGCTATTGCTCTGTTCGTCGTCGTCCAACTGGTATCTGGAGGTGGAGACAAGTGAGGAAAGAGCATTGAAAGGAATTTCCCATAGCTGGGTTTGTACGTTGGAGTTGGGAGCAATTCGGCGTCGAGAAGCACATGCATAGATACCTTGGTACTCAATCAGACATTGATATACAAGAAGAGTTCAAAACGCTTCATACAGGTCACTAGTTGTAACATAAGACGAAGATGGCAGATAACGTTCATTTCCTATTATAAATATCCAAAATCGGCTACCCTGCGTTGGAGGCCATCTTGAACATCATAACATCGCTAATTCCGGGCTAATGCATTCAAACCAATGAGAAAACGCCTGGGGTGCCGCTTATGTCGCTTTCTGCGCCCCGAATCCTCAATCACGCTCGCAGATCCGAGTGTATCATCGATTGTGGAGTGGGTATCGTACATGTATAATCTCAAAAGAACGGGAGCCTAAGACTCTGAACCTATGCGGACTCTCAGTACCGCCTACGGGGGCCCTTCGGCGGTTCCCTGTGGTTGTTGTTCTCGTCGAACCCAAACCGGCCATCCTGAAAGCTGCCAGATCGAGCCCCTCCATTTGTGTCCAGATCCATATCATCAAAGGATGATTGCACAGCGCGAGCTGCTGGTCGAGGATGGGCGATTGCGGCGTTGGGGGTGTTGAGGGCGTTCTTCAAGTACACGTAAAGGACTCTGCCGTCGGCCTTATTTCAAGTTAGAATCGTGCATTGCCACGATGACCGGGTCACTAACCTTCTGGTTATTGAATGTAGAAATAACCTTGTCTGCGTTCTCCCTGGTGTCGAAGACTACCTCTACCATGACCGTCGGGGTTGCAGTCATCAGCTTGCAGCTTTGAATCTCCCCATAAGGAGCCATTGCAGCCACAACATCAGCAGCGGTAGTCCCCGGTGCAAAGTTGCTAGCAACAACAGTATAGGGACCGCCTGTAGCAACTCCACGAATGCTGAAGCCGGGAGCCTCGTCGCGCGCTGCGGGGACGGCGTTGTTTCGCGTATTGGTCTGAATGGCGGAGCGGAACTTGTCGAATGTGCGCGTGTTGCGGTCGATCTGAGAAGCAGAAGCTGTCCGATTGAAGGGTTTCGCAGGCGCCCCGGAGTTATTGAGTTTGTGAAGGTCGTGCTGCCATTTGCCTTCAATGCTGCCTCCGACAGTAGGTTTTGCGGAAGACGACCGGGGTTTGTTGACGCCGCTTATGCGACTCATAAGCGTAGGTTTCTGTGAAGCGGTGCGCGTGGTGAGAGCTCCCGCGCCAGAGCCATTAGCTTTGCGGCCGCGGCTGCCCAGGATCTCTTGCGCGATGGCTTCTTTCTTCTTCCGTTCACGCGCCTCCTTGACGAAGTCTGCAAAGGACGTATTCTCGGCCATTTTTGGGTGGATTGGATGCGACGGGATGACAGTGGTGGTGATGGCGGCGGTGATCGAAGTTGCGGATGCGGATGCGGGATCGAGGAGAGACGAATGCGCGCGGTGGTTGGCGGTTTGGTTGGAGCGCGTTTTCAAGAAGCACGGTCCCCCACTAGCACTGCACTAAGGAAGAACCTTCCTCCGGGTAGTAGAAAACTCGATCGCGTCCCTCGTCTTTCCTCCACCTAACCGCAGCACCAACTTTGTAAGTTGCCCCCTCCCTTCACGCCCCTTTATCATGATGAACTTTCGTGTCGCCCCTATCAGACCTACAATGGTGATCGACCCTCCAAGCCAAATGGAATTTTCTGATATTTATGCCTACCTAGCTGTTCCGTGCAATAACGATGTACTACATATCGCTAACCCTTCAAAGTGCAGTGAACATGCGATCGCTTCGAATCTCAGCGACGATACTCATAGAGAGCTGTGTGCTTCTGTAGAATGCCGTCAATGGTAAATTTCTTCTCCATTCTTTTCTCCGCGTTACATGATGAGCAACATACATAAAATTCCGACACAAAATATCGTGGGGAATAAACAAGTTCGATTACCTGATATTCTCCCCCACAATGCGCTTCACCATCGATTTTGCAGTTGATCTTTGCTAATCTCATTCAGGGCCTATCTCGCTCATTTTTGCGTAGGCGCCACTATTGTAGTCAGCTAATCCGCAGTCACTCTCCGGATGCACGTACGACACAAGGTACGCGGGATTCTTTATATTCTTGTTGCTTTGCTGTGATGAAACAAATTTCCATGCTAACACTGAAGGGATACGTCCCTGATGCTGTCAAATCTTTAGACTTTTCATCTTTCAACTGATGCTTTTTCACAATCAATTTGTACTCTCAAGTCGTGTCTGAAGTTTTGACTAACTTGTTTTAAGTAGATCCCAAGCTGCAATATGCGCAAGCTCCTCGGACCCGTTGACGACGCAAATTTCTCTCGGATACGCAATATGCGCTTCTCGCTTGTCGCTTGTCGGTCCATGACCTGTTCTCACACACTCATTCGTAAAAGAAGACGCTTTGCAATACTGCCTGGCATGATGCACATATAAAGTGATCGGACATGGCCCGATTCATCATGGAACAGAGCACTGAGGTAGGTGGAGGAATGCATGCTGTATGAGACGGTCAATGGAGGGGACTTGGAAGGACAATGCGTTGTAGAATAGTTGGTATGTTGCCTCTCAGAAATAAGAAGAGTCAGACCATCTTCAACGCCAACGTTCGCGCAAGCGGCCATTGCGCACAGCAGAAGTACCCCAACTGGCAAGCACTGTCAATCTGAAATCTTGAAACTCAACTAAACCTTTGTTTGTACGATATGGTGTCTATTTACTACAAGGTCTAAAATAGTGGGGTATCTCAAAAAAATCTACGAGTCTCCAATACATCTACAATGCCGATGACCTGAACCGAGGACTGTCTATATGTATCTAGTTCCAATTTGTATGCATCAAAAGTCACATAAACCGTCGCCAGCTCCAATCATGTTCACCCCACATCATCGTGCCATCGTACCCTCCAACCCCCTTTTGAAGCTCAATCTGCACTCACGGGCCTCTCAAAGACCATCTCCCCAAACTTCCACACCTGATCAACAACCAATTTCTTCTCGCCACCAACTTCGCCCTCTTGCAAATCCAGCACCACCAAATCCGCATCTGCGCCCTCTCCCAAAGTACCCTTCACACCCTCCATGCCCAACATCCTCGCGGGCGTCTCGGTAACCGCTTTCAGCGCCTCGGGCACACTCGCGCCCGTCCAATTCATAAAATTCGTCACACACTCCACAAGCTCAATGCTACTTCCCGCGATCTTCCCGTTCTCCTCCAGTGTTAACAGCGCACCTTTCTTGATAATCCGCGACCCATTCGTCCAGTCGTAGATCCCGTCTGGCATGCCCGCGAGCCGCATTGCATCGGTGACGAGGATGAGGCCATGAGGATGCGCGTTCCAGGCGATCTTTATTGAGGTGGGGTGGAGATGGATGCCGTCTGCTATAATGCCAAAGTAGGGTTTTTCATGGGCGTGCGAGGATGTGCCGAGGAGGCCGAAGATGCCTGGATTGCGGTGGTGGAGGGGTCTCATGGCGTTGAAGAGGTGCGTTATCATTTTTGCGCCCGAGGAGATGCCCTGTTGGGCTTCTTCGTAGGTCGCGTCCGAGTGGCCAATTGAGACGGCGATGTTGAGGGCAGTGAGTGAGGCTATGGCTGATAAGGCGCCGGGGAGCTCGGGTGCGAGGGTCACGAGTTTGATAGGGGAGGGGGATGAGAGGTTGGTCGGGCCGTAACAGGAGGCGAGGTCAGAGAAGCCGTCTGAGGGTGTAAGGAGGACGGCGGTGTTGTGGATGCCGTTTCTGACGGGGTTGATGAAGGGGCCTTCGCAATGGGCGCCGAGGGACTCGGAGCCGTAACTTGGGTCACGAAGGGGTCCTGATGGAGCGAGGAAGGGTAGAGCCTATGCTGAGTTAGATGAAATTTGGGTTGAATGACCCGTGAGCCAAAAGGGTGAGTCTTGACCTTATGATAGACCTCGGGCCGTTGAGATGTCAACGTTGGTAGGTAGGACGTCACACCAGTAGTGATAAGACTTCTGTTGACACGGCGAACTCCCTTGCTATAGCCAACCGTGCCATCCTCCGGTATGACTGAGAAGTCGAACCCATAGGCACCGTTGAGTTGTACGTCGATGAGACCAGGTGAAAGGATGCGTCCTCCAAGATCGATGATGTTGTCAGGAGCTGCGCGGTGGCCATAGAGGATCTCTTGTCCGTTCAAGATTTTGCCGCTCACGGAGCTAATCCAAAGGTCTTCTTTGACGAGCTCGTTGCCTTTGACTAAAAGGCAGTTGGTAAACTTGGTTACACCATTTTCTTGAATACTGGTGTCGAGGCCGTCGACAGGACAAATGGACGGCATCTTCGGGCAGTAAGTGGTTAAAATAGTGACAAGAGGAAAAGTGGAGCAGATTAATAGAGACGGAGATGTAAAGAATTCTATATCAGCCGGATATGGAAGGGTGCGGTTGAGACAAGCTCAACGAGTTTGAAAACGTAAACAGAGGCCTACCACACTTTTATCTAGACTACACCCCTACAATCTCATCTGCGATGACGTTGATCACCTGTCATGGACGAGTGAGGTTCAACGTCGACGTTTCGAGGTTCGCCGCTTCAAACCGCCTGTCTGGGTTGCAGCATGGTAGTTGAGCGGGACTCGATGTGACACAGCGATAAGCCTTTTCGCGTTCGCGCAAAAGCCTTGGTCAGTCGCGGTAGCATTACCAAAGGTGGTATTGAAAGGAACTATGTTGGATAGTGCGATGCTGGTGGTGTCACCTGCGACGGGCTGACAGGTGAGGTCTCGATAGGTGGTGGCCAAAGCTTGGCGCCATCTCTCATCCAGCTCGTTCGTGAATGCTACCGTTGCAGACGTGCCTCCCATCACCATTCATTGTTAACAAACCGCTCCGAGTCACGCCCAAGCATCGCCCGCATACCACAGACTCGGCTCGCGTCTCGAGGCCAACCACGACAAGCCTTGTCATTATGGCGAACAAGCCCGGCCAGCTGGACCCAGTATGGGATGATCTCGATAGGTATGCATCTCCGCTTCACGCTCCGACACCAACGTCAACGCTATGTGACGAACAACCGACTGACAGGGTTGCGATGCAGGACGATGGTGGGTCTCTTGTCGGGTTGCTGTCAAAGTGGACCGAGCTAATGGTGTTCGGTAAAGGGCCAACTGTTCATGATGGGATTCGACGGAACATCTGTCACGCCGCAAATCAGAACCCTGATCGAACAGCACCATCTGGGATGCATTCTGTTAACTGCCAAGAATCTGAAATGTGAGCAATCTCTGCTTGGGCATGAAAGCCACGTGGCTGGAGGTTGTTTACTAATGTACTCTAGCCGCCGAGGAAACAACAAAACTCTGTTATGAGCTTCAAAAAATTGCACATGATGCTGGCCATCCTGTACCACTGGCAATTGGCATTGATCAAGAGAATGGGGGGGTCAACAGTCTATTCGACGAGATCTACATTCGCCAATACCCAAGCAATATGGGTATTGCGGCTGCCGGCTCAACTGAACTCGCCTTCGAGGTAGCAAAAGCAACTGCTCAAGAGATATCTGCCTGTGGAATCAACTGGATCTTCGGACCGTGCCTGGACGTACTGACTAACGCCCGAAACCAACCTCTGGGTGTCAGGACTGCCGGCGATGACCCTCAAGAAGTATCTGCGTATGGTATTGCATTCATCAAAGGCTACAAGGAGGCTGGAATCGTAACTTTGGGGAAGCATTTCCCATCCTATGGCAATTTGGAATTTTTGGGATCGACCCTAGATGTTCCCATCATCACCGAGTCTTTAGAGCAGCTCAGCCTGAGCGCCCTCATACCATTCCGCAACGCAATCCGGGAAGGTCTCGACTCCATGATGGTTGGAGGCTGTGCCATGGCATCGGCTGGTCTTAACGCTATGCATGCCTGCCTCTCGGAGCAGGTGGTTGATGGATTGCTTCGTTCTGACCTCAATTTCAACGGCGTAGTTGTCTCAGAATGCCTGGAGATGGATGCCCTGAGTCACAACATTGGCGTCGGCGGAGGTACTGTTATGGCTGTCAATGCTGGGTGCGATGTTGTGCTCCTCTGCCGCTCGTTTTCCGTGCAGCAGGAGGCTCTCAAGGGGCTGAAGACTGGCATCGAAAACGCTATGATCTCAAAGGAAAGAATCTACAACTCCCTTCAGCGGGTATTGACTATGAAGCTAAAGTGCACGTCTTGGGAGAAGGCACTGAATCCCCCTGGTATTAACTTTCTGGAGACACTGCAACCATCACACACCGCCTTATCGACGAAAGCGTATAATGGCTCCATTACGGTGGTCCGGGATAAGAACCGACTTCTCCCACTCTCCAACATCCTTGAACCGGAGGAAGAACTGCTGCTGTTAACACCACTCGTAAAGCCGCTGGCCGCATCTGCCGCCTCTCGAGCGCTATCCGAAACCGCCGCCACAGCATCTCCAGAACCGGCTGTGTGGGAGCGAAGTGCGTCGGTTATGAGCGGAGAGCGTGTTTTCAGAGAATTAGGGAGATCTTTAGCCCGACAGCGAAGTGGACGCATACTCCACACCTCTTATACGGCGAACGGTGTCCGACCTGTGCATGAGAATCTCATCAACCGAGCAAGTGCCATCATTGTGCTGACGGCAGACGCAAATCGTAACTTATACCAACACGGTTTCACGAAGCACGTGTCGATGATATGCAACATGCAGTACACAACCGGCGGTGAGAAGCGGGAGAAGCCATTGATTGTGGTCGCTGTTAGCTCACCGTACGACTTCGCAATGGACACCTCTATAGGCACATACATCTGTACCTACGATTTCACAGAGACTGCCCTCAACTCCCTAGTTAAGGTGCTATATGGAGAACTATCGCCCTCTGGAACCCTGCCCGGGACGATTAGCAAGAGCCAAAAACTCCAGCATTCTAAACAGCACTGGCTGGTCGAGACATTTAATGAGGAGCGAGATGCTCTTGCACTTGATGCTCTCATCACGGCAGTCATGGAAGGAACTTCGCCGAACCAACGCTCGGAGCTGTCAAGTGCAACATCCAACTCCTTCATACTTAACCACGAAGAAGTCCAAGAAACACATTTTGTTGTCCGCAATAGTAGTACACAAGCCTTGTATGGATTTTGCTCGACCTATTTCTTCAAAACTACAGGCACCGGTGTTATTGGCGCGTTATTTGTTGACCCTGCGAGGCGGAAGCTGTCAATTGGCCTTTCGCTGCACAACAGAGCTATTCGAACGCTTCTGCAAATGGAAGGAATCAAGCGGTTTCAGTTGGGTTCACGGCTGCCAAGTATCTTTCTTGGGATTCCGACTGGCCATGGGGCGGAGCGGAAACGTCTGCGATCGTGGTTTGCCAATCTTGGTTGGAATGCTGCCCTCTCTAGGCCAGTGTGCAACATGGTGGCGCGCAACCTATTAAACTGGTCTCCGCCAGAGGGCATGGCAAAGAGTCTGGCAAGTGCTGGGTCTCAATTTGATCTAGTTTACGGATGGGACTACGCTGGGCCGATTCTAGATCACATAAAGACAAGCTCTCGCCCAGGGCTGGCGGAGGTGTACAAGCTGGCGCTCTCGGATCCCTCATCTTGCGGCATCATTCGTGCCAAACGGCCCGAGGACGGAGCACTGTTAGGCACAGTTGTGCTCTACAACAACCAGTCACGACTGTCAGAGTTTATACCTCCGCTGAGGGATCTGAACGAGGCTGCCGGTGGTATATCATCGCCAGTAATAGCTCCTGGGGTGGGAGAATACTCGACTCTGCTTCAGGGTCTGATTCTGCTGGGCATGCGGCAGATCAAGGCCCAGGGCTGCAATGCCTGTCTGCTCGACTACGTAAGTGACAATTCGTATCCCCAATGTTCAAATGCAAACTAATATGCGTGTAGATGGATGGCGACGGAAACTTTGACGGCTTCTCGGCGATGGGCTTCGATGTGATGCACACGTTTGAAGAGGTGAGTTGCGATGCTGCGACGTGGACTATGATCCCACCGTCGTGACACGGCTAGAGAACATGATTTGGCGTGCTGGAAATATGATTAGACAACAACGGTTCTCCTTTTTGGGAAAGAAAAGCTATTAGTGTTTTGGATACCCTGGCGCTAGGGGGTTTCTGCTCGCCTTGCACCCCATGTCGTCACCTGGGGGCATCTAGCGCAAAGGTCTCTTTAGCACAGACAATAGGACACAAGAGGATATTAGTTAGTCCTTTTACCGTTTACTTCACTATTCCAACGTTCGCTTGATGGAGGCGACATGCGCCGGCTTGGCAGGTACGGGTCGGAACGCGTCGCCGAAAGTCTGGCCCGGCTGCGAGTGTTCTGCTATGGCGAGCGTGCGGGCGTGTGATAGAGTGCTTGGTGGCGTGGCGGATCGGTTCTAGCTGCTGCTGAAGTCATTTCGGGATGCCTCTCCCGGCTCGCGCTGGCTCGCTGCTGATACGGCACCGACCACTCGGCTACTTCGGCCGCACGCACAACCTGGGGCAGCAAGTCGATTCGCAGCGTGACACACGCCCAATCTCGCTCTGCCCTCTCTGCGTCGGGACAGGCAGAGTGCACAACGCAGAGACGCTCGCACTGCTCGTCCATCCAGACGTCGAAATAGAGCTCCGCACCCGTCTGGCGTTGACGTGCGGTTCGAGCCCCAACCTGGCACTCAAGCGGCCTGCGAGTCCTGAAACACGAGGGCTGAATGGCGCACTTGCGCCCCGCTGATCCCCAAGTTCAACGGCCGTGTTCGAGAAGCTTTCCGGATGGGGTGCCTAGTCCGCCGCTCGTCGGCGAGATGGAGATGAAGGCACAGTGAGAACGCAGCAGCCCGCTGCCTCTTGAACAGTATGGCGATAGAGACCAGGGCGCAGCACCCGCTGCATGTCGCCCTTTAGCCAGGCGCGTCTTCTACTGCCGCTCTTGTGCAGACAAGTCGAAGTAGGACGGCCTTCCGGGGCTTGGCCCAACCTGCATGTGATCTCTTCGGGCTCCCTCCCGTCGGTCGCACAGCTTGAGCAGCAACGGCCCCCAGAGACAGCACAGGCTGTCGGAGTTTTGCTTCGTGCGCGTGCTGGACGAGTCGTCGCCACTGTCGCTGTCGCTATCGCCTGCCCCCATCGTTCGCGTCTGTCGTCCAGCCAGCTGCTCGCTCCTGCTCCGCTGACTGAACCTGCTGCTGCTGTCTGTTCACGATTCCACCCGAGTTGTTCGCCAACACCCCAGCCTCCCGCTGGCGCATCCTTCTCCCCATCTTTGCCAAATATCACCAGACGGCGCCTCACCTCACCTCCCACCATTCGCTCCCTCCACTTGCCACTGCTAGCGCTCCTCTTACTTTTCCCATGAGCGCATGTACTTCCTCTCCCCAAACCTGCTTCACCCGGCCCCGACCGCAGACGAACCATGGAGGGCTTCGATACCATCACCATGTCCTATATGACAGGCCCAATGTCACTTCAGAACGTAACAGGGCCAGACCAGCAGCTTCCAGTGTCCATGATGCCGCTTGACCCACTCGTTCAGCGCTCGAGTTACGACCCCGAGACCTTCGCCAAGTAAGCAGACCTGTGCCGCCATGGCTGCCTTTGCATTGCTAACACGCCTGCACAGCACCGAGGACACATTCGGACAGCAACAGATCTCACAAGCCCAACCACTGCAGCGCTTCTCGAACACATACGAGGACCCGTTTTCAGACGTTTTAAGCGGCTACGACCAATCTGTCCACCAGGAGCCGAGTGGCCCCCCCGAGAGCCCCAGCATCGAGCGTGACAACAAGCTTCTCAGCTTCTCCCTCCCCAATATTCCCTATGCCATTCTCGACTATGCAATGCGAAGGGTGTCTATATCCATTTCCGCACAACTCCATGGCATGTTCTTCCTCGCCGAATCGCCCTGGGCTACTGCCGGCGATGTGGCGGCACCTCCCACCGAGTTGACCTGCTATCGAAGAAACTTGTTCCAGATAACGGGCACAATCACCTTACCAAGAAGCCTCCAATTCCTTATGACTGACCAAGGCGACCAGATCCCCATACTTGGTCAAGAGCTCACAATATCTGCGACCGAGTCGCTCGAGGGAAACCCCGTGAAGATCATATCAGTGCCTTGGAAAACACCTGCGAGTAGCACAGTTTCTGTAGAAGACAAAACTGAGAAGGAGCCCCCTTCCTATCCCTTAGACCTATCTTCTGGGCAAGACATGGATTCAGACTATGTCAATTTCCCAATCAGCTGGAAGAGGCTTCAGTTTCGGATAGCAACAGCAAACAATGGTCGGAGGAAGGAGCTACAGCAGCACTTTGTTGTGCGATTAAAAGTGGTGGCGACCCTCGCCACCGGGGCAAAAGTCCCTATATGTGAAGTCCACTCCGGCGCCATCATCGTACGAGGACGCAGTCCGCGAAACTTCCAGTCCCGCAAGGATTTGCCCATCAGCGGTGGCGCTGGATCTACCCGAAAGTCTTCGCACATGTCCCAACAACCGACAAGAACCTCTACTGGTGAAACAAACCATACCAATCAGAGCAATGTTCAGAGTAACCATACCACAAATAATAAGCCCATGGATGTTCTACAACTCCCTTTTGAATTCCCAGGCGACATGCCTTTGTCTCCAGACTTTTTGGACTGGAAGATACAACAGGGCGTGGCCTTGACTGTTATACCTGATCAGCCGTCGGTCCAAATGCATCCAATGACTCCGTATGCGCAGTCCACTCCCGAAATTTCAAGGAATATGCAACCGCAACGGTCAGCCATGGCTCCGGTATCATTGTCGTTGACGGATGATGAGCCAAAGAAATCAGCATCACCGTCTGAACACGCGAAAAAGAGAGCTACCCCGGCGAGGCCACCTTCATTCTCACTCAACCTCATCAGCAGCCCTGATGAAAGTGCTGATCTGTTGTATGAATACTTTCCACTCGGCCTCGATGACTGGATGCCGCCCGTTGATGCTGTTTATCGTCCACATGTTGTCCACCACACAAACCTTCCCCAGGATCCCAAGGCACTGGCCGTGAAGAACAAGTCCAAACGCTATTTTTCTGATGCTTGGTGACAATATCTTCTTCAGATGGCCTGTTGTTCTCCGGTTTATTCATCTCGGCGCAGACCCATTACCACTGTCGTAACGATTTCCGATCGATTTTCGATCGTGGTTCTCGGATCCGTTCGGGGCGGGTACCGGATACTTGGCGTGGAGGGGTCCCATTTAGCCTTTGTTGCGCAAAGAGGGGCCTCGAACAGGCCACGTCTGTGATTGTATGGTTGCTTGGGAAGGATTTCGAGGTCGAAGGATGATATGGTGCTCGGCATGACCATGACCGTGTGGTTTGGTTCGTTGCTTGGGTTGGGACGAATGTGAAGGAATGCGACGTCGATGTCCGGAAGTACCTGCAACCTTGATCAACTTCTCAACAAAATATCGAGATTGGACGCCTTATGGATAGAGGAAAAATCAGTAGGACTAGATTGGCGATATTGGGTAGTCTTTAAGTGGAAAATAATACTGAGCTCGGGATTCCGGAGCCTGTACGAGCGAGGAGGAGGCTGAGACGTAGGAATGACGACCGGCCGACAACGATGATGACGAATCCCCTCTTCGAAGCTCAACTCGACAATATATCGGACGCTTCCATATACAACTGGGTTAGTTTGAACAGCCTTCGCATCATCTACAAGTCTCTTATCTCGGGGAGTTAATGTTCTGGATATACCAACGGGGGACCACAATCTATTCGGAGTTTCTGGCTGTACTGGCGCAATAGGAATCGAATATCGATACTTTGAGTATGGCAAGATGAAAGGAAATGGATAATGAATGTACTGTTGTAATTTTCCTGCATGTCATTTGTTGGGTTTTGTTCTAGTCAGACCGCAACCAGCATTATATCCCCGTCGTGCGTACGTACCTTGCGCTAGCCAAAATCAAAGTCAATCTATTCTCACAAGTTTTCTATCAGGCGGGCGAGGAGTCGATAATGTACTTTTTAAAGGGATCTAGCTGCTATTTCATATGCCTGCACTTCCTACTTAGCCCCTTCCGGCTCTGACCCAGGTCCCGTTCCTTCCCTCCCGGCATAACACTGTCAAGTGCTTACGATATACGGGCTCTTGACTGAGGATTCAGGTGGGTACTGTTGCATGAACGAGCGGGAGGGGATGCGAGGCGAGAGCTACGACACGTATGAGTGCAGCATGTCAGTCGAGCATTGCGTGCTTGAGTGAGCGACCGGACTGCTACGTTGCTCTGCTCGCCTTACTTTCATCTGCGTCTTTTCTAGGCAGGTCAGTGCAAAGCGGTACGATGCTGGCCTAACCTTTGGATCAATGCACTAGATATGTGTGTATGTGGGGTTTCGATCTCTGTTCAGAATGATATTACCTAGCTGCTAGCACGGTGGCAAGTACACAGTTCTATGATACACGGTCCAGATATACACGTTTTTACTTCAAATTACTAGACCCTGGAATGGGGAATCGCATATCACTATCGTATTTCTTTTTTTTCTCCGCGGGGTTCGTTCGGATATTCGTGGCCAGTCAGTGAGTTGAGTGAGTGGTGGGTGATGAGAAAGCCGATCGGATGGACGCCCGCAATGCAACGTAACGTAACCTCCGCTCGACTTTCAACCTCCACTTCTGTCCAGTAGTCTACACTCCAAACTATTCGACCACGTGAAGCCGAGCAAGAATCCCACTGTCGTGCGTTTTCTAAGCGCTACAACACACGTCCTAGCTCGCGAGACTGTCACCTAAGACGGAGATGCTAATTTTGTGGAGAGAGGGTGCTCGTGATCTTGGTTGTAAATGTGAACGTGGCATAGCATCGGCTGTGTGTGGATCGTGCCGGATGATCAAAATCTCACGTATGTATTGTACGGAAGCTGGTGTATATACGAAATGGGACGTAGCCTTGTATCAGCACGGTGGCACTGCATCAGTACCAGCCTTTGACACTTTGCGGACCACTAAGAGTGTACCACCTGACCAAATAGCCTCATCCCTAGTAATAGAATCAGACATGCCTGTCCGGATCGTTAGTGTGCGAATTTGCCGTGGATATGCGAGTTGAGGGCTCCTGTACTGGCGCTCACCATATGCTGGTGTGCTGTCTGTCGTACTAGTGAGTACTTGATACCGCGCAACAGTGCACCACGATTCAAGCCACGAAGCCTCAAGAGCTCGTAAATGTACCGCAATACCACCAGCCAGCATCACACTACACTATACTACAGTATACTCGCCACCCGAGGCCTTGCGTTGGCAACAAGCCCATTGTCCACTGTCCCTTCGTGCCCCAATGTCTCAGTATCATCTCCACGCTCCATCGTCTTGATTCAACAAGCACGAGCAGGAAAGCGCATCTTAGTCGACTACGAAGGCCGGAAGCTCCGGTCCGCGTTCCTTCAGCAGCATGACCAGGCTTGACCGTAGCATTTCCGACTCTTGAAGAATAACCGGACCGGTGCTTAGATCCGACGTATGAGTAAAGTGCATTGCATAGGAAACTATGGCCCATGTTCGCACCGTAAACGCCCAGCTCGGAGTCACGATTCACTGTCCTTCTAGAAGAGGGTACGCTGCTTCAGCTGGCCTGTTTTGAGCTCTGTTTGCTGGCTTGCATCACTTGTTGTTGTCCCTGTAGTATTTGACCCTCGCAAAATCGACTCAGAAACACGAACAGGATTAAGTAAAATTCCGTAAACCTCTAAAGATGCCATAAGCTTCTTTTTCCAGGGCGCTTCACCAACCCCTGTTCACCCAACGCCGTAGGGAACATCCATCTCACCCGAGTGTTCCCATATGCTTTCGTGTCTTAACGTCGTCGAATGAAACCAAACCAACACCATGAAATGAAGAATGCCGCCTGATCATGATAGCGTAAGAAAAACGGAAAGAGCACAAATCCAATTATTGCGAATAGTAGACTGCAACTGTGAAGTCGAAGATGACGACAGAAGAGATTAGTCGCCGCCATCGAAGATGTATGTACAAAACACCATTCATGCATGGCTCAAAGAGGTATAACATAGCGCATCTAGCAGTAGATTTCGTTGCGCCTGAATCTCATGATTCGAGACAACACACGGCTACTGCGGCACCGAAAATGGCCGATTCAACAGCGACCTCCAGGGATATCGATTTCGGCTCGGCACCGGAGGCGGTCGTGAGTTCGTCGAGGTGCGACTGGCACAATTCTCGGAAGAGTGGATATTTTTCGATGACAGATCCATTGCAGCCGATTGCCATACGTCCAGCGGTCGCTGGAGTCAGGCTTTCTGATTTGATGCGAAGATCCCACAGAGAGTGGATGCCTGCTGCTAGGAAGGCTGCCGCGCGGTGAGACACAAGCTGGGAGACTTGACGGATGAAATGGATATCGTTGTGTGTAGGAGGTTTACTGAGGGGATGTTTTGACTGAAAGAGAGCAATGGCGTTGCTGAGGGGTTTCGACTCATCCATTTCCATGGCTGCAAGTGTTCCAGTGTCTAGAGAGTAGGGTTCGGAGAGCTTCTCGGGAACCTCTCCGCTGAACAGGCCTGCTGTGCGCACTGCCTCGATAATGATTAATCGGACGATTTCTCCGAGATAACGGCCGCTTATCATATGCTCGAACGGTTGGAAATCGGGGCGCACGTGCGTCTCATTGAGTTGTTCGTCCCATCGCGTAGTGGGGAAAATGTTCTTGCCGAACATGCTGAGTTCGGTGTTGACAAGGACATGCGTGGCCTCGTCAAGCCATTTTTGGGGGTAGCCCTTGTACTTGGAAGCCGCAAGTGCCGAAACTGGTAACTGGACTGAAATGTTGAAGCCAGTGCCAAGAATTACTGCAAATCGAGTTGATGGATCCTCATAGGCACGTGACAACAGTGTTGCAGATGAGTCGTTGATGATCGAGTCCATGTGCACTGGAAGGTTCTGGTGACATAATTAGTGTCTTCAGAAAAGTTTCTGTGGAGACGATGACTTACCCTCTTTCTGCATGGGGCCATAATCAGTTCGCTGAGGTCCTGGCCTAGGGTGCCTTCGGTGGCACGGAAGCCCTTGCCCATCGCCAGCAGATTTCCACTGTGGATTGATGTTTGTCTACAGATATGTTAGGGGTTGCTCAATGTGTCTGGAGTGTTGGTGACCTACTCCACAGGAAAGGACCATGCGAGGCCCATGGGGAACTGCTTCGTGCCATTGATCTTCTTTACCTGCGGGTCTGCAATTGCAGTCTCAATTCTCTCGGCCATCCAGTCAAAGAAGGCGGTGCCCTGCAGGTAGCGGACGGAATTGTCGATTTTGTAGCTCTTCATCGTGACAATTCGCATGCTCTTGGTGCCAGTCTGCTTCCCTGTCAACTCGACGACAGCGACACGGAACGTGGACCCGCCGACATCCAGCGCCAGGTAGGTGCCGCGCTCGAGGCCGGTGGGCAGCTTGTGGTTGTAGGAGGGCAGCATGCAGATGTCGCTTGCCTGGAGTTTTGGCGCGAATTGCTCCTGCAGCCTCCCAGACATCTGCATAAGCTGTGCAGTCTTGAGCGGCGCCTCGAGAAGGCGCTGGACTTCACGCAAGAGATCATCCATGGATCGATCGTACGTTCGTACAGCATCTCGTGTACGTTTTCGTGAGGGCAGAGAGGGGAACACAGAGTGAATAAGCGAAGGGAGCATAGCGATGCGTTCTAGAGCCGCGAGTAGGCTCTGCCAAAAGTCGAACATGGGTTTTATATGCCGAGAGCGGTCGTGGGGGGTGGCGGAGGGGACAGTGATGTTGTGAGCACTGTCAGACTCCGGAGTGAGGGCCTTGCGGCGGCTTTTGAAGCGTTTCAGCGGAAGGCAAGGCATGGGGGGACAGATGATTTGTTGATTGATAGTGACAGCGGGGCCAGGCTCTGCGCAATGAGTCGTTTGCAAGCGTATATATCAGACTTGCAGAGGCCAACGAGATCTCCGGGACGATGGCAGAACACAAAGACTTCAGGCGGGCCGGTGGCATTTGACGACCAATGTCGCAAATGGCCGTGGAGCATGGTTGTACGGCGAGTGAGCATATAGGAGAAGGTTGTATCCGCTAAACAGAGCGTTCCTAGGAAAATCCTCCGGCGGTGGTGCGCATGCCCGCCGCTGAGGCACGGCAACGTAAGGGTGGCGGGTGTGTGGATCCAGGCAGTGGGCAGAGGGAGGTTGGGACGGGAATGCCTCGACGTGGCAGGCGGGCAGCAGGCTCGCATCCCTACTCCATACTCGCTCGCGTATGCTCTGCCAGGCACGCTGCGATAGCCACAGGCCATTCAGACGTCGACGCAGGGCGGCGATGATGGCGAAGCTGGCGGGGGTTCTTGGGGGGATGGGATGTTTCGAGATGGCCATGCTACCGTTACCTTCGTTTCACGCACCAGTCCGCATTAGGGAGGGGACGTTGGCCGGAAGAAGCGCGATAGGAGCAGCGCCGCGGCTCGATTCAACCATATTGCTGCAACTGCGATCGTCACGGGTGCGGGCGGGCAGTGGGGATGCCACACTGCAACCGCAATCAGAGCCGTCGCATCGCTGAGATTGGGTATTATTCCAGGCGACATGAAGCTGCGAGGTTGAGATGGAATCGCGTCTTCCACTTCCAAGCATCCCCAGGGCAGCGGGATCTAGCAAGTGCACGTGCCTCTTCCGCGAGGTGCAGGCTAAGCGCCAGATCTCCGTGCCGTTCAATCGCTGATGCCAGCGCCAATCCGGCAACCTCTTCTCTCGCGATAGATACGGTTATATCCGACACCACACAGTGCGCTGTTCACATTAACATTTACCTGGGAGCCCTGCATGCGGAGGATCAACGAAACTCGGATAGCCCGCTAGATCACCAGGCCAGGCCACCAAGCCACCAAGCCACCACGGCTCCGGTGTAACCAGCCGAACTCTCCACTTTCTAGCCTGTGACTCGGAGGAGATGCTTGATCAGATCTGGCACGCACATGACTGCGCTATCGATCGGTCGAGGGCTGGGTGCACTGAAACACTCATTCCAGGGAAGGCGAGAAATAACCCAAGTTGCCGTTGCGCTCGGCACAACTACTTTCACTCGTCTGATCTAGATACGAGGCCTCCAGAAATGCTAGTCATAATACCAAGGGCGGGGTGGCATTCACGACTATCCAATATCTCGAAGGTAAGCGGTAGACACATGTCGAGATGCATGTCTTGATCAAAGTCCAGGGGGTACGGAGCATGCACGCTGTCACTGTGGCACCTCTGTAAATTATGTGCACCTTGTTTGCAGACTGATTGGTATCATGTCAAACATTCATTACAATTCCACTAGTTTGTAAACCTGTGCTACTATGGGCACAGCGCACAAAACACCAAACTCCGGAGACACCGGCTCGTGCACCATCATGCTCCAAATTAAGAAAGGGGGATATCGTGCAGAGACTTGTAAGCGAGTGCCAGAGGCGTGACCGTAGTTGTTATACCTCTGCTGAAACATTTACAGAAAAATCCTAGCTCCCAAGCGGGAGTCCGGATAAGAGATATTTCAAAGCAACATGGACCACTGGTGACCCCGCTTTGAAATTGAGAACCGTTAACATCGAGTGACTAGGCTGAATGGTTCCAGAATTGCTTCGAAAGATTCCAACAGGCTGCTTAGACTTTCTCAGACAGCTCGCCTGCAGTAGCAACATGTGCCTTGGGGGCTACTTCTTCCTTGGTCTCATCGGTGAAGGCAAGATCCTTTTCCAACGACACTGTGTCCTCGACCTTCCACAGAATGACCGGGAGGGCAATGACAAGACTTCCAGGGAGGAGAGCCCAGTTGGATGCAAACATGTTCATGTAAGGTATCTTGTTCTCGTCCAATCTCCAGGAGATAGCAGCACCAGCGGACTGAATGCCCTTGTAGAAACCCGCGAAGTTCGCAAGCTTTCGTCCGTTGTTTGTCAAGGCACCCATGAACCTGTATGGCTATTAGAATCCTTTCGGGATCGCTTCGATTGATTTCAAAAACTTACCAATAAACACAAGTCTGCCATGCCGCGTCGGTAAACCCGTAGAACATGTATAGAACGAACGGACCACCATAGCCCTTGTCTGACCAATCCTTCTTTTCGTTCGCCTTGTCTTCCGCCCACGCGCGATTGTAGGTTTTCTGAAACTTATAGCCGCAACCCCAGACGATCATGATGACAGAGAAAAGGGCCACCCAAGCACCCTTGGCACGCGTTGAACGGCGAAGGCTCTTTGAGTCAAGCGCATATCCAAAAATGTACGCACCAACAATCTGCATGATGTAATAGACAACGCCATTCAAAGCCCGGGTCCGAGTGTTGAAATATGCGGCGTTAATTTCCGTGAAGTGGTAGGCATAGAACCAATTCGAGGCAAAGAACATGGGGAAAAGAGCAAGAATGTATGGATCTGTGAAGAACGTCTCGTAGAGACCCATGATCTCAGTTTTCCACGTAGGGTGCTTCATAACAATGACTTTGGAACCGTCATGTCGGATAACGTTCTTGGCGTCAACAAGAGTCCATGACAGAGCAGCTCCGATGAGGGTGAGAATGAGGAAACCAACATAGGTGCCGTCGGTAACTGTACCGCTGGCCTTAGTGTTTATGTTTTGGCCAAGTGGGATCTGAAAGACAATTAGAAACATTGCAAATTTAAGCTTGTAACGCAACATACCAAACTTCCAATGACAGCACCGAGATTGAAGATCATCCAAAACCACGAAATGTAGCGGCCTTTGGACTCTTCTGGTGGGTAGGACATCATGATTGCACCCTGTGCACACCACAGCAGACCGGCGCAAACACCGAGCAGAGCGCCGGCGAAAGTGGTGAAACCCAGATTCTGCGTATGGTTGTAGCTAAGAAAGGAGCCGACGTAGACAGAGTAACCAATGCCTCCAAAGCACAATGCAGTGCGGATACCGAGCTTGTTGGTAAAGGTGCCGGCGAAGAATCCGACCACGGCGAAAGTGGAGTACAGTGCAGTATTGGCATTGTTGTTCGCCTTGGGATCGAGCTGGCCGCCGCCTCCCATGCCATTGAGGGCATTGAACATGCCCGGGCACATGAAACAGACGAAGGAAATAATGACGAGCTGGACGGGCGGCGAGGCATACCAGGGAAACTTGTAGCCAAAGAGGCTTAAACGCTTGTACATCCAGGAATCGGGGAGTGTTAGGGTGCCAGTGGGCTCATGCAGCGAGTGGTCAGGCGTGGCTGAAGCCTCGTGGGAGAGCTTCGTCGCACCGTGGGTTTCCGCTGGTGTAGCCATTGTGTGAGGGAAGGCAGTCGCCGGGGGCCGTCTCGGTGTGAATTTGTCGTGAGGAAAGTTCAAGTGTCAAGCGTCGATCAATTGTCGCGCTTGGAGAGTATGGGGGAAGGTGGCAGCGAGCGAGGAGTGGGGAACCTGAGCACACTCAGGGTGTCGACCGAGCGTCGGGATATTAAATACTAGAATCTCGCGTCCACAGGCAAATAGTGGTTGGCAGCGAAGGAGCACCGGCGACGAGGGTCAGCAGCCACTTTAAGCAGAGCTCGGGGCTGGCATTCAGGGCCCAGCATTCACTTCGACCTCCTAAGCTAGCTGTCTATATCGGGACACAACCAGCTCCTAATCCTGCACGCGACACCGAGTGGGGTGAGCACTCACGCCTCGAAATGACTGCGGGTGAGCGTTGTGCGCGCCGGTTCGACGCCGCCAACAGCACAAGCACGGCTACCCGCATCGAACCCAGCCTGCAACACCACCACCACAGCGTCTCCGAACGAGCTGCACCTTCTCGGGAGGCGCTCGTGGTTTTCGGATGGATAACCTCGTCTCAAGCCTGTCCAGCCTGTCCTCAATGCTGATTAGACACATAAACCACAGCGGGGTTGGTCTGAGCGGCGTCCTCGGCCGGGGTATGCAGCCAACGGGAGACCATTAAGGGCCAGCCCCCCCAGCCCAAGCGATAAGCCACGTCTGTAACGCCTTTTAGCAGGAATGTAACCTCAACCTCACGTCTCGACCACATTCGATGCTTTTCTTATCACAGCCCTGAGCATCACCAGCCCACACCAGTTATGCCTCCATGGGCTAACGTCTGCAACAGACTGCAAGCTAAACTCCACCTCCCTCTTCTGTATCAGCAGCAATAGTTCTCGTGATAGCTAACTCATGTCGCCGTGACAGTAACATGGCAGCAAGCCGTGTGGTTCGGGAGATTGGCGTGTTGTACAACCATGTTCACCTCACCATCCATTGCACTGCAGCGTAGTTAGTTTGTATGACCGCCGTCGCCGCCTGGTGCCGCAAACAGCCGTAGTCTAGAGCTGAGGGACGTCAATGTGAGGTGATGGAGTGAGTGCGATGTCTGAAGAAACACGTCGCATTCGGCAGCATATCCGCCCTGCCCCACGACAAGAAGGCCCTAGCATACCATTACTCAGAACGAGCATGACCCCCGTTGAGGTGACGTGAAAATACTGCTGTCCGCAGATATATGTCCTCCGCCTGCCTGAACATACTCCCCACAGACCTAGGTATAGGCAAACCACACAACAAAGGATAAATCCCACACATCACACATACATCCACCATGTACGCATATGCACCTAACTCATCGGCATCCAACACCTTACTTACCCTTTGCAGGAGGCTTATTATCAGAGACGATGCAGCTCTTGCATCTCAATACGTTGGCGATTATATCATTGGTTCGCGTGCCTACCCTTGCACTTCTGTCCGACATCAACTGCAACTTGAGGCTAACGGCGAGACATAAGAGCGCATCTCAGCCTTCAATCCGACACCTGAGAGACCTTTCGTCCTGGGCTTGCCCACGGGCAGCAGCCCTGTCTTGATATACCAGCGTCTAGTCGAGCGGTACAAGGCTGGCGAGATCTCGTTCCGCAATGTGGTTACCTTCAATATGGTAAGACCCATAGACCTGCATGAATTGGAGCTTGGCGATGTGTTCCTACGGCGCAGCCTTGAGTGGACTGGCTAACGAGGTGTTGCAGGATGAGTACGTGGGCATACCTCGCGAGCACCCGGAATCGTACCATTCTTTCATGTACAAGCACTTCTTCTCGCATGTCGACGTGAAACCCGAAAACATAAACATCCTGAACGGCAATGCCCCCGACTTGGAATTTGAATGCCAAGAATACGAAGAGAAGATCAAAAGAGTTGGTGGCATTGAGCTCTTCTTGGGAGGAGTTGGACCCGATGGCCATATCGCCTTCAACGAGCCAGGCTCGAGCCTCAAGTCCCGCACCCGCGTCAAGACCCTTGCCTACGACACGATCCTTGCCAATTCGAGATTCTTTGGAAACGACCTCTCTCAAGTGCCAAGGATGGCCTTGACGGTTGGGGTCCAAACGGTATTGGATGTACGTGTTCCCTCTGCATGTTGATAGACAAGCATCTGACAGCATTAGGCGCGCGAAGTAGTCATCATCATCATAGGCTCCCATAAGGCATCTGCACTTCAAAAGTGCATCGAGGGCGGAGTCAATCACATGTGGACCCTGTCGAGCCTTCAGCTACACCCGCATCCAATGCTTGTAGTCGATGAGGACGCGACACTCGAGCTGAAAGTGAAAACTGTAAAGGTACGGAGTGTTTATACATGCACAGCCCCACGCCGATCACTCGCTTACTTGTTTCAAGTATTTCAAGAGCATCGAGATGGTAGCGAGCAAGTTAGGATTTCGCCAAATGCTCCCACGTAAACGGGATTCTGTCATTGAGGACCAAATCTTATTGGCACAGGCCAGCAGCGACAAACTGGCAGTGCCGCAAGTCGAAATATCTCGCACCGCCAGCCCGGTTCTCGAGCCGATGTCTTCTCGAATTTCCAGCGAAGCCCCGCGAGTGCAGGATTCGATCGAGGACCCGCCGTTGCTAAACATGCACGCACGTATTGCTACATAGTGGGGAAGTGTAGGGATGGGTAGACAAGGCTGTTTCAATAGGCCGCTGGCCATAAGTGTGTTTCACAGCACTGGATTTTTGTTTTCTTGGGTTCCGGCGAGTATTAAATTTTGGGCTTTCAAATTGGATCGTCTTGTTTCCTGGGAGCAATGGCAATTTTCATACTAGAATTGGATGTTGATGGCCATAAGGATGTACGATGATATTGATGAGAAGCATGATTATGATACCCGTGTATTCGTAAATGGTAAACGTACCTGTATTTATTATTCAAAGTATTTATGTAAATAGAATATATTTGTTTATACATGAATTTCCTCGTCTGTTGATTAGGTGACTCGCGTTCATAAAACTTACCTTGGAGGTACGATTTCTGATCCTCAAGTCTACTTACCTAGTTTCATAAATCAGTAGAGCACTGAAGAGAAGGACTATAACAGTGGTCTGGTGTCCAGCGAAGCTGATGAATAACTGACATTTCACAGACTATGACTAAGCAAGGCGCATGTGCATTCTCCGGAGTCGAGCTTGCCGAGGCTCATCGCGTCAACATCCATGGTTCACAAGCTAGTCTAGCTCCTGATTCCCATCGTCGAGTCGACAACATCACCCCGTGCAAGCATGGTCCTGACAATTCGCATTCACTCCAAGCAACTCTCGCAGAATGTCGTCGTCCAGCGCGTCCCAGCCATCTTCCTCCGGTGAACCTAAGCAAATCGATCCTATCTTGCGCAATGCGCTGCGATACACTGTCAGCCCAAGAGAGTACCAGCTCCTCCATCAGTACCTTCTATCTCGCGCTTCCGCCGTCCGCAAGAGAACGCCGCCTCCTCGCCGATACGAAGCCATCTCCAAGGGAACCGACGATTACAATGCTGCGGCGATCCGTGCATCACTGCGACTCGCCGTTGTCACATTCTCGGGCCTCAAAGCATGGGAACTGATCTCTACCAAGGTTCTGGCGCGGGGGACAACGACGAGGTAATTTCCAGTTGCTTCTTCTTCATACAGCCTGTACTGATACCACCCACAAGACCGCAGCGCCGTGTCCCTATATGGAAGTCCTCCAATGTCCGATTGACAGGCTCCCTCTCCCTCATACTCCTTTTCCATCGGCTCCTACGACGCTTCTTCACTCGACTCCGCGAAAGTCTCCTCAGTAACGATGCGAAACCTTTTCGCCGACGCAATCCCCGCACGGCTAGGTCCTTGACCTCGAAAATTGCCCCTGCGATCGGTTCAAGCCTGGCGGGTTTCTTCCTCGCAGTATACCCAGGTGACCAGCTAAGGATTACAATGGCAATATACGTCTTCACAAGAGCGCTGGAGTTTTGTTACAATTATTTAGAAGACCAAGGCTATACCCGCAACAAGCCAAATTGGTTTGGATCCTGGTTGTTGATGCCAGTGGCTTCTGGACAGCTGCTCCACGCGTTTGTGTTCGATCGCGACTGCTTCCCCGAGGCATATGGAAAGTTTATACTAAACAACTCCCCGGAGTATATTCAGAAGCGACCTCAAGACTACCCCAACACCCTCCAATGGCCCTCCACCTTTAGCATCGTTGACAGCTTGGCTCAAATATCGAAAATGCGATGGCCACCATTCGTATCCCCTATTCTCTTTCCGGTCACCGAGACGCTACCAAAGAGTCTTGCTGCAATCTCGCCCGTTACCTCTCCCGCCCACCCTGCCATCAAGTCCCTATCTTGCGCTTTACTTCACCCCAACGACCCCTCATGCATACGGACTTACGTGACTTACTGGATTCGGGCTTTCCCCAAGGTCGCGCGGTTCTTTACCATCTTTCTGACAGCAATGAGTGTCCCACGCTACAAGGCATTCCTAAACTCGCCGATATCTACCGTTAATCAACTTGCGAAAAGCATTCTCCGTATGTCGCTATTCATCTCTGGCGCAATCGGAACCAGCTGGGGATCTATATGCTTGTTCCAAAACATCTTCCCTAGGACTTTCCTCCCTACCCAACGCTGGTTCCTCGGTGGCTTCCTGGGCGGCATGTGGGCATTCCTGGAGCGCAAGAAGGGTCGTGCGAACTTTATGTACTCCGCACGTATGTCCATCGACTCGCTTTGGAAAGTCGGTACCAAGAGGGGTTGGTGGCGGGGCGTCAAGAACGGTGATGTTCTTCTATTCACGCTAAGTCTAGCGACTATCAATGTGCTATATGAGATATCTCCACGCTCTGTCAACAGCGGCGTGGCACGGAAGGGTCTAGGAGTTCTCAGGGGCGAGGGTTGGGTTGACAGGGCGGCACTACCGCGAGAGGGCAAAGGCAAGGCATCCGATAAATCTGAGGAATAGAGCAGTAGTATCATTTGATGCGTGCACGGTGTAATGAATAATGACTGGTTGTATGCCTACGGAGGAGGCTTTTTGTTTACTATGAAGTTCTATTTTGTAGTTAATGTAATATTCTGGATACTCTTCATCTATTTTCAAACCCCTTACTTTTATCTAGCAACTCCTAGTCCCTGACTTCACTTGCCTTTACCCCCATCGAGCAATTCCTCGGACTTTGTCGCTAGTCATGCAATCACGTGCTATCCTGCCAACTCGGCGATAATCGGAGATTGATAAGGAGATCTGATAAAACCCTCGACATTTGGAGTTCCATCTTGTTCAACATCCAACATTTTCACCTACAGAACCGCATTTGCTTTCCCTTCTCCCAAATTATACACACGATGGCGTCTAAGACCGGAGAACCCGACTACGTATCCGGCGGCCTCGGTGCCGACGCTGCCGCGGATGCCGGAGCTTTTCTCGAGAAGCAAGCTGCTGCGGCGAAGCAAGCTGAAACAGCTTCATCTACGGAGCCTGTAGAGAAGAAAGAGTCTCCTGTGGTTGAAGATGAGAAGAAGGTCGTGCCAAGTGAGGCTGTAACAGAGAAAAAGATAGAAGAGCCCGCCACAACAACAGAAACATCCGCAACCGCAGCCACAGCAACCGCTCCCATCCCAGCGGCACCAGGCCCGGATCCAACGCCAGCAACCTCATCCTCCACAGAACCGACCTGGCCTGAGACCCCCGCCGATCACCCTCTGAAGCAATTCTTTGATTCCATCACGGCCCTCACCGAAGAAGCCTCTCACAGCGAAGTCTATGGGCTGACCCTCTCTCCTGAGACACCCTTCCACACCAAACTTATCCTCCAAAAGTATCTTCGTGCCAACGCAAACGACCTAGCCAAAGCGAAAGCACAGCTCCTCGAGACGTTGAAATGGCGTAGGACGTTTGAGCCAAGGAAAGCGGTGGACGAGACGTTTGATAAAGAGCGGTTCGATGGATTGGGGTATATACTGGAATTGGAGGACGTGCCTGAGAGCCAGAATGAACGAGATGTTGTCACTTTCAATGTTTATGGGGCCGTTAAGGACAACAAGAAGACTTTTGGTGATGTGGACGGGTGGGTTTAATGCTCCGGATTGATCAACGTGAAGCTAACTTGTGGAATAGTTTCCTCCGCTGGCGTGTCGCCCTCATGGAGCGTTCAGTGCAGAGACTCAACCTCGCGAATGCTACAAAACCCATCCCCGATTTCGGACAAGGTCCGGATCCCTACCAGGGCATCCAGATCCACGATTACCTGCAAGTGGCCTTTTTGCGCATGGATCCCGGTACGCTCCATTCATTTTTCACCCTTCCTTGTCCCCTTTACCATGTCTCTCCTTTTCCCGGGTAACGCCCTTCTAATTAACCATCTAGACATCCGCGCGGCCTCCAAGAAAACCATTGACGTCCTCGGCGCTCATTACCCAGAGACGCTCTCCCGAAAATTCTTCGTTAACGTTCCTGTGATTATGGGCTGGTTGTTTGCAGCTCGAAAACTAATCGTCGCGCCAGAGACAGCGAAGAAGTTCACCATGCTGAGTTATGGCAACCAGTTGCTGCCAGAACTGGGGCCAAGCATTCCCAATGTGTATGGA
Source organism: Beverwykella pulmonaria (assembly GCA_001599595.1). Classification (NCBI taxonomy): domain Eukaryota; kingdom Fungi; phylum Ascomycota; class Dothideomycetes; order Pleosporales; family Melanommataceae; genus Beverwykella; species Beverwykella pulmonaria. The sequence goes on from BCHH01000002.1 coordinate 2,147,790, forward strand.
GGAACGGGTGGGGAGTTGGCGGAGGTAGGGGAGGCGTTGAAGGTCGAGTAGATAGAGTGAGAAAAGATAGAGACATCACCAGAGTGGATGCATATATCCTGGAGGGAGAGAGTGGAAGTAATCGTCATGACGCTACGAACGACCTGAAAGAGAAGAGTTTCGTCAGTGGGATAATATCTGTGCATATTTGCATAGTCAATTGGTTGTCTTCTTGTAGTTTGTAGTATACCCTACTCGCTAGAATCGATTTGCGAAATACAATTAACTTAGGTTATGGATGGCTGGGGGTCTACGATGCTTCCTAGGTCTCCATGGTCATCAGTCAGATCATAAGTAGCCTTCCCTCATTCACATAGATTGATCTACTACCTGTTCCTAAAATTTATAGATACTGCCGAATTGAGATTATGTTTACTGTAAAAGTGAAGGACAAATGCATATCTGAGTGTGGATGACTAATATGGCGAGGCTAAATTGCCGATATCAATTCGATTAATGCTTGCCAGTTCCTCTCCACCACGCATTTTAGCATCTCAATCATGGCAGAGCAGGAAGGGAAGGTTGTGATACTAACGGGTGCATCGCGAGGTGAGGCGGACGTCAACCCCACTAAACTCTAAATTTCCATCCTCTGTTCATTATCCAACTCATTCTTTCATTGCGCATCTGAATAACTTATATGTTTCATTACTTGCGCGATCATCAAAGCCCACAACTCTTTCAATTTTAACCCCTAAAAACTCTAATCAAACCCCCTAACAACCTACCAGGCATCGGCCTCGCCACAGCCCACACCCTCCTCAGGTCCCCTTCGACCCACAAACTTGTCGTTATATCGCGCACGCACGCCGCCCTCGACGCCCTACACTACCAGTACCCCTCTCAAGTTGAAGTCTTAGCCGGCGACCTGTCCGACTTTTCCCTCAAGCTCCCTCAAAAAGCCGTGGAAATCGCGATTTCAAGGTGGGGAAGGTTAGATGCCCTGATTGTGAATCATGGAACCCTGGAGCCCGTGAAGAGAATCGCCGACGTGGAGGTCGCAGAGTGGGAGAAGGGGTTTAAGGGGAATGTTACGGGTGCTGTGGCGCTGGTATGTATTTGTTTCTCTCTCTTTAGATGCTGCAACGATGGGGAAGTCACATGATCTAGAGCAGAACAGAGGACTTGATGAACGAGCTACTAGCTAACATCAACAACTAGATCCAAGCCGCCATCCCCTCCCTCCGAGAGACCAAAGGCCGCATAATCCTTACAAGCTCTGGCGCCTCCATAACAGGCTATGTAGGCTGGGGTTGCTACGGTGCCTCAAAAGCCGTGCTCAACCACCTTGCGCTCACACTCTCTGTTGAAGAACCCCTCATAACCACCATCTCGATCCGACCGGGTGTCGTGGACACCGAAATGCAGCGCGAGATACGCGAGGTGCATGCTGAAACCATGAGTGAGGCGGATAGAGACAAGTTCGCAGGGTTGAAGAGGGATGGAGGGTTGTTGAGGCCGGAGCAGCCCGGGGGGGTGATTGCGAGGGTTGCGGTGGAGGGAGATGTGGGGGGGTTGAGAGGGAGGTTTGTCAGCTGGAATGATGAGGCGCTTAAAAGCTTTCAGGGGGAATGAGAGGGCGTGGGGAGGGCGTAGTCGTGCGGACAGAGAATGGAGAAAAGGATAAATAATCACGCAGCTCAAATTAACAAGACATGCGTTCGCTGGTATCCTTGCCGCCAGAAAATTACATGTTCAGTTTTTATGGGGCAGAAATACCCGTGATAACCGTTAACGCTCGCCCGCATTTCCCAGATACTACTCATCGACATTAAGAGTCGCCTATGCCCCCTTGTTTCCGTATATCACTAGCAGAGAACGCCAAAATGAGATATGGCAGGGATAGATAGCAAGTTTATCACAAGGGTGCCAAAAACATCCACCCATCACCATCATATTCCTCCACAATACTGTAACAAACCTCAATCTCCAACTTGATACACGATTAATAAGCGCCCACTTCTTGGCCCTCTTTCGCGAGGGTTTCAAAGACCCTTGGTGGTAATTTGTATCGGATTAGACCGGCGAACACCATGAGATCCTTGGCCTTCTGCAGCAACTGATCTGCCAAAGCACGTCGAGTCGGGTCCTCGAATTGACCGCTGAGAAGGACTTCGCGGTGCCGACTACAGCAGCCAATGCACCATAAGAGAACGCTCCCGATGTTGCGTGCAATTTCGGCAGGGAAGGCCGAAAAGTTGTTTGCTGATGCACGGATCTCGGATAGGTTGCCTCTGCTTTTGAGCGGAAGGATGTTGAGGCTTTCGACGAGCTGTTCGGGCAGGTTAGTGAGTTCAGAGGTATAAACGGGCGCAATACGGGAGGAAACTTACATCGAGAGCTTGCATGTAATGACGCGCCTCAATAACTTTCTTCGCGGCGTTCAGTGTAGAAAGGATACCCAGAGTGTGACGGTTGTCATGCGAGACCTCCCTCCACCACAGCGCGTTGTTGTCGTACAAGAGAATGACCTTTTGAGCCAACTCAATTGGATCATCCGTTCCGAGCATACTCAAGCCTGACGAAGCAGCCTCAGGTGCTTGTACGTCCGCAGTGGCTAGTCGTGGCTTCAAGGGCTCGAGACGAAGGGGTTCCTGACCAAGGTCCACAGAGAGAGCTTCTGCTAGGGCGCGATTGAGTATCGTTACTACACCGTCATATTGCCCGGCGAGATGGCATAACAGAACGGCATCGTTCGTGCGTCCGTTATCGTCTGCCATCTTGGCTGCCTCGTGAGTAATAGCGGCTATCATAGCATTATTACCGGTTAGTCCAATTAATGAAACCCGCTCCTGAATCAAGCCCGGAGTGCTCTGTCCATTGGACTTCACATCACCCAACAGCGTTGCAAATTCTCGTGTCTCAAGAACAAGCTCGCGTAGAGCTTCGTGGCAGAGTTCGGCCTGTTGCTTGCCCGCTTCACCAGGGAGGTCGGCATTCAAGTGAATCAAGATCAGGTACTCGGCTGCAGCATCTGCCCTCGCGGCGCGGAAGTCACTGGTGTAATGACCAACTATCCTGCCAAAGTTGATTTGCGGAAGTTGCCGTGTGGTGTAAGTGAGAATTTCTGAGCCGGAAGTGTTCCAGTCCGACACACGTAGAAGTCCGTAGTAATCTAGGGCGATCGCGAAGTGAACGGCAGAGACATAATTGTTTTGATAGAGGTAGTTGATCGCTTGCTCAAACATACCAGCCAGCGTGGTGAGGTAGAAATAGACCCCATAACCACCAGCAGAATCCGCAGCATCGGACATGAAATGACGTTGACCGATATCTTTGATTGTCGTTCGCAGCTCCTCTAGGCCGAATATCTCTCCAGCATTCTCCTCGGCCCGGTTCCCTTCTCTCGCGAGATTGAATTGAAGCCAGACCCAGTCGTCCAAGGTTTCCTTTAGCGGATCTAGATTTCGGCGGGTCATCTCGCACCGACCGATGATTTTGTAACAAGCCATACGGTATGGGTCGTTGGTGGGGGCAATCCGAGCACGCTGAGCAAACACATGATTGATCTTTTGCTGCAGCTCGGGGCTGAGGCGTCGGTCGGGATCGCTAGCATAGTATGTGATGGCAGCGAGGAAATTCCTGTCGTTGTTCTGAAAGAAGTTCTTCTTGCTGCGGACATACTCGGCGGCATCGGCGGTTAAGCCAGCTCGGAGGAGGTAGAATACGATGACCCATGGGTATTCATCGCCTTCGCCACCAATTTTCTGGAGCTGCTCCGTATCTGTCCCAAGCTCTTTGAACTCCAACTTGACCCTGACAAAACCGCGAATACGATTCAGGGTTGACGGAACACCTCCAACTTGGGCTTCTCGGGCGTGTTTTCTTATCGCAACTTCGACGTCTTCCAGGAACTTATTCTCTAAGAATTTCCGTGAGCCGTCCAGGATCTGCTTCCGAATCTTCACGGCGTTGACGGAGTTTGGTGCTTCATCTAGATATTCCCGAGCAAAGCAGCGTTCCCGGGGCGTGTTATTTCGGATAGACGGTGCGAGTGAATCATCTTTCTCCCCGGTAATAGAGATGAGCGCATTATACGCATTGATGAAGTGATCGGTGTTTTCGGTGCCGGACTGAGTTTCCACGTTGGAAAATGCGCGGAGGATGGGGAACGAGGCTTCGCTTTGTCTCGTCACGTTTAAATCCTTGACCTTTTCCATGAACTTTTCCTGTTTGTCCCGTGTGAAACGATCCTCAGGACCAACCTGACCGCCTAGCATGGACTTGTCTGGAGAATCTAAGCTGCCCGGTGCCCGCTTCTGATTCGGGGAGAGTACAGAGCCAATGACAGGTGCACCTGAAGCCCCAAACGATGTGCCATTTGTTGATGCACCTTTGACTCCCATAGAGCGACCCTTGCGCGTAGATTTGCCAAATGCGCCACGAGCACCTGTGTTGCCATATACACTCTGTGAGGCAGCCATCTCTTCACTCTGTCTACCCAGACCAAAGTGTTCGTAGATCTTCTTCCGCTGGTTATCCCACTCGATTTGGACGTTCTCCTCGAGAAATGTGTCAAAGTCCCGCTTGGACTGCTCCAGTCCTTCTTGTATTAAGGCCAAGGTTGACTGCGAGTGAAGGTTCGAGATGTATCCTTCGACGTCTGTGTCAAGGATGTTCGATGCGGGTCCAGCGGTGCTGAGTCCTGCTTGTGTGCTAAATTGGTTCAGGTCGCGAAGGGTGCTGCCAATCTTCACCCCCGAAGCGGAGAGGAGATAGTGTCTGCTTCTCGATTAGCATTGTGCAGACTGCCAGGAATAGGATGAACGTACGCAGCACGATCTTGGCCTTGACTGGCTGAGGGCCCGCCAGCGCCCAGGTTGCGGACTTTCCGAGCGATGTCGCCCAGGCCAAGCTGCAGAGTCGGCAGTTGATCGAAGCTGTTGAGTCCATTTTCTCCAGCATTGCGCTTGCGGCCTCGTTCAAGCAAATGATCAAAGTGAGCAGAACGGCCAGCGGCAGTGCCAGCGGTTGACTGCGCCAATGGGGCTCCTGGCTGCTGCTGCTGCTGCTGTGTCCCCGTCGAACCCAACCAGGAGCCTCCTGTGCCCGTTTGTTGTGGATTGAGTAATGGATTTGTTGTGGTCGATTGCTGGGGCTGACTAGCGGTCGTAGAAAGGGTTAAGCCGCCAGCTTGTGGTTGGGACGTTGTCGGGGGAAACGAGAATGTCGGGGTGGATGTTGCTGCTGGTGCTGTCGTCTTTGCCGCAAATGAGGCACCCAAACCTCCCAAGCCTCCTAGACCTCCACCCAAGCTAGGAGTTTGCGGCGCGCCAGTGGAAGCTGTAGAGGCTCCAAATGGATTGGCAGCCGGGGCGGACGACGTGCCTGTACCGCCAAACAGAGGCTTGAAGGCGGGCGCGCCTGAAGCTGCGGTTGCACTCGATGCAGGCTGGCTCGCACCGCCAATGTTGAAGAAGGACGACATGGTGGTTGTTTGCGTGGGCGAGGGAGAGAGCGCGAGGGCAGCGGTGTGGTGTGCGCAGGCAGATGGACTTCAGTTCGCGAACATGGCTGCCGTGCAGCGTTTGTTTTCTTTTCGGGGAAAGCTAGAAGGGCAGGGGTCTGCGTTATCCGCGCGGCTAGTCCAGGAACCACAGCCACTAAACGCTCGTGGCACGGTGAATGAAGGCGGCAGTGAAGGAAGACTGTTTATTTCCAGCTCACAAGATACCCTTTTCCATCTGCTTGCATCCTCTGGTGAGAATAAATGAACGATTTATGATTACAAGTCAGCGCAAACTAACACGCTGCTGACCTAAGTCAACCCTCATTGTTCCCAGGATGTCGGATCTCATATCCATATTTCAACGCAATCTAGCAAACCGGCCTATGTATAATTAAGTCGTGAAACCTACCTGATGTGTTCTGCATATTCGCTCTTGTTTTATAGCTTCCTCCCCCACGCAACGAAAAGCGCCTACTTGGGCTTCCTGCCGATACAAACGATCATATCACACCAAGCGGATACTGGCCCCATCCCCCCATTCCCCATGTTCGCATATTTCGACCATCTAATAGGAAATCGGCCAGCACCGATAAGATGGACTATATGTGGAATCGACCAAAAAAGGCTAGGTGGTCTCGCCACACCAACCTCGATGATCGCGGCCCGGATGGTACGCTAGAGTACGGGTTTCCCTCGGTAGGCCGCCAAGGCACGTCGAAGCGGTACGATGTCAGGACCCGGAAATACTGCAAGCGGTATAGAGAGATATGGACGGACGCCTTGTGGCCTGATGAACCAAACGAATATTACACCTATGCTTATGCACTGGGAGATATCCGTGGAGTGTGGATGCAGTACTCCCCAGAAACATGGGCGGCACTTTTTGGGCAGACTTCCAGGCCAACTGGGTGGGAGCATGGACCGTATAGACAGTGAAAGTTCAGTCTAGACAGCCTTCATGGAATGCTTCCCAGATAGTTTCGGAGGACTCATTGGCACCCACGATTTGCTTACTTCGTCTCGCCGTCGGTATAAGCGCCGCCTTGTCAATCAACTTGGAGCATTTGGCGCAAGAAGATGCATTTACTGTTTTGTATGCTGCAATCATGTCCTAGAAAGACTATTGTTAGAAACCGCAATATAGTTTGCAGATAGAGAGAGAGAGTGCATACCAGCAGATACTTGAAGTCGTTTGCCTGTGGACGTGACGAGATGCATCTTGTGATGGCTAGGAACGGCTCAACGGTCCCTAAACATTCTACGTTGAGTTTATGCCGGCCGTTTGCTTCGTGTTCGATGACAACGTGTATTTGAAGCTGGAGGCTCCTGGATACGAGTTTAAACTAGGCATTGATTAGAATAATGAAGCGAGTTGAGGGCGAACACGAACCAGTAGATCTTGGTTATCGTTTTTTGTGAGCACCTTGATATTAGGATAGGTTTTTTGGAACTCCAGGATCGTTCGTGATACATCTTCACTGGTAAGATGAACGAATGCATCCTCCGGTTTTTGCGTTCCCCTGTCCCTGCGCTGCGCAGCTTCTTTCTCCTTTGCTTGGGTTTCCACCCATCCGTACTTTGGGATACTGACGTTCGGACGTAGATCTGGGTCCTTACTCAAGCTTTGTGTCGTATGCTCGAAGATGGACTGGATGTCTTGACTATGCCATTGATCCCCGAAGGACCTGATATCATTTTGCGATCCAACCACGGCCTTCTTGAAGGCTTGGTACATAGCAGGATTGCTGGCGGAGTTGGAGATGAACGGCATCATTACGCGTGGAAGATTTAGTCGGAGATTCGCAAGCTAGGTGTGAGTTAGATAAATCTGCCTTAGAGGGATATTGCGCACGTACATCTTCTTGCAGCGCCTCAAGCCGCGCGAGTGCTGCTTTGCATTGTGTTTCGTCCCATCCTGCGTCTGGCTGCGATGCGCTGGCGCTGGTGGTCATGCCGACTTGTACAAAGGAATATTGCGAGTTCTTGCGAGAAAGTAATAATAATAAGAGATGTGAGATATACGAAGCTTGATAGTAATATTGTTTTTGGTTCGTGGGCGAGGTGTGAGCGCCTTGCTATCGAACGTGAAGGTTGGAAACACTAAGCTAAATTAAATTCCCCGCAAGTCGGCGAAACCCTGTAGGGTATTCCTTCGCAAAGCGCTCTCACGTGTCTACGTTTGAACCTGGGAATTTCCGAGGGCTGTAGTTGACAACAGACACGAAGTAGACAGGTAACTCAATCATTTCTGAGCATGCGATGCGACTCGGTACAATATACTGGTCTCCTCATTATCAAACGTGAGCTTCGTGAGCCTCTGGAGCAGGTTCAGAAAAATGAAATTGAGTATGAATGCTAAACAAGTCTCAAAATCTAAAACGCCAGGCTCCTATTGTGATCAATATCTTAATAAGTCCCCTGGCGGAGATATACGTATTAAATCACGACCCGGGCAACCAGTCTTCCTCTTCCAAGTGCCGTCCAACCGGAAACGCCATTACGCCCATGCCAACAATGACAGCGTCGTGCCCAGCCTAACGTATCATACTAGTTGCGCAAAGCCCGTAGTCTCTCAGTCAAGCCCTCCTCTTCTTGCTCTGTCGGCCCCACTTTGGTCTTGGCCGGCGTTGCCGCCTGGAGATCCTCCTGCAGTTCAACACCTGCCTTGTCCGCCATCTGGCTCATCAAGCGATCTACATCATCTTGCGGGGTACCGACGGCCGTTGCAGAAGATGTTGCTGTTTCGTAGTATTCCGTCGCGACGTCCAAATTGGCGAACTGGTCCTCGAACTTGTCCATGACGGCTGAGATCTATTGTCGAAGGATCAGCTTGCGTCTTCTTCTCCATAAATTCTCTTGTTAGATGAATATTGTGGGCATACCTTGTCTAGATTCATAGAGTTCATCGCTTGATCCATGCCCCGAACAACGTTCGCCATGCTGCCGGTGACTTGTCGCATCGTTACTGCTGTTTGTACTCTGCTGCTGACAGCATCGATTCGGGAAGCGAGTCGTAGGAGATTGAGCTTCTCATTCTGCTTGCGGATAGCGTTCTGGGCGTATATGCGGGCGATATCGTTGTGACCAGCTTTCATAGCCTGGTAGCATTAAGCATTAGCTTTCCATTATGCTAGCTGTGGAAGATCGGCTCCTATGCACCTTTTCCAGTTTTGCCTTCTCTGCTGTCTCATCTTTCCCAGCTTTAGCGGCTTGCCTGTTTAGTTGCTTTGCTGTGAACTGGAGAACATTAATGCGGTGGAAATGGATATGCAATATCGGTGGAGACGGACCTTAAGATTGAACAGGGCTTTCTCGAGACCTGACATGTTGAAAGTGACTGTATAAGTTCGGAGGTTGGCGTGAGATGTGGGTGGTTGTGCTGGTGTTAGATGCGACGAGGGAGAGGTAGGCAGTTGCGCAGCGGCTGAGTTTCGGATCGTGAAGTGACTAGTGGGGTTGGCGCTAATCAACGTCATGGGCAAGCCCATCACGTGGAAATGTATTACTTCATACAGGTGTGTTCATGACTAAACCGATTGGAAAATCCTCCTAAGAATAATATACACTGAAGCACACTCGTTTGCAGTGAAAAATATCTTTCTAGAGCACACGATACGAACTGTGGGATGGCGGGGAGTAACAGTAATGCTTCTGGCCTGTGGTTAGAGTCTGGCAGGTGGGTTGCAGGCAGCTCAGATGTGCGGAAGGCTTCCGGTATCAAAATCAGGGTAACGTTATTGAATTTGATTCATGTGTATGGGTATCGCTGGGTGCTTTCGCAATGAGGCATCCGTTCATGACGAATATTTGGTGCCCTTCCGATGCCCATGAAAGACACTGCCATCCGTATCGACAGCCTTCTGCATCCCACGATGTTTATCTCCCTTAGGCCCTCAAAGATGGCAGTCTCATCCGAAAGATTGTCATGCTCTAAATATCATAAACACCTTTCTCATGCCGTGTGATAGACGCCTATAACTCCCGCGAATGAAATGACATATCCGCGGACAAAGCAGATATCGCTACTGTGGCCCGGCGTTGAACTTGTCCGTGGCGGAGCGGAACAGCTCCTCTTGTGCGCGGATGAGCTCTTCCTCTGTCATGCCGCTCTGCTCGATCTTCGTCTGCTTCTTTTCCCGGTTCTGCGGCGCGTTAGCAAAAGATGGCTCCATTCAGCGCACAAGGATGACGCACCGCCTGCTGCTTCTTATAGTCAGCCGCTACCTCAAGGATAGCGGGTACGTATTCTCCGAAATCCAGGTCTTCCAGCGCCGTCTTGACATGCTCACATGCGATTGTCTTCTTCGCGTCCTTCTCGGCGATTTCATTGGCTTCAGAGGAAATGAGTGTGATGAACTCAACGCAGCACTCGATCAACAAATCGCGTGTATCCTTCGCGAAGGTCATGCCAGGGTCGGTGTGGAGGATTTCGGTGACGATCTTCTGGACGGTTGCTGCATCGCAATTAGAGACAGAGTATGGCATAAAAACCCACCGGATTGTACATACCCTTTGGCAGCGACAAGTCGTCGTTGCCGCCGAACTCGCGATCAGACATGGTGGATGATATGTGCGGGGTGTGTGCGCCTTGGAGTGGGAGGAGCTGGAGCTCTTGAGGGTCGAGGCTGCTTTGACACGACCGGTGAATGTATTTTCCTTCCCCGGCGTAGCGCGGCTATTTAAGCGCGCAAGGACGGCCATCACTTGTCGTTTACCGAACTATTCACCGGACCACGTGAATAGCTCCAGCTGGACATCCCTTGAATATTTCTCCATTATGGTTCGGTGGTTATCCACACAGGCAGCAATTCGGTACTTCACGTGCGGTGTTGCCTGTGGGCGCATTCGTGGAACGGCGACCCGATATATACTTGGAGGCAATTTGCTCGAGTACTAGGGGTTCGATAGGGATGCCTCTACCCGTTTCCCTTGCGTGCAGCACTCAGGGACAACGGTAGGATTCCGTTACCCGTGGCCTGCAGCATAGTGCCTGCTTCCCACTTCGGCAAAATATATCATCAACCTCTATCCGTAACAAAGGCTACCTTGTTAGACATGGGTTGGCAAGAAGCACAGAACCTACCGCAATAGTACTAAGTACGCGAGGAAGCAGGTCCACAAGTACGGAATTGCCACGCCACCGATGGTGCATCCAGCTAGATGTGGGAACAGAAGACGTCAGCGGTGGGAGGCCTTGGCGCATATACTGGAGGACATGACTCCGGACGAGTTGCTGCACAGACTCGAGGCAGATGACAAGAGGCGGTGAATGCCCAGAGATAGACACGCGGGCCTGTTGCAGTGTGTTTCAGCGGTTGACTGAGGACGGTGAGAGGGGCGGGCTTCACCGATGGGCGTCAGTCAGTCAATCAAAGCAGCTGTTGCCTCGTCCCGTCTTGCTTTTCGAGTTGCCGCCACACGCCCTTTCCAAGGTTCCTGATCTTCCCGAAGCATACACCGTAGCAGTTGCCTCAAGAGAGAAGAAAGATAGCAGCAGACCTGTATACACTTTTGTACACAAGAGTCTCTCTACCACTCTCTACCAGCGCAACACTGCTTATACCCTCTCTACTCAGGTACCGCTACCTCCCTTGACTGCGCCCTTCCCCCCTCACCGCTAGAGCTGTGCCTTGCGCCTCGGGCTGCCTTCCTTTCACGCGCGGCGCACTGTAGCAGGGCCGAAGCAGCAGAGTTTTCTCATTTCAGTGCAGGGCCGGCCTGTTTCGGGCATCGCGCCAGGACGTTGGTTTTGATTATTATGACGCTGGGTCGGAGCGAGCCACCCGCTGAGCGCTGCCAGCCATCGTCCTCGTTCCCTCCGTCCTCAGTGAACCTGTCCTCGAACAGCTTCACTTTCGCAACCATTCACAATTTGCCGCACGTCCAGCACACGCGCGACGCCGCCGATGCCCGCCCAGCACGACCCGGACTAGCAGCTAGGGCCTCAGACTCGGCCTCACGACCTCGACCCCGCCGCTCCATCCTCTCCAAGTCGTCGAGCGCGGTCCCGACACTCTCGACAATCTCGTCGCAGCACACCGCGCAGCGCCTCCTCCCAACCCACTGGCTCCCAACCACCACCATGACGACTGCCGGTGCCAGCTCCACCACCGCCGCGGACCTGCTGCGCCAGGCCATGATGCAGAGGTAAGCCGCAAATTTGTTGCCTCGTGCGAGGTGGAGCCCGGGCGGGAGTGATGGGCGATGAGCAAGCAGCCAGTGACAGCACCGGGGTTACCCATCGCTGGATCGCTTATTTAGCATCCGATGCCGTGACCTTGCCTGAGGTGCGGCCGACCGAAGTCAACGTTACACACTGTTTTCCTGGAATAGCCACCTGCTGCTGCACGCTCTACTTACTCGCTCTCGCCCTCGCCTCCGTCTCACCCTCGCTCACCCTCCATTCTCCCTCTGCTGCAGCGACCATGGCCTCTGCTAATGCGCTTCTGACACCACACAGAGCAAACGAAGACGAAAACCACGACCAGATCGGTTCCAACAGTCCGACGCCGTCCGGCGCTGCAACGCCTCGTCCCGATCCCACGGATAAACGACTGCCGGGTATTCTTCACAGTTACTTTGGCCAGGTTCGTGACTCTCTGATCTCCCGTCGAACATCGTCTGTTACGAACAACCCCTCCCCCGCACCTGCATCTTCCTCTACACAAGAGCAAGCACCGGCCACACCGAAAGAGAAGGAGTCGGAGTCGAGTGGTCTGCGCTCGAACAAATTGCCCAGTCCCACACTCAGTGCATCGTCCGCCTCGCGACGTCCCTCAACGTCAAAGTTGATAGGAGAAGCTGAAAAGCTAACGCAAGGCGATTTTGCGCCGCCGCGAAACCAGGCCACTCCTCCGCAGACTCCCCGAACTCGTTCGCAAGAAGGCAAGCCCCCGACATCAAATTTGTCCCAAAGCTCGCTGGCCTCAAGCGCCAAAGCAACCCCAAAGACGAAGGAAAGCAAAGTGAGCAAAGCACCGGCAGTAGGCCCGCCTAAGGGCAAGCTTTCGTTGTCAATCTCCGAAGGTCGAGGTCTTCGCCCAAGTGTGGACCCGTATGTAGTATGTCAATTCCAATGGGCAGAATACATCTCGGAGGGTCCAAGGAGCGAAACACCAGCGCAGAAAGGTGGCGATGGACCCAACCGGAAATCAGGTGGACTGGCTATTAGGCGGACAGATAGCGATATGGGCAAACCTATGGCAATACCCATGCGTAGCCGGCAAAGCAGCAACAGTGGTACAAGCTCTGATCCTAGAGAGAACGGCACATTCAAGGAGGTGACTAATCCTAAATGGGAACATGACGCAATATTGTATGAAACATATCCTTTCTATGATCGCATCATCTGCTAACTTCATGACAGTGACGTGGTTGGGGACCACTCCGAAATCGACATTTCGGTCTACGACCGGTCAAACAGTGAGGCCTTCCTTGGCCATGTCCGCTTCTGCCCCAACCTCGTCGAGTACGAACATCCCTATGATGGCTGGTTCACCCTGGAGCCGCGTGATGGCGAAGAATATGTTACTGGAGAGATTCATCTCAAAATCAACTTCCATAAAATCGACAAGAAACACTTTGGTCCCGAAGACTTTGAAATTCTCAAGCTAATTGGAAAGGGTACCTTTGGTCAAGTGTTCCAGGTTCGCAAAAGGGACACCCGCCGGATTTACGCCATGAAAGTCCTCTCGAAGAAGGTCATTGTTCAGAAAAAGGAGGTTGCCCACACGCTTGGCGAGCGGAATATTTTGGTGCGGACCGCAATGGCCGACTCGCCTTTCATTGTTGGTTTGAAATTCTCGTTCCAGACCCCAACAGATCTCTATCTGGTCACGGATTACATGTCCGGTGGAGAGCTGTTCTGGCACCTACAGAAAGAAGGCCGCTTCCACGAAGCCCGTGCGAAGTTCTACATTGCGGAGCTCATTTTGGCGCTGCAGCATCTGCACGAGCACAATATCGTCTACCGCGATCTGAAACCAGAGAATATTCTATTGGACGCCAAGGGCCACATCGCCCTCTGTGACTTTGGACTTTCGAAAGCAAATCTGACCGAAAACGCAACCACAAATACGTTCTGTGGAACAACAGAATATTTAGCCCCGGAGGTTCTCCTTGATGAGCATGGTTACACGAAAATGGTCGATTTCTGGTCTCTTGGAGTGCTAGTCTTTGAGATGTGCTGCGGCTGGAGTCCATTCTATGCCGAGGATACCCAGCAAATGTACAAGAACATCGCTTTTGGCAAAGTACGATTCCCCCGCGACGCCCTCAGTACTGAAGGACGGAATTTTGTGAAGGGTCTGCTCAACCGGAACCCAAAACACAGACTTGGTGCGACCAGAGACGCCGAGGAACTCAAGGCCCATCCCTTCTTCGCAGACATTGATTGGGACGCTTTGACAAAGAAGAACGTCGTGCCCCCTTTCAAGCCGAAGTTGAAGGGAGAGTTGGACGTCTCCAACTTTGATCCAGAATTTACCAATGCTCTGAACGGAAATGGGTCTTTGAATGCGAGGGCTGCTGCTCTTGCTTCAGGGATCAACCCCGCATCAACCCCACTATCACCAACTATGCAGGCGAACTTTGCTGGCTTCACATTTGTAGACGAGAGTACCATGGAGCACCAATTTGGTCACCGGGAAAGTAACGATCTTGATCGGATGGACGAGGATGACAAAGAGACAGAGGATGACCCAGATTGGGAGAAACCTGCCGGACGTGGACAGCGCATGAGCGGCATTGTGCCTAGCAACGACCAGGACATCTTCAACCATGACAACTTCGACGTCTGATGAACAGTCCATATCACACCACCCGGCGTCCGATGACCATTCCATCTCACGCCACCATTCGTTTCTTCGTTCGCTCAGCTCAGCTTGTATCTCTGTATTTCCAAGTATTTTTGGCTGACAAAAGTGATTACATGTTTCCACTGTTACGAGCATTACGTACGAGTCGTTCGATTCATCAGAACCTTTCACATTCGCGGGCACCATGAGGGCGGTCGCATTACTTCGAGTCTTTTATCTGGATACCCTGAGCCTTTCAGATGGAAGGAGGCTCTAAATTGTGTCATGCCCTTCCTGCTGATTTTGTTTTTTTCTTCGATCACGACGTTTTTACTGCCAGGCATCAGTCGCTATGGGCACATATGGAAGATTTTTGAGGGTCATATATTGGTTTGCAGTTCAGGCTATTGCATACGCATGCCACTCGTTCCGAATCTCAATATCTTCCGTCAGTATTGTCCCACAGTACGGAATTACTTGGAGTTTATTGTGGTAACCGTAATTGCATTGCGCGGGTGGTGAAGTCATTGGCGCACTTTAGGTTCGGGTTCTGGGGATTGTTTCCGTGCATTGCGCATGTGTTTCGAGCATATTCATTTACGCACGTTCCGTCATACTCTCCTCGAGGGAGCTAATGAGGCTGGCTGGCACCTTGTACATATCAAATGAAACAGCATAACTCCATCATATGTAAATCTTCGTTCACATCCTGCACATGCTGTCTTCACTTCGCTCCTTACCTGTTACAACCACCATGTCTGATGCCATTCGTGTACAAGGGTGCTACTACTCGGCAACTTCATCCACAATGAAAATGCAACCGAATTTTCGATGCCAGTAATTAGCCCACACCCGACTTCGGCCTCATGAACACCCCAGCCTAGAGATCACATCAACGCCGCTATCACGCTTCGGGGATAGACCACATTGACGATGCGTGGACGAATCGACCTCGGCAAAGATGCTGGAGCTCCGCTTGCAGCTCTTACCTTGGAAGCTCGCGGATATCCCACTGCCGCCCCGCGTCCGTATAACAGTCTTGGAGCTCACCTCAATTTCACAACCCTCAAGTTTGCAGCACCTAATTGCTGATTTACTGCACCTTTCATATTCAATTTCAGTTTAAAGCACAAAATGAGTGGCCCAGGCGTCGGCTTTGAGTACCCTTCGTTCCCAGTGACATGGCTGAAGCGTGATCTTTTGCTCTTTGCTGCGAGCATCGGTGCTACGGCCGACGAGCTGCATTTCCTCTATGTTCGTACACCCTCCCATTCCCATTCCCATTCCAACTAACCAACTCGTTGTAGGAACTCCACCCCAACTTCTCTGCGTTCCCGACCTACCCCATCATCCTCCCCTTCAAGCACACAGACCAAGAAGTCATCGACTTCTACGCGCGTTCGAATTCGACGCCCATTGCTGGCGTGCCCAAATTCGACACCAAGCACGTCCTTGATGGAGAAAGGAAGTTGCAATTTTTTAAAGAGCTGCCTGTGAGCTCTGAAGGAAGGAATTTCGAGGTCAGAAGTAAAGTGCTGGGGGTTTATGATAAGGGGAAGCCCGGGACCGTCGTGGAGACGGAGCAAACGCTGGTGGATAAAGATACCGGGGAGGTGTATACGAGGGCGGTCGGGAGTGGGTTTTACGTTGGGCAGGGTAACTGGGGCGGGCCTAAGGGTATATTTCTCTCCATCATGAAGTATAGTTGTTGGAGGGGATGTTAACAATGTAAACCAGGACCGAAAACAGTCAACTTCCCGCCGCCCAATCGCGCCCCCGACGCAACGCGCAGCACGCAAACCACCCTCGAAACGGCACTCCTCTACCGCCTAAACGGAGACTACAACCCTCTGCATGCGACCCCCGAACCGGGCGTCAAAATGGGCTTCGGCGGCCCCATCATCCACGGTCTCTTCTCGTGGAACACGTCTGCGCACCATGTGCTTGAGGCCTTTGGCGGCTCGGATGCGAAGAATCTAAAGGAATTCCAGGCTAGATTTGCCGCACCGGTGAAGCCGGGCGATAAGACGGTTATTGAGATGTGGAGGACGGGGGAGAAGGATGGGGAGGGGTTTGAGGAGGTGAGGTTTGTGGTTAAGGTTGAGGGCAAGCCGGTTTTGACTAATGGGCGGGCATTGGTTAGGGTGAAGGGAGAGGTGAAGAGTAAGCTGTAAATATGTGAACTCTGGGAGGCTGACGGTCGTTTGGTGGGTTTACTTGGGAGATAGAAGTTACATGTCGTTGCCCTCCATCTAATCTGATAAGATGTGACCACGTGTATGTACCTTTCCTTGGCATTATGCTGTGAAAGCTGGACTCGAACTCGCATTACATTCCCAGACGCTCTCGTATTTCGGCAATGCAGCAATTGTTACAGTGCCTTATAACAGGCCGCGGATCTTGATGTTCGGCCTTAGTTTCAAACTAATATACTTGTGAAACGGTAAGGGATAAAGGGTATACATATCACCAACAACCTCATTCTTACAACTCCTGATACAATGCAGTAATTCTGGCCTCACAACGCGCACGGCCTGCAGCCATGACGCATCCCACGCCTCCCTCCAGACTAGTAGTCTTTTTCTGGCTCCACATTCTCCTCTCAGCGGCCGTTGTGACAGCCTACAAACCACTGTCCGACAGCTTCCTCCGCGCGATCCCCTCCCCTGGGTCCGAAGACTTCGACATCAAGACTGGCAAGCTTCTCGCACCTATCCTGATCCCGCGCGTGCCTGGGACTCCGGGGCAGACCACGGTTCAGCGCCATTTCGTCGACTTCTTCACGCGCGAGCTGCCCAAATGGACGATTGAATGGCAGAACTCTACTTCTTCCACCCCGATCAGCGGCTCCGGCGCCATACCCTTCGGCAATCTCATTTTTAAGAGAGAACCGCCGTGGGTGAAACCGGGACAGGCGAATTATCTCACGCTGGTCGCACACTACGATTCTAAATACCGGCCTGAGGGCTTCATCGGCGCGACGGACAGCGCAGCCCCGTGCGCAATGCTCATGCACACGGCAAGGAGCATCGATAAATACATCACACAGATGCACGATGAGATGGCGGCGCTGAACGAGGGTGGGACTGTCGAAATGGATATGGGGATCCAGATCCTATTGTTGGATGGCGAGGAGGCGTTTGTGCGGTGGACGGATACGGATTCTTTATACGGCTCACGGTAAGTCCCACCGCATTCCCAGTGATATTATATATGGGTTAAGGTTAACGAGCGTGTGTAAAGAGCGCTGGCTGCAGAGTGGGAAGCCAAACCGAACCCCCCAACCACCAAATTCTACAAATACCGCACGCCCCTCAACCAAATCTCTCTCTTCCTGCTTCTGGATCTTCTCGGCTCGGCCTCCCCCTCCGTCCCCTCGTACTTTCCCACCACACACTGGGCGTATCAGAACCTCGCTTCTGTAGAAACCCGTCTCCGAAATCTTAACCTGCTCGAGTCCGCACCTCCAAACCCCTTTTTACCTGATGTGAATATGACGATGAGTTTTGGAGGGATATCGGATGACCATTTGCCGTTCATCGGGAGGGGAGTCCCGATATTGCATGTTATTCCAAGTCCGTTTCCAGGAGTCTGGCATAAGCTGGAGGACGATGCCGAGCATCTGGATATGCCAACTGTGCGGGACTGGAATAAGATTGTTACCGCATTTGCGCTAGAGTGGTTGGATATGATGGAGGTGTGGACGGAGCCGGGGGATGCGACAACGTCGTAATACGTGATCCATCGGGAAGAAGATTTGGGAAATAAGGATGGGGATACAGAGCTGTTTCCAGAGACCTAGCGTTTGAACTACAGAGTGTGCCCAGGAGAGCACCAAACATGGGCATTGAGTAAAGAGCTTGAAGATTGTGAAACATGAATGCCGAGAGGAGCGCAAGGCACGCCTGATGAATGCACCGGCGGAACATGGATAGAACGAAACCAACCAAGCGTCTCCAGGAATTCGTGATATAGGAACAAGCGAAATAGAGGGAGATATAGAGTATGATACACAGACGAGGAAAAGAGGGTGGGGATTTGTATCGGATTATCAGCAATGGAAGAGACTTCAAACGTGTATTAAGACCAAGTCCAATCCATGGAATTAACCCTTCTTCCAAGATCATCCCACCGTGTTCCCATATCAAACCCCCTACCCTCCCCCAACTCGTCCATGATCTCACCTTGTTTAAAACTTACTCATCTGCAATGTAATGAATTCCAGACTTGTCTATAATATACACTGTTGGGCCGAGTTTCTCTCAGTATTCTTTTTTTTGGTTCTCTCTTTCCATACACACGCTTGAACGTAGATATCGTAATCTCATCTACAAAGAGAAACACTATCGGCACACGGCCAGGATGGAGCCACGGATACGCACTGTTTTTATCATTCAACGTGTAAACAATATCCTGTCTAATAGTTTCTGCTTCTCCAGTTCTGGTTCCCAGGCTGGATATATGTCGACTCTGCTTCGGCTCTGAACTGAGGACATGTAGGCCATTCATGACTTTGGTGCGTGGATATCTGTAGGCGCGATCTCCGTCTTCAACTCGCGCGTCTTCTTCTGCCTCGGCTCTGGCGCTTTCTCATTCTCTTGGACGTAGAACTTGCGCAGCAGCATGATGGCTTCTTCCCTGAATATGCCCCCATACACAGGCATCGGCTTGTCCACACTTGGGCTGTCCATCATGAGCAAACCACACCACTCATGCCCATCAAATATTTTTTTTCACTTACTCAGAATGGATATTCAGGACCCCTCCAGTGCCTCCAAACCGCTCGTTCCAGCATCCAAAATACACGGCTCGTACCCCGTACTGCCGCAGCATAGATGCACACATGACACACGGCTCGACGGTGACATACAGATCCGTCTCTGTCAGAATGGTAGTCGGATTCGTTTCGAGGACGGAGGCGAGGGCGACGAATTCGGCATGTCGGGTACCGTTGAGCGTGCGATTCGTCTCGTTGGCTCCTCTTCCAAGGATAGTGCCGTCTTTCACGAAGACGCAGCCTACAGGCGTCTCGTCGCTTTTGAGTGCAAGCTCGGCCTGAGGAGTGGCAGGTTAGTGAGAGATTGGGCAAGAGAAATGAGTCGTGAGAGGCACCATTGCGATGGCCTCGCGCATAAAGTCCTCGTGGTATGCCCTTGTTTCTGCGTTCATGGTGGTGGGTTATGGGTTACCCGGGGCTATTTTTTTCATAGTGTGGTGGTATTTGTCTACGATGCTCCTACCATATGGCTATTCGTGCTTCTTCCATGGGCGAAACTTTACGACGTTTAGAGGGTTGTCAAGTCAGAACGTTAATCCCAAAAATAAACGTCCAAACACAAGGCGTCGGTGCTTCCTTCGCAGCATGTGTGCGGCTCTTGCCGCATGGGTCTTGGAATGCGCTCGGCGTCGGGAGTGAGACGACGTGGAACTTGTGGAAACCGAGACCTCCGCTCGCCATCACCAGCACAGGCAACCACAAAACATTCACACCACCGCGCGCAATCTACAGCTGCATCGCCACTTTCACCTTACGACGCCCTCCACGTACGCCCCAACGTCGCCTGCGACCTTGATTATCGGAAGCCTAGAGCGCGCTCTCTTGTTAAGGAAGGACAGCCGCACCATTTATCTGCCATAGGGCTGGGCCAAGCTAGCTTGCTTCTTGTCAATCAACACAGCTGCTGAATAGGAGCTTCGACATTGCATCCACGCATTCAAACCCGCGTGTATATACATCGATTTAGAGTTACTGGGGAATTGTAATCGCAAAGATGACGATTGCTGAGGAGTTCAAGTCGCGGAATTTCAGTAAGATGCCCGCCCTGGGGTGGTGGTGTGTTGTGCGAGCGCAGTGCTGACTTGGTGCCTTCCACAGGTATCTACGGTCAATGGTTAGTTGCGCCTTGATCTTCATTGTTCCTGAGCCGAGGAGGCTGCATGCGCGAGATGCTGCGGGACGTGGCGGAGGTGCGGTGATGGCGTTGGCGGAGGAGTCGAAGGACAACGACCATACACCGACCTCGACAGCACGAATGCACTCGCAGAGCTGGAATGGCTACCGCTGTAGGATACACGAATACTGACTTCCCCCCAGGACTGGCGTGTTCTGCATATTCCTCTGCTTCGCCCTTGGCGTAGCCAACATCTTCCACTTCGGCCTCGTCATCATCTTCAGCGTGATATGTTTGTTCGTCCTCCCCACCCCCTCTCCCACAATACACTCGCTAACCACTCTACAGGGTCTGTTCCTTTATCATCATCTTCATCGAGATCCCGCTCCTCCTCCGCATCTGCCCAACATCGCCCGCTTTCGACAGCTTCATCCGCAAATTTGAAACCAACTACATGCGCGCGGCCATATATCTTGTCATGAGCGTCATACAATGGATCAGCATCTCGGTTTCCGTTACGAGTCTGATTGCAGCCGCAGTAGTGCTGCTGATTGCGGCGGTCTTCTATGCATTGGCAGGTGTGAAGGGACAGGCGTTCCAGGGGAGCAAGACGCTGGGTGGACAGGGCGTTGCGCAGATGATTATATAAGGGCGGAAGGAGGAGAAGGAGGAGAAGGAGATGGGCAGTGGAGATGGCGAGGTGGTCAGATTGTGGTTGGCGAGCTTGATTGAGGACCAGGGCCTCGAAAGAGTTGAGGACATCAATGGACATGGATCTTTCCAAGAGTAAAGGTATCATGGTATACCTGTGTGCGAAAAGGTGCGTGTCTGGTTACGGGATGTTTCCTTCTCGGCTTAGCAGGCCAGTGTTTGGGAAGCACATTCTCATTATTTTTGGGAGTACGGGACGTTCATCTTTATGTATCAAATCAATAGCTGGGCGTTGTTATGCGGGCCTATGTTCTGTTTTCTTGCTACAGGGCTCAAAAGATCTGGCTGGGTCGGTTTTGCTATGCAGTGGGAAGGAATGGGAAGCAGATATGAATATCAGAGTGTTGATTGATTCGATGGCTTTTTACCAAGACTTCCTGCCAATCGTTGATGATGCTTGGTTGAGTATATGATGAAGCGTGCGTCCAGGTGTCTCAGTAACCTCCGAGGTGCATATCGGCACAACAACGGACAAGCTGTCCAGGGCTTGCTCTCCCACGGAACCATCACTAAGGCCAAAGTCGTGTAATTCTGGCATGTCATCCGGCACCCATCGACGCTTCCTAGCCGCTGTTCGCCAACTCAGCTCCAGACAGACAGACATACGATGCGATGACGGTGTGGGGTGGACCACACGCGAACAGGGTGCTCTGCAGGGAAGTGATCACAGGCGCGGGGAACTTGCATGGAATAGAATAGTGGCGTTTGTGGAAGGCTTTGTGTTAGCTGCACTGAAGATTCTGCTTTCTGCGTGATGGTTCGCGTTGGCGGGCGGGGAAGGGGGGATTGTAGATGGTGACATGAAAGATTGTGTACGATGGACGCGCGTGGGGTTTGGAGCGCAAGTGTGAGGTAGCTGCTGTTGCCGCGGAGCGTGAAACGATCGAGCAAGATTCGTCGAATTCCCGATTCGGATTAGCGGGTGGGCAGAGAGCATCGTGAGCTTTCGATGACCCGTTGCACGAATGCACAATGCAAGTGCAACGCGCGGCATTGGCGCCTGTCTCTACAGCATAGTGAAGGCTGTTTGCTGTAGCTCGAGTACAAAATGCATGGATACATCTGCGGTAAAGGCAGAATGCGGCAATATTCAGGTTTCCAAGCGAGGCCGCAGACGTCGTCGGGGAGCGTGCATGGCAAAGAAGCGCCATGGGTTTGGGCTTGCACCATCTGAGCTTTTTGCATCACTGCTGCGGGTCCCCGAGCAGTTCTCCCATTCATTAACGAAGCGCCCCGGCTTCATCTCAGTCACCTGTTCCCTCTCGTTTTACTGCGACCACTGTCCATCGCATACCCTGCATCTCTCTCCTCTGACACGCCGCCCCAATTGCGCTGACCGTGGTGAGTAACCATATCTCGCTTTATCTACAGCTTCGCTTTGCCCTCATCGCAGCTCCTCTGATTGGCCGGCAGCTGCCGAGGAGCTGTTGCAGCAGCGTCGAGAGAGTTTTTCCCGGCCTGTTCACTCTGCCATTCGCTCATGCCCACTGCTTATCTCGACCTTCGTACCCTCAGCGTTTCACGCACCTCAATGGTCTTCTATCTATAGCTAACGTTCGTGTCACCTAGACCTGGACATCTTGCCTCACTCTTTTCCCCCCACCACAACCACATTCGCACACATACTACGCAATGTCTGCGCCTGCGATACCTCCCCGCCCGTCGCGAGCTCAGAACACCCCCGCGGCAAGCAGCTCCAATACCATAGACGTCCCCAAGATCCCCCCGCGCCCGAAGCGCAACATCGAGCGCTCCGTCTCCCCAGGCCAGGACCACTTCGCTCGCTCGCCTCTCAACGACCCATCCTTCCTCCACAACAGTCAGCTCCACAAAGACGGCCACCTCAACGCCGAGCTTCCTCCCCGCCCTCCGAGCGTTACCCTGCCATCGATTGGCCAGGAAGGCAATGAATACGCTAGCTATGAAGACCTATCGAGAACGCTCTCGAATGAGCGGGACAGCTCTCCCCGACAAACCAAGATTGCTGGAGACCTTCCTCTATACGCCCCCACGGCCTCGGTCCCGAGCTCGACGGCCAAGAGCAGGATCCAAACGGTCACTCGTACCGACTCCTCGCAGGCTGCGGCTGCTGGCTTTGGAAAGCTTCTTCCCGACGATAAGTCTAGCCAGGGCCCTGGTTCCGCCGTCTCAGGTTCGTCCGCTGGCGGAACCACCCGTCCAGGGTCGCTATACAAAGAAAACGAGAATGAAGAACAGGGCATTCCAGAAATCGGTCTCCAAGTACCCATGTACCCGAATGCCGGAGACGTCCAGGCTCCAACACCCTCGCCATACGACCAAGGAGTCCCCACCGGGGTAGGCTTTTTCAACAAGGGAGACAAGCCCCGACATCACGGCCGCACCAAGAGCGGTAGGGAAATTTTCCATGGTCCCCCGGGAAGCTACGGCCTACATGGCCATGGCGTCATTCCCAACGACGAATTACAACAGAAGTGGTATGCAAGTCACCCGGAGGATCTCAAGCGCGAGAAGGCCGGCGAATACGGGCCGCATATTCAGGAAAACCGGAAGGACTATCATTGGGTCGGAGATGATCTGGTCAAGTTGGTGCACTCATCAGGCAGCACTGGACTTGGAATGGGTACGCTATTGATGGCAAACGTGCCAATCTATGGCTGATACTAATTATATTACGCAGGCACTTCTAGAGAAGTTATTGGAACCCCTGATGAGCAGATTGGATATATTGCGAGCGAAGAATTCGCATCGAGGATGACGTCACCCAGACCTGTGTCTGGTCGCCCTGCTTCGATAAGTGGTAAGAGCGGACAGAATGTTGAGTCTTCTCTTCACCAAACGAACTCTCCCGCGGACGCACTTACAAAGGCGAAATCTCACGAGAGCGAGGCGGAAGACGACGTCATCCACATTAATCCACCTTCTCATCGTATCAGCAAGATTGGAGGTGGTGGATACGACCCACCAAAAGAGGACCTTGGTCCCGAAGGCGGAAATACGGAGGAAGAGGGTGGCTGGGTCTCCGAGCGTGGATATGGTGTCCCGATTCTTGCCTCTGACGAAATCAACAGGAGCCCAGGGGCGGAGTATAGGCAGCCCGCTATATCGCCTGAGCTCGAGCGCCATGGAAGTGGAGAATATACCACTAACGACCCTGACGGTGTTCCGTCCTACATCACGAAGCAGCGGAGCCACAGTCGGAGTTCCAGCAGAACCAAAAACCAGGCAGGCTCCCAGCGGTTTGCTCCAAGCCCGAGACAGCACGATATGACCGGCACGCCACTCGATTCGACAAAGGAGTATGAGCCATTATTCCCGGAAGACGATGACGCAGTGAAGAAGCCCAAGACAGCCGCAGATAAGCTCAAACGCCCCGACCTTGCTCGGCACCACTTTCCCAGCCAGGATATCTGGGAGGACACTCCGAGCAGTCTACAACTCGAAACTACAGTCGATACTCCTCAGGATCCAGAAGGAGAGCCAGAAACTGCCGAAGATGCCGAGGCCGAGGCAGCTCATGTATTCGAGATGGCAGAAGCTGAGAGGGCACACAAAGAGAAAATCGCCAAAGAAGATCAGCAGTCGTTCCTTCCCGAGCAGACAAATCGTTTCGTCAACAAACATCTCAACAAAGAGCACCTTGACATGCCAACACGCCCGGGAATGCAACAACGCTTCCCTAGCCAGGACATTTGGGAAGATGCACCGGATCACGGCCAGCTCGAGACTACCGTCAGCGGACCTCAGACAGAAGACACTAACGAATATGCTGAGGACTCGCCCGTGGTTGAGAAGCCCTCCGTTCCTGCTAGGCCTTCCATTCCTGCTAGGCCCCAGAAGCCAAAGGAACTCCCTCCAGTAGACAAGAAAGTCCCCACACTCACGGACAAACCGAAACCCCAGATCCCCGTTCGTCCCAGCAGACCTCTTACCAAGTCTTCAGAAAAGGTTCCCACACTAGATTCACAAGTCAGCGCCGAGGCGGCTCCTCAGCCCAAAGCCAAGCCCCCCGTCC
This sequence comes from Beverwykella pulmonaria, assembly GCA_001599595.1. Classification (NCBI taxonomy): domain Eukaryota; kingdom Fungi; phylum Ascomycota; class Dothideomycetes; order Pleosporales; family Melanommataceae; genus Beverwykella; species Beverwykella pulmonaria. The sequence goes on from BCHH01000002.1 coordinate 2,172,669, forward strand.
CTGCTCGACCAGCCGGTGGCAAGATCGCTGCCCTTCAGGCCGGTTTCCTGAAGGACCTGAACAGCAAACTCGGTCTCGGCCCCCAGGCCCCCAAGGTCAAGGAACCAGAACCAGAAGTGGAAGAGGAGCCACCGAAACTGCTCCAGGACGCTCGAAAGGGCAGGGCTAAGGGCCCTCAACGACGCAAGCCAGCGAGCTCGGTGTCCCCTGCTCCAGCGGCTACGATCACGGCTGAGGTAGCGGTGCCGAGGGTGAAACTCGAATTGGCGGGTGTAAGCACGATCTGGAGTATTGGTGGTGATGGGGACGTGGACGTACCGGCTGCGGAAATGTCAAAGAAGCTTAGTGCGGCTTTGAAGGCGCCGGCGGTGACGGAGAAAGCTCCTGCCAAGCCAGACACAGAAGAGCCAGAGGCCGGTCCGTCGGGGGAGGTTGCCGGGCATGGCGATGTGGCGGAGCCCGAGGAGGTAGCACTTCCGAAGGCGACCACTGAGCAGAAGAAGGAATCGGTGAAGCCTGCTGAGACTCAGTCTGCTACGGAACTAGAGGCGGAGACTGAGCCTGAGGGTGGTGCGAAATTGGAGCAGAAGGCGAGTGCAGATGTTGCTGAGCCGTCTTCGGCAGTCGAGGAGCAAATTCAGGCGGATTCTATTGATTTTGTGGAGAAGAATGAGCAGAAGGAGGAGAAGTCGAGTACTGCGTAGGTGTAGGTGGATGCGGGCTGAGGTGATGAATGATTGATGATGTACGGTATTGTAGTGGCATAACAGTTAGTGGCGGATAGCCTGAGATGGGTATGATAGATATCTGAATTGACTTGATTGACTTGGTTTCGAGTGCTGTGTTTGCTATGTATGTGAGTGACCTAAGGGTTTCTCCATGTACATACGGTTCAACGGTTTATTCAAGAATTTTTTTGGAATTATCAACCAAACTCGGTCTCCATATATCTATCCAGCATCACACTCAAAACATAAACTTTTAAACAAAACCATCCTTTTTCCCCTATGGACATTCTCAGAAGAAAGCACACCACCCAATATACATAGCCGCCAAATTCCTCGGATCCCTCGCCATCTGGATCAACGCATCCACATACCCCTCTACACTCAACGGCACCGTCTCCCCCCGCATAAACCCATCCACTTTCCCCTTTACAAAATCCAGCACCTCCTGCGGACTCTCCGGGACACCCGTGATCTTCTTCTTCCTCTTTGATCCCAAAAAATCCGCCGTGGGATCATGCACAAACGTTTCCAAAATCGTGATGAGTGTGTCTTCGTGCTGGCGGAGCTGGGCGTATGTGAGTTCGCAGGTAGTGCGGAAGGGGCCTTCGACGCCTTGGGGCCCCATGGCATCGACCATATTGTGCGTTAGGCGGAAAGGGACGAGTTCTGGTTTTTCGAATGTGAGGCCTTTGTCGAAGAGGCAGTTGAAGTCCACGTGGAAGGTGCCGCCGTTTCCCTCCTCTAGGAGCACGTTCTCGCCGTGGCGGTCGCCGAGACCCAGGACGTGGCCCACGACGCTCATCACGGCGCAAGAGCGTGTGTATCGTAGGCGTGCCGCGAACCAGGCTTCAGGTTCGGGGAAGGTCTCGATGAACCACTCGTATAGGACAGGGGGGAATTTACTAAGGATTTTCTGTGTGAAGAGGGAAATTTTTGACGAGTCCGAGGAGGCTTCGTTGAGGAGGACGCGGAGCTCGGCGTAATCGATGGGTATGTTTTTTTGTCGGTACAGGCGGATTATGATGTCGCGCATGGGCTTGAGGCCTTCGACCCATTCAATTGTCCCGCACTCCTCGTTGAGGGGCGTCACGCCGTAGGTTTTGATGTAGAGACGGCGCTTGCTGGATTTGATGTCTTGTTGGAGGGCACGGTTGATCATGCCGTTGAACTCCATCAGCCGTTGGTCTTTACGAAGGTCATCTTTGGGTTTGCAGAGGAGGCCGTAGGAACGTCCGTCAGAGCCGCGAACGTTCACCTTTCGAGGGCGTTGGAGGGAGCTTAGGACAAGGACATCGTCTGTGAATGCGGAGATTGTAATAGCGTCCTGTGGGAAAGGGTTGTGGTTGCGGATGGCTCGACTGTCGTGTCCAGTTGGGAGATTGGCGATCATTGTGGCTTCGACTGGGACGACAAGAAGACATGGAGCAAGCTTGTGACTGAATCCAAGGTCCTTAGATAGGCTCACATGCGCAGTTCGCTGCTCAACAGGTGCATCGCAAGCAGCCAGTAGCGCATCCGTGAGTCGTTGACCATGCATGATTAAATTCTTCAGATCAATTGTACTATTCCTACGCTTAGTGGTTTCCTTGCGCTTGTTAGCGGATGGACGAGTCTGACTAGCTTGGTTACTTACTCCTTTCAATTTGTGCAGCACAGAAGTTCCTCGAGCTCGTCGATCATCCTGCGATGCCCTTGTCACAGCGAGGAGACTCCATAGTGCTTGTTGTGGGTAATGAGACGCAACTTTGAGAATGATCGTTTGAAGGACATCCCACACACTCTTGTGAGGGTGACTGATTCGCGTGATGATTTGTGGAAATGCCGTATACCACGCAAATGCAGGAATCCGCTCAGTCGTGTACCGTTTGATATGCCTGTTGATCTGCTCCAAAAAGTTGATTTTGTGGTCATGCATCTCTTTGTCTCGGGCTGTTCTTGGCGGGGGGTTTATTACATCCATGCCCATATCCAGCCAAAGCGTCAAAACTTTTGGAATAGTCTGATAGTAATGCTTCGTGCCATACACTACGGATCGAATATAGTTCTCAATCACGAGCTTCGCTGTTTCTCCAGCGGCATAGACATGGCTCTGTTTGGCTGTCGGTAATAGCTTCTCAGATTCGAAGAGCTTGAGATAGTGGCGACCCAGGTAGTAATGTCCTTTGTCCCACCTAGGATAGGACATAATGCCAGAGGCATATGCATCCTTGAGAGCAAGTGCTTTGGTTTGGCCAGCTCGGTCGAGCCATTTTGCAAGAAGCAATTGAGCATGACACTTAACCTTGTTGTTGGATGCGACCTGCTGTTGGTCCATAGTAACATTCACCGAAACTTCGACTGGGACGGCGTCCCTGGATTGGAATGCGTTACTTTGGATAGCTCCTTGAAGGTTCTGGATGGCCTTTCGATGGTGCCCTTCCTTCCACATCAATTTCGAGTATTCGATTTTAGATGCATCATCCCCAAGGCTTGCGGCGTGTAACACTGAATTGAAGGCCGTAGAAGTGAACTCTGCTTTGCGTGCCAACCTCGCTGTTGTCAACCAAACTGAGGCAATGTCGAGTTTCGTGAATTCAATGCTTTGAAATGTCAATCAGGGCCGTGCACAATAAATTAAACTCTTTACTTACCGTGACAATTGCATTGCTGCTCGGCGTACCCCAAGCAGATATTGTTTGTCTGAAATGTATGCACCAAGGATCTCCAGTCGCTGATCTAGATTCGTAAGTATAACAGCCCGATCGGGTGGATTGTCCATGGTCATGCCACTGATAGCTTCAATCTCGTACAGTACGTGCAATTTTACCAAGTGGTCATGACAGGCATGCAAAGAGGTCGTCGAGGTAGGCGACAAACTTTTGGCCAGTCCTTCTCGCAGAGACTCAATGATATACTTGGACTCATCTGCATTTCCATGACGCAAGGCCAGCATAGCTCGCCCTACTCCAACATTGAAATCTAGAGAAGTATTGGCTTGTTTCTCGGACGAGGAGGCAAGGATTCTCTCCAGCTGGTCCCATTTTCCAGTCGACCAAGCTGCTTCCGCGGCAAATGGGAGAGTGCTTGCGGAGAACTCGTTTGATGCATGGAAACCATCAACGTAGTTCAGAATGGAGTCTACCACATTAATCAACAACGGCTGTAGGTTAATTGCAGGAACTGCTTACCGTATTGGCCTGACTCTTTGAGACAAGTCAAGAGGTTTATTTGAGTTTCGGTATCAGCTGGCTTTTCCGCCAACGAGATCTCGTACCAACTCTGAGCGGCAGTCCATCGGCCAGCCTTTCGATGTTCCATGATTTGCTGGTCAGTATTCAGCACTTGAAGGTGAGCCGAGATGCCCTCGATACTGTCAGGCTCATCGATCTGTGCATAAATAAACTGCAGGTGCTGCAAAAGTTCATCCTTTGCAAACAAACCCTTTCTGGCCTCGGACTTCTGTTGTTCTTGGCGATAATATTGCTCCCAGTGAAATAGAGCTCGAGCGTAAGATCCGCACTCCACTGCACGCCTGGATATAACTTCTGCCGGGATCAATTGGAGCAATTGTTCAACGGAGCTGATTTGTTGAATGTCCTTCATCTCGTCAATCTCAGATATGCCTCGGCCCGTCTTTCCAGCTATGGTCCTGGCCTCTGAAACAGCTTTTCTCTTCTCTTGAAGCCAGAGGGCGAGGTAGTCGAGTGTCTGGAAGACATTCTACCAAGGGTCAGCCTGGTTCATGACATGTAAGACAAGTTACTTACCTCGCTACACTGCTTGATCTTCGTCACGTCTGGCTGGTCACTTGATTGAATCTCGGTCTCAAGGACTGTTAGCAACTCTCGCCCAGTGTCCATGGTCTCTTTCTCATCGCCAGTGATGATCACATTCAGCGCTGCAAAGGGCAGAATGAACGTAGCAATGGAGAGATCGTGACCCCTGATGATCCTAGCTAGGACCGGAAAGATCATTCGTGCATTCTCCCCTCTGCCCTTTTGCAGCAAGTCATAGACAAATGCTCGCAGCCAGTTCGAATGACTAATATCTTGCTTAAAGATCGGATATTCTTGTGACTCGTCGTCTTTGGGTCCTCCACGGATTTGAATCATGTATCTCGAGCTTAGAAAAGGTGTCAGGGTGCTCCGTACTGCATCAGGAATTTCATTCCACCGTTTCAACGCAGGACTAGACTGTGAACTCCGAGGTCGCTGTACAGTAGATTGGTTGAAGCCACAAAACTTGAGCAGTTCCTGCATAACGTATGCTAAGAAACCCTGGGCTCTTGCATTTGTTGTCGAATGAAAGACCTTGACAAGGATACGCTCTAGAAGAAATGCGGTGAAGTCGATGACTTCGTTCGCGCGCTCAAAGTTGGAAAGCACGAGTATATGCTTCTTTTCGCGCACCGTCTCGACTCTGTATGGATCAAGGCCACCTATCAGGCCTAGGCATCGAGCACATAGAACGGGAATATCTGCGTGATCCTCCGAAAACCGAATACAGGCATCGAGCAGAGAGCGACTAAGCGCAGGAAGAGCGGGAAGTGGCTTCCGACTGATTGCCGATTCGTGGAGAAGCTTCTGGTTCATCTCAAGGAATGGTACAAGCTCCTTCAAGGCTTGTCGTACAACGACGGCATTCTCGTCGTTGCATCGCCGACTGAAAGTATTAAAGAAGGTAATCCTGTCCACTTTAGCTTTAAGGCGTGCGAGCTCAGCCTCCAGCTTCGACATCATAGGTATGGAAGCTAGAGAAGGTATGTAATCGATCCTTTCCCGCAAAAGTTTGTCATGTGTTTTGACGAGATTCATGAGTGTCTCGTTGACTTTGAGATGTGTTTCGTCTGAAAAGCAGACCCAGTTCTGAGTAGTCAGGGCGAACGTCTGATCGATAACGAGTTCCAGGTCTTCTTCCTCAAGCACAGTAAGAAGGGCTGACCAAACAAGAAATGTCTGATCACAAAGGCGTGTATCTGCCATTGCAGATTGCAGGCAAGCCCTTATCTAAGAGTTTGGTGAGTATGACTAAAGAATAATGATATGAAAGATCGCATACCTGAGGTAGAGCAAAGCTGACACAGTTATTCGCTAGGCTGATCATCTCTCCAATAGCTCCTACGCATCGCTTTCGTTCCAAAACTTGGTGATTTGCATGGGGGTTATCCAATACTTCAGAGAAGTGTGCCATGATTCCCAATATGTGTACCTCAAAGAAAGAGTAAAGCGTCTTCTTCTTGGATGCTGACTTTCGTTGGCCATTCTTCATCTCAGCGAGCACAGCAAGTGTATGAAACCCACGGCGGAACTAAACCGGTGAGCCAATACCTATTATAAGATGATGTGTACTTACATGTTCTCTCCTATCTTCATGCTGATCTGCAGCGGATTTAAGCACCTCGCATGCAACCATTACTGGCTCAAGCTTGACCCAACTCGAAAGGTCGTTTCCGTTCTCTCGGAAAGCTGGCGCTACAGCCACTAAAGCATCCATTGCGCTTTTCTCCACATCTGCTACTGGCTGGCATAGAAGTAGTGCAAGAATGCCAGCAAGGTTCCTACGAGGTTGAGTACAGATATCTTGGATCGATGTACCTCGAGCTGTAGCAATTCGCTCCAGTATGTCCTTTCGTTTGGTCAGGACAAGATGTGGCAAGGTGTCCGTATGAGTCAACAGCAACAAGCTGTTGACACTTTGCTCAGTTAGGTCCGACAGCTGCTGCGCCTTTTGGGGCTTGTTGTGGATGTCTTTTATGACAGCAAAGCCGATACTCCTCCAGAATGGACGTAGCAGCTCCATAGGCGTTGTGCTGAATGCTTCGGCAATAGAGGCAAGCTGGAATCATTAGTTGCACGCTTTGATGGACCAGTAAGTATGTCTCACCTCGTTGTAGGCCATACCACATATCAGAGCGTTGGTGTGGCCCAAGTACTCGACAAGCTGAAGCAATATAATAGGAAGCTCATCTTCGCCACATACACTGCGCTGCATATTAGGATGCGTTCTATATAGCTAGAATATTCGAAGCTCACCGTGCAGCTTGTCCGTATGCCATAATCAGAGTTTCTTGTTCGGAGAGATTGTCTCTCTTTGAAAGTTCGTGGAGAAAGCTTAGCGTCGACATGCGATTCTTCCCGCGAATTGGTTTGGGTATATCGTCCCTGAGAAAGGTCATCAAAGATCGCCTATTGCATCATTAGCAGGAACATTGGACAAAAGAGTTGCCTGACTTACGCAGCCGCGATTCTCAGCTCTCTTAAAGATCTATTTAATGATTTGAGAAGCCACTGCCCCAGCGAGCAAACATCAAGATTGAGATAATCAGGATCTGAAATGTGGTTGAACACTCTTCTGATAGCTAAAGCCATAAGGATCCTCGGTTTAGAAGATTCCTGGAACTCCTTGATTTCGGTAATGGCAAGCATTGCGGCCGCAGCATCCTTCCAATCTTCACCGCGATGGCTGTTGTTCCAGTACGACTTTTCGTCTCGTTCTGGTTTCTGGGACGTATCGCAGATCGTACATGCCAATTTCGTCCAATGAACTTTATCCGCCGCATTAGACTGCAGACACCAGGATCCTGCGCAAGCAATCTTCCCGAAAGCAGAAAGCAGCACACACTGCTGATCTTCAGAGACTTCGGGGCTACCCACGTACCGTTCTCTATTACTGAGTAAGCACAAGGATATCGAAAAGATGAATCACACTTACAAGATTGAATTGTGCAACCCAGCCAAGTTGAGAACAGGGGAGTCCTGCGAACTACCGTTGATCATTACAAGTAGTTCATTGTAAGTGTCTCGACCTCCATTTTCGTTCGCATCTTGCAAGACTTTCTGGCGTTTGGAAGGCCTCTCCCTATCTGGATGGTTCAGCCCTTGAAAGACTTTGACAATTAAAGCAGATTCTTCTCGAAGCAAGCTGTTAGAAAAGCTCTGCGTAGCGTCAGAACACAAAGCTTTTCGTAAATCAGCTACCTCTGTTGGCCAGTCACTGGGGAATGTCCACAAGCATAGCGCGAGCTGCAATTTGTTAGCGCTTCAACATGGTCCGATGGTGGAAATTTTGCCTATACCTGTAAGTCTCGCTCAAGCGATTTATATTCCGTGATGTTGTGGCAAATGGAACTGATTCTTGGCTCTAATGTGTCAACAATGAGGGGGCGCAGATCCTTATGGTAATGGCCTGCGACATAGCTACTGTCATATGACTCTTCTAGAGAATTTCGTAGTCTGATGAGAAGAGAAGCCAGCTGTATTTGATTAGAAGGCGAAAACGGACGTGTAGAACAGCTTCGTATCAGGTCTGAGAGACGGGCAGAAAACGACAACACAACCTTTGGGGAACATGAGAGGTCATCTGCTGGAGTGATTATAGGGATTGATAAAACTTCCAGTACCTGCATGTATGCAGTTTCGATCTCATCGTGCAGGCTGCCCCTTTCCACATGTGCAGTGCATTGTCTGAAACTTTGCCACAATGCAAAACAGCAGTCCAAACCCCATGGGAAATAGTTTTCGGTGGTAGGAGGAACTGTGGTGCGATTCTCCGACGACTTAGTAGGTTTAAGAATTATCTGAAGAAGTCGAAGGGCAAGAAGAACCGCTTGCAATTGCGAAGTGATGGTTCTCTGTGAGCCTTGTGGTAATGCAATGACGTGTTGGCTGTCCGGCCAAAAGTCGCTTATACTGTCGGACGGTGGTAAAATGACCTTGAAAGAAGCGTGGAATATCTGGGACAGCTGATCGGTGTCTTCCAGAGCAACTAGAATGCCTTGAAACCCGTTAGCAAGAATTCTTTAACGATATAGGTGCCACATACTGTCAACACATGACCGATACAGTTTCAGTATGGACGTCGCCTGTCGACATAGGCTAGGAGTTCGGCTGAGGACGGTAATGAAAGTACTCAGCAAGTCTTGAACATCTCCATGAATTTGCTCGAGATTCGGATAATCCAACAAGTTCAAGAGCTTAGGGAGTAGCCAGACGAATAGAGGAGGTCGAGGAATTCCATCATCTTCGCTATTCCTCGCACTCAACAAAAGATGAGGCCTCCGCTGAATACTAAGCTTGATTGCAGCAATACTATCGATGCCTTGCTCTATAAGTTGTCCCAAAGCGAAGGGATCGTCTTTGAGCAAGGCATCCAGGCCAGCTTCTGCAATGACAGAGATGAGCTGAGCATTAAGCTGAGAACTGGGCTCATCCGTGCTCGGGTCGTTCAAAAACTCCTTCAGCAGCTGTGCAAAGGCTACTTTCGATCCAGGCTCCTGTTGGGCATTGATATTTGAAGCATTGTTGACGATTTGAGCGGCAATAGTAGAAGGCGGCGGGTTTCCATTCGGTACGGGTGGAGGAGGTGCCATCCGTTGTGTTGAGTTTCCGCCTTTGCGAGCCATGGCGGGCGGTATTACCGATTGGTCATAGCGAGGACGAAGCTTGAGAGAAACCCTTCAAATAGAACAGGACAGGACGGGATTTCTGTGAGGCTGCAAGTGAATGGGTGCCTTGAAAGCTATGTGCTGCACCGTTGAAGCGTTATCCGAGCACGTCGTTATCTAAATTCGACCTTGAAGTCGGAGAAAGAGTAGAAGATAGTTAGGTGATGGTGATGACTGAGCTGCGCGTCGAGGGAAGCCTAGAACGCGTCGCGAAGTCACCTGCAAGATGATCAAGAACGCTGACTCAGCGCCTCTTTAGCTTCTAATAGCTCCACTTTCGCACTATGTCAGTCATCACTCCACCGTGCGCCCATTCATCCTCTCCGAACCTACAATCCAAACTTTCACAATGGGGGGCCCCTTCGCCTCTAAGTCCTTCAAAGCGACGCTTCCAAACTCCATCGCCTCCCGTTACCGCAAAGCGCTCACCAAACACCCATTCTTGCTCTTCGGTCTGCCCTTCCTCACCACAATAGTCGCGGGGTCGTTCTTCCTGACTCCGGCCACCGCACTAAGATACGAGCGTTTCGACAGGAAGAATCAAAGGATAACACATGAGGAGGCAATGGGGCTGGGGCAAAATAGACGGAAGGTCAATATGAAGGATGAATACTACGTAAGTCTCGCGTAATTGGGGACTGAAGGAGAGTTTAGGGCTCGGGCTAATCGTATCACAGAGACTTCAAGCGAAGGATCTGGAGAACTGGGAGCAGAGGAGGGTTAAGCGTTTGCCTGGCGAGGTTGATGGAGTCATGGAATAATCATTCTGGATCAAGAAAGACATGCATTGGGGGAGGCGTTTACATGGATGAACATTTTGATGGCATAGCAATGGATGATGCCAGGTCTGTGGAATGGAATTGACTAATACGTTTACAGCCTGCTTCCATTTGTTGGGTCGGTTTGAAGATTGAAGTTTTAGTGAAAGGATAGCAAAGATCTATTCGCCTCGCTTCTGATGATTCAAGGAAGGAAACCCGAACACGATATCAGGATACACAGACAACAGGGAGAGAACGCACATTCTTACAACCTCGTAAACTAGGAGCTTCATCCTCCAATTGTTAGATACTATGTAAGTGCCCAGGGTTAAAGCTTGCATTAAATTAAGACAGCATAGCGGTATAGCCGCCGTCGCCATGAATCCCATCCGTATCATAAATTACTATTCTAGCTCATTGCAACCGTCGTCTAAGTATTTGACAATGGTATCGCTGCAGCGAAGTCTAACCCAACGGCAAGATGAGATGCAAAAGGCCGAACGAACTCTAAAGGCCTGAAAGAGGTATAATCGAAGCTGGCGAGACTTTAAGCCGAATCATGATATGACTCCTGCAAATGCCCAGAATGCAGCGGAAGAGAGAACTGAAGACGCAGTGCTCGTTAGGCCTGGGTGCCAATGTCCAGCTACTGCTTAATCTCGTAGTTTCGTCGGAACATGCCATCGATGCCGGTAAGATAGTAGGTACCGGGGACAATGGTCTCAGCACTGCCGACAGGGGTATAATCTTTCTGAAGGTGAGCCTTTTCGCGGAGGTTGCACATCTACATTTTGGATTAGTCACGTGACACGAGGACAATGTTAAGAACATCAAAGACTTACATCGTCGTAGACCTGGGGAGGAACAACCCGCCTGGCATCTAAGCGAGCATGAATATCTAGCTGCTTCTGCATCTCTGTGAAGTTTCCAGCGACCTTGATGGAGAACATGGAGCTAGCAAGACCACTTCCGTAGCTGAACACTCCAATACGCTTTCCGATCGATGACTCGCTGCTGATGTTGGCGAGCACACTTGCAAAGCTTCCGTAGACGCTGCCGCAGTACATGTTACCGCACTGGGTGGGGACTAGGATACTGGGCTGGACACGGGCGGCAAACCGCTTCTTTGCCAGGCCCATGAAGGTCTTCTCGACCGCCTTGTCTGTGACGGAGGTGGCATAATCAAGATCCCTGAGTTCAGGGGCCACCTCGGCAAAGATTGGATTTGTGGGATTCGAGAGGAAATCGTTGTAGAGCAGACGTGCGTATGACTTGGCCACAAGCTTGCAGGTCGGAGCGTGGAAGCACATGTAGTCGAATCGGTCCAGTGGGGTCTCCACTTCCTGGGAGTGACCGTTGACTCCATTTCCGTTTGCCTGAACTTTCAGGGCATCTTCGCGATTGTTGTAGGCCTTGTAGCAGGCGTCAACGGCCTCGGTGTAGCACCGAACGGAGAAATGACCGTCGACGATAGGGTATTCGCTCGTGAGGTCTGGCTTGTAGAAGTCATACACGTGCGTAATATACGAGCCACGTAGTCCTGGCTCGATAACCAGGGGAGCATTGGGCCCGATCAGCATAGCCACACAGCCCGCACCGCCAGTCGGACGGGCGTTGCCCTTCTTGTACAGGGCAATGTCGCCTGCCACGACAACGGCGTCGCGTCCATCCCATGCAGAGGATTCCACCCAGTTGACTGAGTTGAACAGGGCATTGGTGCCGCCGTAGCAGGCATTCACGGTATCCACCCCCTCGACGTTGAAGTTGCCCGATTTCTCGAACAGCTGCATCAACACGGATTTCACCGACTTGGACTTGTCGAGCAGGGTTTCGGTGCCTACTTCCATGCGGCCAATTGAATTGGGGTCAATGTTGTACTTCCTGAACAAGGAGGAAACGGTGGTCAGGGCGAGCGAGTAGATGTCTATGCAGAAACGCGTTAGTTTGCGGCTCCCGTGAACTGCGTGTGCAGGAATTGTATCTGGAGAACTCACCCTCACGGTCGTCGCAGAAGGACATCTTCGTCTGGCCGAGTCCAATGGTGTACTTCCCCTGGGAGACGCCATCGAACTTCTCGAGTTCGGCCTGGTCGACACACTGCGAAATTATGTTAAACTCGTCAAGAACGAGGCGCAGCATCCCAACGAGCGCGTGCTGCGCGGTCTGGGGGGGTGGACGACTTGCCTGACTAGGGAAGTAGAGCTCAATGGCTTTGATACCGATGTTGGAAGGGCGGGCGGGCATGATTGCGGTGATTTGAAAAGGCTGGGGGAAGAAAGTGGGAGGAAGGAGTGTTGGCGGGGCTGCGTACACCGCTGGTTAAGTAGTGGTAGTGAAGCAGACGTGACAAAGGCAAATTGCGGTCTGGTGGTAGCGGCGATCTCTTGATGTGGCAAGCCAAAAATTTGGCGAGTAGGGTTCGATAAAGGGAGGTGTTAAACTGCTTTTGTGCGTGCAAGTTGGTTCCTCAACAATCACAGCCGCCCAAATTTCGGTTCGCTGGAAGCCACAGCCAGCTTGATGTTTACTTGGAGGAGCGCGCAGCACACAGAGAAAGGCGTGGTGGGGCAAATGCTGCACTGCGCTATGGGACTAGTCTTTCTCTTGTTGGTTTGTTATCTTGACTCCATCTGATGGCCACAGCACGCATCGTCATCCCGTGCAGACCGTATTTGGAGCATCCCGAGCTGGGGCAAGACGAGCCTATCACTGCAAATCTTCGCTCGCTGCTGCAGGGTTCGCCTAGCGCCAGGCACCACGCGACAGTTGAACGGTCAAGTCGTCAGCCAGCCAGCAACGCCACCTTCAACCATCCACGGGATGGGCCAACACCATCGCCAGCATCTTGAGTGCTCCAGTCTGAGGATGAAGGTCAATTGCACATGCGAACAACGCCGCCCGAGTGCTATGGCAAGAAACCGACGTACCTGTACGGTGGTAAGTAAACTGGTTGATGTCGACGGCTCCGCCTGCTGCACTTCAGCCGCTGTCAAGCACATGCGCAGCGTACTGCACATGAATTCCCTATCGTGGCATGACTTCGCTGCTTCCCTCTATCAATCACACTTTCGTTTGGTCCAAAGCGGCTCTATCAATCTACTTCTCTCTCCACCGCGGCCCCACCATTTCGCCGACGCGCTTCCCGCGACGAGCGTCAACCTTCTCATACCTTCCTGAGACGGCCAGGCCATTGTGCAGCCATGACTTGGAGAGCTCGATTCAACTAGAGTTTGGCCTCGAAAACTGCAGCAGAATGCTGTTGGACACAGTGAACGAGACATGGGCCGGGACGGGAGAGGGCACATGATCTTTGTCGGGTGTGTTCATTATACGGAAAGAACCCAGATGCTGCTCTCCTTCTTTTCGGGTTCTTGGGTTCTTGGGTTCTTGGGCTGTCTATAGCGTTACATTCAACCAGACCAGTCACCAGGCATTCGATCCATGGGTATTCTTCATGCCCGGGCACGGGCGATGATACAACCCTCGAACTGTTCTTGTTGTGAGCAAGCAGGGCACTGGATGTGTCTTTCAAGGGATTGCATCATACGAGCGGAGAATCTCGAGTGCCACGTATTGGGGCGACTCCATGGCCTCACGGCGATGTTGATACTTGTATAGCCAGTGTTCACGAGATTGAGCCTGCAGCAGGGGCAACGGACCAGACTGCGCAAACGGGCATTTCTCCCGGCGCTGGATTAATCCGCTGCTTTCGAACTGTCGTGCCATTTGTGGGTTTCCGATTCGACAGTGCACGCCGTATTCTCTTTCTGTAGAGTGTGTTTGTGTTCGAGACGGAACCATGCCCGTAAGCGAGTGTGTATACATGTAATCTATGCTCCGATGTCGAAATCTACCACCTACTGTGGGTGTACGGAGGCCTGCCTGCGTACGAAGACCGCAGCGCCCAGGCCAAGGCGTACCAAGGCTGTTAGAGCCGTCGGGGCCAACGAGAGTGGCTCGATATTAATGGGAGGGGAAAAGGCGATCTTCCGCCGCGCTTGGCTAAATGCAAGGTTGCTTCCCCAACCGCTCGCCAGAAGTTTTCGCAGAACTCCACGCTCAGCAACGCGGACGAGAGTGATGGACACTGAATGAAGCACTGCTCACAGTCTCCGCAGTAGAGCGGCCGCAATTGGCCTTCCGCAGCGCGCCGGGCGGCCCTTTTCGCGCAGGCCCTGAGGCGGTTGGCATAGCGTCGGCCTGAAACGGCAATGGTCTTGAACTCTGGCTAGCGCACACTTTGGGAAGTGCCGTTCTGTCTGAGCGGGCCCTGGCTTCCGTCTCGACTCAAGCCTGCTTCTGCCAGCCATCCTTCTTCGAGACTTCGACACTCACCTCTACGAGTCGCACCACGCCGCTCCCACCCCCCGCTCCCATCACCCATCGCCTGCGCGCCCGTTCATCGCACTCACGCGCGCCGTGCATCGATTGCCATCACCACGAGACACTCGCAACGTTGGGAGGCCTGTAAGGGGGTGACCACGCCCGTCTGGGCTGCCCTGGACGCACACGCAACGCGATGGACCGCCGCAATAGCGACAGCAGCGACAGCCCGCCGGCGAATCCTAATGTCTTCGACGACGAGTACGCGCTGGACCACGACGACGATGACTTCATGCCTGGCGTGGCGGACGGCTTCCGACCCATGGGTACTGGCACGAGAGAGGGATGGGACGGCAACCGGCAGGACCAAGACCGAAACAATCCCCCACGACCACTCCTTACGACTCCAAGACCACAAGAGACCGACCTGCGGCGGGTCGCCACGCGCAATAGCATAGCAAAGGTGCCATGCACGCGCGAGTCCCTGTCCAAGGACGATCGCCAACCCGCCAACCACTCCCAGGGACCCAGTTCGCACACGGCGGCCGTACAGCATCGAGAATCAGTCAGTTCCACCGCATCATTTGCAACAATGGCCAGGTCCGATAGCCCGCTCCCCACCGGACCCAGCCATCCCTACGGCATGTATCCGCAGAACACGGTACCACGCACAGCCAGTGTGTCAACTGCTCCGACACCGCAACTTCCACAGGCACCACCACCCCGCCAGGGTCCCACACATCCATATGGAATGTACTCACAGAACACAGCCGAGGATGCGGTGCCACTACCGGCCGTACAGGCCGCAATACCGGTCGGGTTCCCTGGACTACCCACGGGCTACCACAGGCAAATTGGGCCCGATGGTGAGGAACAAGATATCATCGGACCTGATGGGCACACGGAGCAGCTTCCGCCGTACACAAGATACCCTGAAGAAGGTCCGACCAAGGCAGCGCTTGCGGCCGAGGGGAACTCGTCCCCCATACAACAAGCTGTACCAGCCCCTACGAATAGCTCCAACGACGCTCTCATATCGCCTGTCTCACCCACATCCTCCATATCCTCCCTAGCTCCGACCTCAACTCCGGCCCCCTTGGTACCCCCCGTTCAGCCACCACCGCAACCACAAGAGGAGCAGCACCGAGATGTCCCCGTTGTTGCGGCCTCAATACGGTCCTCATCGACAACGCAAGGTGTCTCAGAAAAGCAGGATGCAGCCAGAAGTGTTAGAGCGAAGAACTGGCGTTCCAAGAAGCTGTGGGGCAAGGTTCCCATGGGAGTCGCCCTAGTTCTCCTAGTACTGGTCCTGATTTTTGCTGTTATCCTCGGGGCCGCAATTGGCACTTTTGTCGCCAAAAACAAGGACAACAGCCACAAGAATAGCAAAGACAAGGGCAGCAAGAATGATCCGTCAGTATATTTCTTAGAATAGCACAGAGCCTCGCTAATGTATCACAGAGCACCTCAAGTCACAGGGGCTGGAGTCTCGCTCTTTGACGCCACACCTATCCCAACACCAAGCTCACTTCCCCCCTTACCATCCGGAGCATATGCTCTTCCTCTCGGAATGGCCCAAGAGAGCAATCCAAGTTGTTTAATACAAGTCAATCAACTCTCCGCATGGTCATGCAAGATGACCTTTGCCCCTCTTGTACTCACAGTCAATACTACGTCAGACGGTCGACCTCCGATGGCATCCTTAGGCGCATCACCCAAGCCGGATGGGGGCATTCAGTATGGAGTTCAACCACCCGTACTCTCTGTTCGACCAATGCAACTTGTACTCGATCTGGACTATAGACAGTACGGAGCCGCCTACCATTTCTCAGCTATGTACGACAAAATCGTCGTTCTTAGTCCAGAAGAATTTTCCGCTGGCGCCAGTCTCCACAAACGTGATGTAGGAGGAGATAAGCCTCCATTTCGCCATCGTTTCCAAGTAATGCCTGGAGAAAACCCTTGGTTTTGCATCTGGAACGCGACATACATTGAGGGCTACATATACGTCAAAGATAACTCATCTGCTGCTGCCTTCCCGACGATATGGCCGTCTGATGTTTATGGTACTTCAATTCCCGTAGAGACCACGACGCCAACAAGGACTTCGGCCTCCCCCGCCGGGATCACGCAACGTGCTGAGCCTCCTCATCGACGCGGTGACAATGACTATCCAAAACAACAGCCGTATCCGCGGATTGTCAAGATTGAAGAAAGACGTCTACCTGGATCACCTCAGCCATATTGCCAGAAAATGCTATTACTCGACAATGGACAAGTAACGATGGCTCAAGGCAGCACGGGTGGACCCATAACGGTCCTTCTCCAAGAACAAGACCCCGATCTTGGCGCCTTCCTCACCCCACCCCCTAACGATCCACCCACCAATACAACAAATCGCCGGCGGGGGCCTGCACAGAAACGAGCCGACCCAGCTGGCGCTTGTCACTGCCAGTGGATGTTCCAGTAAATATTATCATCGAGTATCGCAATTGCATTCTGCAGCATTTCAACGGACTTGGGACCAGGCATGGCACTATCAGTATTATGGATGGGGGTTTTCGTATTTATCGGGTTGGTATTTTAGACGAACTGGTGTTTCTTGGTGTTGAGGTCATTTTCCTTTGGATAACGATTGTTGGCGTCATTTCTTGCGGACTACAACTACATCTGGCATTTATCATGTCTTTTCATATCTCTCTTGCCAACATTGGCATGGCATCGTGATCGTCATCATTGGTTAGCAGATAAACAGGGTTTTGGAAGTAATCTTGCCTGTTGCGCTGCTGGGAGCATTATATTTGTATTGGGAGGAGTAGAGACTACAATTAAGTGGTCGGAGATTACGTTTCGGATGGACGGATGGATAGAAATTAGGATAGTGAGCGAGGACATGTTGATGAGTAAGAGCGATCTATGGAATGGTGATACATTTTCATGCACATCAACTTTTTTTCCTGAACGCGATATTTCTTTATATTTAGCGACGCAGTGTCTGACACTGGCGGAGACTTTCATTTTAGCGAGCGAGCGAGTGAGTACTTTCCTATGATAAGAGAAACCTGGGTAGCATGTAGCCACTGATTAGTATCAAATAGCTGGAATTAATCATCATGACAAAAGCCCCTCTGGCAGTTGCTTGAGTGGTTTAATTGTTCCTAAGCAAGTCTGGTGAGACCCAGTTTCAGCAGGGCTTTAGTTAAAAGGGTTTCCGCCTGGCTTTCGGCCTAACTGTAATTTCAACAATCACAAATCGCTGCGATATAAAAGAGCCCCAGAATGCCCTCAACAGACATGGACACAGATAGTGATACCCAAGATACCAAATTGGGAAAGGAGATATTGCGCCAGGGTATTACACATACCACCTATCAATAATACAATTCTATGTGGTTTTACATAACAACGCATCTTAGTTGTGTACCTCGGCGCCTAACTACAAGTTTGACAGCAC
This sequence comes from Beverwykella pulmonaria, assembly GCA_001599595.1. Classification (NCBI taxonomy): domain Eukaryota; kingdom Fungi; phylum Ascomycota; class Dothideomycetes; order Pleosporales; family Melanommataceae; genus Beverwykella; species Beverwykella pulmonaria. The sequence goes on from BCHH01000002.1 coordinate 2,190,357, forward strand.
TCAATCTTACAACCTTTTTTGATAGCGAAAACTATCCTGGATCCGCCAACTGGAAATATACCAAGCTCTTACCGAGAGAAATAGGAGAAACTGATAGAGGGAGCACGGCAAAGCAAGATCGACACGTACAACAAGGCGCTCGCAGCGTTGGAAGAAGTAGTATCAGGACCTACTTAAGTTATAGAACAATCATAAGCAAGTCATTGGTGTGTATATAACAGTTTTGATGACTTGGGTACATTATGTGTCCTTCGTTGCAAAACGAGCTTGCAAAATCTGTGTAGAAGGCTTCACGAGAGTGACCACTGAATCGGATTACGGAATGCATGTAGAACTCTGTCATCTTTCAGATCCTGAAGCCATGAGATATCAGCACTATCTCTTTCCGCTCTTCTGGTAGGAAACAAAGTAGACCTTCGACTATCATGCACAATAGAAAGCTGGATTTCAAACCAAGTTGTACCTGGATTTGCGTCGTCTGTGTTCTGCATTCTCTGCCCAGGCCATCCGACATATTAATTAAAGATAGTCGTAGGTGCGGCAAACAGACCCTCAAAAGCGATATCAAACGACTGGAAGTAAATTGAGCCAGCCTACTTTGGCAGACAATGATAGTCTAGTAAAAAATACGGCTCTTGGTAGTTCAGAAATAGAGTGGGAGATGTGTTGGCAGAACAAAATCTGTCTATTCCATAGACATCTGTGTCTGACTATAAAACAAAACAAAATGAAGAAAAATCGACCAATCCGTCATAAATCTACAGTATTGCTCACACTTGTCGTTTTGGTCGAAACCATGACACTATCCCACTCCCCATGACCTGTGACTTATAATAGTGCGCGAGATTTAAGTAGAAAAGTAAGCCAGCTTAAATACAGAAATTCCTGAGACTATTAAACCACATGCTCGTAACATAACAAGCCAGATTCTGTTGCGCGCCTCTAACCCGCTAAGTGCAAGGCGCCTTTCACCCTCAATTTCCAGTGACATCACACAGAAACGAAACGAAACGAAAGCTCTCTGCTCTAAAAACGCAAATGAATGTATCAACATAACTCTTATCGCCTTGATTCTGCTGTTCGCTAGCGCAGCAGCCTCTCGCCTAGAAATATAAAGGCCGCTGGCCACGCAACTTTCACCGACCCCCTCTATGGCTACACCAGCTTGAACTCGTTACGGACGACCCCTCCTCCCGACTTGAACTATTCGACTTCTGGAAGATTCTATTTCTGGATGACTGGCCTTTCGACGATCCGCCTCTTCGATAGCGCCTTTCACCATCGACTGACCAACTGACCGACCAACCAACTCACCGACCGACCAACCAACCAACTGACCGACCAACCAACTCACCGACCAACCAACTCACCGACCAACCAACCAACTGACCAACCAGCCAACTCACCGACCAACCAACCAACCAACCAACAGTTAGGTCAGGGTATGACGGGTAAGATTCCCGCTGGCATAGGCGCCATACAGTATTGTTCCACAATATGAGCAAGTCACCTATTGCCTGATAGGTTTTGGCCTGCCGATGGTAATGGACATTGGAGAATATGGAAATTATCCTCTGAAGAGATTGGTTGGTTTCGGTTCGGGTACGATGCAGCTGAAGGGTCCTGTGGGGTTCCGAGACTGCCACACAATCAGCAGCCGTACCACTAGGCATTATACATAAGAAGCTTCCCAGCAAAATCGAGCCCACCTATACGAGATTCATGTACCTCGTTTGCGTACTCCATTGTCCTAAAGTGTTTTTCTTTCAGATCTTGCCTGCCATGACGGTCTCACCCGGGGTTAGTTAGTCCAGCTAATGGACCTCCGTAGCGCTCGCGTTACATTTTATCCTGGGGCCTACTGGAAGCGTCGACCACAACGTCCCTGTTTGCTGTGCACACATCTCCTCCCACCGGACTCTAAAACCATCTTAGAGGGGATCCGGCTCTTGTTAGATCTAGAACATGTGCCTAGCTGCCCCTGACCTCGGTGGACGGGAAATGGATGAGGGATGGCATGCCTCAGGGGCGGGGCAGCATGGTGCTTTCGCCGATGTTTGAGCAAGGCATCCGATCTTTGGTAGACTGCTTTTTTACAGGACTCGCATGGCCATTCTTTCCTCCTGTTAGAGGAAGCACATTTCTTGGATTTCTAGTGCCGAGTAAGATTCTTACTAGCATAGGTGCCAGGGAGTATCTCTGTGTTTTCAAGCCGTCTTTGTGCAATCGATTCGCTCTCGCATATTGTGGCCACCTTAGATTTGGGTTCGATAACTCCCTCCAGATATTGGACAGCGATGACGATTCTGGACCTGGATTTGGACCCAAAATTCAATATTTCAAGCTCTGTGGGTTCGCCCTCATCTTCGGAGCCTCCAACAAGCTAACGTGGACCTGTCTTTTGGTGAGCGAGCTCCTGCCATTGCTGGTGGATTAAGTCCGATGGACCTGAGCTCTCATTCTTATTTATTTTTCCTTGACATGCATAGCTTGTTGTGCGGTTGAGGGAGAGGTCTTAGGAGATGGAGGTGTTGGCGTTCCGGATAAATGTGTACATCCCTCAAGTCTTCTCCTCGTCGCTGTCCACCCCATGCCCATCAACATTCCCTTGTGTTATCTTACCCAAAGCAATGGCCACTCTCATCGTCATTCGAACCCTTCCTCACTCTCCTCTTCTTTCTCCGCCTCCCTAACTTTAACGCCTTTGTGTTCGCCTTCTCTTGTCTATCCTGCTCAACAAAACCACTTGCACTCCTTCACTTCCCTGCTCTATCTTCCATCTAACTTGTATCCAAATTGATATCACTCTGCTCTTTCTGTAATCTACTTAACTATCTACTATGAATGCGGCGCATGGAGAGTTTCTCCTTCCATCCAACTCCATGTTACTAAGTTATGACCGTGTCTATGTTATATATGTACCCGTGTGAACAAGATAGCGGAAGAAGCAGGACATCATGAACTAAGTGGTCAAATCAAGGACCGGAATGTCGTAACCCCATGAGTGATGTGGCAGTGAACGTGCTCACCGTCTAGGACATGATTTGTAGATACATTAAATCGATTACTTTCCAAATCAGCGCTGCTTTCACTCAAGTCGACTGGATAAACAGGTTGTTCTAGTTTCAAACTTGGAGGTAGAAATTTCGAGCGTCGGTTGAAGGGATATGTATAGCGTGCAGCAAGGGCTCGGCACTGGAATTTCGGCCTCAGGTATGACGTGAGCATCACCGACGCCTGCATCAACTGGGATGCCGCCGAGACGGTTCTCGAGGAGCTCGCGACCTAGAAAAGTAGTGTATGGAAGGCAGATGATCCTGAATGTACATACCTAGGCATTCATTTGGATCCTGTTGCGCTGTTCAATAAGGACAATTGTTCATTCTGCGCTAGTACCTATGTTCCCAAAAATGAACGTATGCGCAGGATATAAGCTCCAACAAAGGGAGGCAGAAGTTGTGTGGAAGAGACGAGGGACAACCCGTGAACATTACAAAATTCCGGCTCCTAAGAACGACTCGGTCTGCGAAATGCGGCGAATGATGGCAAAAAGTTAGGAAATTTCGAAACAAATCGACGTCAACCCCGGCCCTGCGATTTCTGCCTTAGCATCCCATATTGTAAAGCATCGTCCTTTCCAAGAACTGCGTCGTAGGGCGGGTTGTACGTTGAGGAGACTAGAAATCGAGTTCTATGTATGCTCTTGCTATTATTCTCTAGACACCAATCCAAATCAACATATCCTTCCCCTTGTTGTTCGTATCTTCCATCGGTTGGTGTCGTCGCTTCTTTGTCAATTTGGTGGATCGGTTCGCCCAGGACCTTCGTGACAAGTCTCTGTGAGATGATATTGTAGTCGGATTCTGGGTCGGCTGAGAGGATTGCTGCTCTCCATACTTGGGTGGCCGAAGATCGTATCTCGATGGTGACCTTTTGTCGTGCGTTTGAGCGCTGCAGGAGATCAGTTACTAGCAGGCAATTCGGGACGTTGTTCGAACCTTTCTTCTTGGTCTACAATAACATAAGAGGAGGCATGACATTGTGCGTGGGCTTTAGGGAAGCTAGTTGTGCATTCTTATGTGGCAATATGTGCTGCTCTTGGTGGATTGTGGTTTCTGGGTTCACAACGCAAGCGGGGGAATTGGAAGGACCTTTGCCGAGAACCCATTCGACGGTTGAATGGTCACCTCTGAAGGACTAGCAAAATAAAAAAAGAATACCTGAGTAAAATACAAAGTAGCAAAAACGCTTGTGGATAGCGATCTCGATGATAGGTCAGATAGGGTTTATGGAACGGAATGTAATTAAGTAATGGGTTATGTAGTTCACCTGAAACCAATGAGCGACCCCCCCTTTTGGGGCTGAGTCCTCCTGTAAAGCGAAGGCGAAGCACGGATGCTCTTTTGGCCATTGGTTAGCGCTGACACACGGGTGTGGCTATCCCACCTCCAGCAGCCAATCACATCAGCCGTTTAGGCTCACTTTGCATATGCTCCTCCACACAGTGGTATTTTCCACCCACTCTGGTCAATCGGCGATCCGAGCACCATCAATGATAAGGTGACGTGTCTCAGTTGCCTCTTTTACTGTAACACAGGTTTACCCTGACGCACGCCAATACAAGTTGCCCTATTCTTTTTGTCTCGTATTGCCTCTTGTTACCATGAACGCTACACCTTTTTGCTTTTCTGAACCATTGCTCAAAACCATTCGCCGCCTCACTAGCTATCGCAGTCTCTGACCCTGCCCTGTTCCGCACCATACGTGAGGCATCTCAGTAGTTGGACACAAATCTCTGAACTGAAACTGATCAGGGCACTGCATGCTGCGGGTGCCAAGACCCTGTAAGATAGAGAATGATTTACGTATATTGCAATGGAGGCCTGCTTGGAAACCTCATTGCGTGAGCACTGTTCATATATCTCGCTCAGCCTGGCAGGACGGAAGCCAGCACTTCCAATGACGTGTTGATTCCTGAGCCTCGCATATGTAGGCGCGTGTATGAGGGTTTTCCGGTGAATTCGTCCTTCTTATCTTCGAAGTCAAAGGGATGGCCTTTCCCAGCCCGCTCAGCCTGAGTCTCTATGTGGGACTGCTTGCGACTTAGATTCCAACCAAAAACTTTTGAGTACCATTCCATCTTCCGTTTATGTAGAATCAAGGATGGCATCAAAGGATCCTCTTAGCGGATTTGTGCTTGGATATCCCAAGTTGGCAGCGCAAATGGAACTTCAGCCTGAAACTTCAATATTCCGCCGATTCGGGTTTCTTAATGCTCAAAATCTACTCTACCTTCAGGCCGAGCTTACTACGCTGGAAAAACACCTGCGAGATCGCCAGAAAGCTGATAGTGTAGACACCATGGGGAACAAGTGTCAATATGGGGTAAACTGGTACTGGCTTGACCAGTCGGAGGAAGATGGGGACACCCATCAGTTGGATTTGGTTTTGAGAATCAGGGAGACGGTCAAGGAATACAGTGAGTTTGACGGTGATGGACTTTGCCTCCAGCTCATCAACCTGATAGACCATGCCCTTATACAGCAATCAATGATTTTGAAGTTCCCAGAACCGGAACGATGGGACCTTGAACACATTCAGAATTTCCTCGAGCCAGAGACGAAGGACATGGGGCCACTGATCCTCCCTGGACCAGATGGGGCCACATGGGGATCTGTGGCTGCTCGGAAATCCTATAGCCCAGATCTTGTTACGCTCTGTCCACGGCAGAAAGAAGACCCCTTTTCTACTTGGGTGTCCAAGGCCGCCCTACTGAACATGTTTCGATGCGGATGTGACCGATTTAAGAAAAGATCCCGTAAGCACGGAGTAGTTGGATACATGGACACCTCGATCTTGAAGATTACTCAGTGGCTTACCAGCATTCTGGCTTCCTTGTTTCCGATAGCGTCAATTATTGTGTTGTATTGTGTTCATTCAATGCCGGCCCGACTTGGAATTATAGCAGGATTCAATATTTTGCTTTCAGCCTCCTTGATTGGCTTTGCTGGCGCGAATCGATCAGAAGTGTTTGCAGTCACAGCAGCGTAAGTGGCGAGGTCCGCACTTCAAAGCCTTCACTAGGATCTAATATCACGTCAGATTCGCCGCCGTGCAAGTTGTCTTCGTTGGAACCGATAAGAATTCTTCAGTTCCTGGGTGACTATTATCAACGGCAACGTTGCCGTTGCAACAAACGATGACTCGGGATGGTGTTCACTCACCACTTGTAGCAAGCAGCTTCAAATCTAGGTGTATACCGGTGCATAGTTGTTTGGAAGGAGAGAAGAATGGAGTATACAGCGGCATTACATGTCCTTCGCCTTGGAAAGAAATATTTCACTTGCGCCGATTATCGGAAGGTGTACTTCTCTTGAATATTGTGAGGCTAACAGTGGCAGGGAACAGAACGAACAGATGGATCAGAAATAAACAGGCTTGATTCATCAGAGTCGAGACAAATCCTTGAGGATACTCAGAGGATTCGGAGAAACTATATATATGTGGTGTGTCACGTGACCCGCAGGCGCACGGCCCGATAAGCCTCCGAAGGGCCTCCTCAGGAGGCCCGCCGGGAAACAGAAGTATCCCTCACAAATTTCTACTCCGTGGGTACTATTGCATGACAAAAAAACTCATATGCGGTATCGAATATGCTGTATCGAAAATGCGGATGACGTGCTTAGTAGAGCCTTAAGTAGAAGGCCAGTGCCAACCCTTGTAGAGTACCCCCGGTACTTCCTAGTCTTATCAGACCAGGCATCTAGATCAATAAGATGGGCTTCGTCGCACCTCAATTCATGAGCCATTCCCTCCCGTCTCCTCTTCACTTGAACGAAACCCCAACAATACACAACACCTAAGGAAATGCCATGGTGACTTGTTAAATTTGTGGTGATGCCACTCATGACTCATAAAAGGTACGCACAATATTATATGTTGAGACAAAAAGCCCCGTGCGTCAACTGCGTGAGCACCCTGTTCTTTCCCGTTCCTCATTATTCATATCTATTAACCCAAAATACAAGGAAGAAAAAGCAACCTCGTCGCCTCTAGTATAGCAGGAAATTAGAGTGACGAGATGAAAGGGATGGGAATAAGAGAGCACAGCTGAAGATAGTCCTAAGATCTTTTCCCAATACTGTTCATGCTGAAGAGAACGCCGAATGTGGTAAGGTGTTGAAGGCAAAGGAGATGATGATAACAAGGAAAAGAGTTAAGAAAAGTGATGCGCGCTCCAGGAATGAGAATCTATGACTGGTGATGGTATATCGCTGAACTCGTGTAGATGGTACCCACAAGGAATGAAATGTAACAGCCCTAGCTACTGGGCGGCGAGGTTAAGGTGGTATGCTAAGGTGGCAGTGAACACGTCTCATAACAGCCGAGGCCTATATGGATCGCCAGGAGTCGAGTGGATGTGATCTTAGGGTGGGTCGTGGAGCCGACGGCATTGTGTCCCAGGGTCAATTCCACTTGGAACGAAGACCGTTACGTCCGTCTCGCGGCGGCGGCGGCGGCGGCAGCAGCAGCAGCAGCAGCTTCCCTCTGGTATTTGTATCAGCTTGATCCATGAAAGAAGACCTAGTAGTCTTACCTTCCTCTCCGCGTGCTGCCTCATTCTCTCCCATTCTTGATCTCGAACCTGGGTCACTGCTTGTTGGTTGCGCCTGGCGGCATTCACTGCGGTGGATGGTGAGTCACACAAATATAGCATCGGCTAGCATCCAACGTACCATCAACTGGAGGGGGACGCTGACGGAAGCCCTCGCCAGCAGCAGCGATATCGTCCTTTGGCTCCAACAGCTTCAGCGCTTGGATGGTGTTCCAGCCAATGACAAGATGAAATTCGCCCAAGCTCTCTGCATAAAGGAAATCTCCTTCCTCGTACTTGAGGTCATTAAAATGTAGTCGTGGTTCTTTTGGTTTCCCATCTTCTTCAACATGCCAACGGACGTCTTTGATAAGATGCATTGTGTCAGACTTGGACATAATACCAAACCGAGTAGCGCAATTTCCTCCAATGTAGTCGTTAGGGGAGTATATATCAAAGAAAAGATTCAAATAATCGGTGATGGGGCCCACGCCAGGCACATCGATCTCAACATGGGCTTTTCTCTGAAAATTTTCGGAATATGGTGTGCCCCGAGCCCGTTGGAAGATAGATGGGATTACGTGGTCGATGGATCGCTTGAACACGGTCTTCAAGGGGGACTTTGCTTTGGAGGCTGGTATAGAGGGAGAGATGGCGTTGAAGATGGCATCGTGCTCTCTCTTGAGGAGCTCGCGTAGGTCGTGAGGAAGAATGCGATCAGCACCCTGTGGGTGGAACGGCATTGGGGGTGGAACTAGATTGTATTAGCTGAGACTCATGCCGAGTACTGTGGGTGAGTGGCAGCCAGTCATAAATCCACTTACCATCCCGCTTAGGAGTGCTACCATTAACGCCAATTTTGCCTTCCTTCTGTATGGCGAGACTGGTGCTACGCGGCATATTAGGTGCTCTTTGCTTCCACGCGGAAGCTGGGCTGTTCAGAAATTGTTACTTCAACTAGAAAGCTCGTCCAGGTCCGAAAAACAAACTGTTCGTGAATGCTATTATTCATTTCACTCAACGGAGAAGCGAGTAGAGAGGCAGAGTCTGGAGAGCCGCGGTTTGTAACGCGGCAGTGGATTTGAGGTTGGGTTGAACTGTTGTTCTCCAGTCAGATTCTAGTGGGAGAAGAGGCGAACTGAAATTGGTGGTGGTAGTTACAATCAAGGTGGGGTCAAAATGTGTTCCAAAAGGTGGGAACTTCTGGTAGTCCGCAGGTGGCGCCTGCGTTTGAGGTCGAAATCGAAGTTGGCGTCAGGTGGTGTTCGTTGGTGTGTCCAAGCTGTAGATCGCTTGTCAAGTATGGAGATGCGGGGCGTGTCTTGAAGCCCCTAGTTATGCGGCGTCAATCAGGAGAGCGCGATTCCTGTTGAGTCTGGTGGCCCTGGTGGATTCTGGGGTCGTGCTGTGGTCGTGTTGAAGAACGTGTTGAAGAAGGGGATTGTATTGTGGGTGTCCTACGGTGGGAAGCTTTCGGGGTCGACTGAATCACGACGCGGGGCGGAGACTTCAAGGAGCTGCACTCCCGAGGACGGCAAAGAGTGGTAGTGACTCCAGAAAGAACTCTGCTAAACCGTTGTGCAAGATAGCACGAGGCGGCCAGCGATAATCGAGGCGTTCAAGCTTGCGGAAAATACAGACAAAGTTCGCAGTGGAGATCGGAGCAGAAACAATGAATAAACGAACAATGGCGCGGCGGGGAATCCGCTGGCGCTAGCTCAGGTGCGACCCAGGGATTTTGTGCAGCACTGACAAGTTTACAAGCTGGCGGTTCAATGTTTCTGACAATACTCGAAACATTGATACAGTCCCAATTCCACCAATGGTCTCCTCACTATTTTGTTTTCATATGTATGTACCTAACGTATTATTTGCTCCAAGAGCAGGCTTGTCATTCCGCCTGTATTAGTGTGTTTCACCTTGCCAGGTTGTCTTTCCCTTACATGGCCGTGCGTTGGCCTCCCCAAGATTCGTGACCACCCTGTTCGTCCACTCCTGCGCCTGGCCGTTTTCGTGGGCACCTTGCACTGGGTCGTTCGTTATTTTTTCTAAATATCCTTTTCTTTCTAAATTTAACGCCACCGAATGGCGCGAGGCAGGGTGAATTGAAGTTTGATGGCAGAATTCGGGCACGAGTAAGCAAGATCAAACACAACAGCTGTGTCAGCGTGGAGGACATGAAATGAGGTGACGAACGGCAAGCACTCCTCTGACATCTGATATATTGTGGCTGGGCAGTCTCGCCGGCTCAGACTGTACTGTACGTGCGTCTCTTCAACAGCCAACAAATTGACGCTGCATTTACAGATTGCTCTTGATCTGCAACGGGGGGTAGCTTTTGGAGCTGCGGGGGATTCGGGCCCCTACATAAACAGCGTCTGCTGGGTGGGAGTGTGTGTGAAGAGTGCAGCACCGGCAGCTCTGTCGGACGGAGGAGGGCAGAGGAGGCAGCGCAGTCGCCCGCTCGCGTTCCTTCGTCTAGCCTAGACCGGACTCTGTATATGGAGAGAGGGCAACGACAGGTCCTTGACACGTCAACATGCGCGCAAGGATATCTTGACGGGGCAGGCGCCGAGTCGGCTATCTGGTTTATCCACGCTCTTCCAAAACGGGCCTTCCCAATCAGAGTGTGATGTGCCTTTCCTTTTTACGTCAATGTCAGACTCACCCAATTGGTGTGTTTCGGACGCACTCAGGAGTAGGGACTACGATACATACAACAACCCTCTGCGTCATCGGCTCGTCCACGGTTTCCCCTCACACTTCACCCCACTGCAAAGAGCACCAAGAAATATCATCAAGTTGTCCATTGTGTTTGATCGCTGACGTTAAATTAGAGTGAAGACCCCTTGGATCGCCAAGCCACTACGGTTTCTCTGTCACACAGAACGACCGCGGTACCACCGAACGCGCAGTCGGATACCTGCATCAAACGGTACTCGAGAAATGCCATTGTGCGACGAGCGGTATTAGAGTTCCTTAGCCTCGGGCCTCGGCCCCCCAAAGACGACAAGAATCGTGGACAACTCTGCCGCGATTCTTAGTCGAATTCTGGATTGGCCAGCAAGAAGGGCCATGGACATGCATCAAATGTGCAAGACAGGCATGGGACAGTCCACTTCTCAAATCCACACGACTGGACAATACTCTTCAGGACAATGAATGTGAGCTGAGCTTGTTTGCCCGCGCCTTCTGGGGTGAAAAGGAGCAAGCCCGTTCGTACCTCAAAAGAACAAAGAGAAACAAGAAGCAGGATTTAGATCCGTGAGCTGAGTGATTATGGAACAAGTGATTATGGAACTTGAAGATAGATCAGTCCAACCCTGTATCGTTCCTTGGGTAGGCTTTACCGTCTAAACACATGAAGGACGAAACATGTACAGTTCTGCAAGATCCTCTGCACCCCATGGCACACTTTGTTGTCCAGACCATGTCCTAAACAATATCCCCGCCACCCATCCTTACGAATTCGAATACACTACACTTGGCGTACTAGCGGTTGGGGGCGTTGGTTCTTGGCTGGCGGAGCATACTCGATCTGTTGGAGATTGAACGCAGGGAACTCTCGAGACACCGGAACTTTGAGATGCCAGCACGCTGCGAAGATGGTGTTGATTTCCTCTTCCTGAAGCTGTGTCAGCGCATAATCCCGGATGACAGCTTCTAAGAATACGTTCGGCAGCCGACTAGGTGCGTGAAATAGAAATAGAACATACAACGAAGGTAAGTGAATATTCAGCCTAATTCTGCGCTCACTTTGATCAGCTTGTTCTCAATCATTGTGTTGAGACCAATGATCACTTCGTAATTTTCGTGCTTATCTGAGACTTCCCATACTGTATCGTAGAATTTTGGTTCGAACCGGGGGTTGTTGCAGGTCCATCTGCGTTCGATCTGTCCAAGCGATCTGAACTTGTCCATGCCAAGTGTATTTAGTATTGGTTGACCCTCGCAGGCCGAAAAATTAACCTTGATTTTCGACGCCATAGTTCGGCTCATAAGATTTTTGCCACATCCCGTGTCGAAAAGGGCCCTGGCGGTACGGATAATAAAGCCATCATCGACCGGAACCTCGATGTGAATCGTCCTTACGAACTTGTCGCCCTTGGTGAGGTATCGAAACCTGGGAGAGATATGGTTGCGAAGTGATTTAAACAATCGTAGCATCCAGTGGGCTCTGATTGTTGTCACCTCCTTTGGCGACTTATTTTCTGGCGTCGTGTTTGTTCCTGGATCGGAAATTTCCATTGATTGGAAAAGTGGCGTAGAAATCTGCGTCTGCTCTTAACCGTCGTTATTCGATTGAAGTGTGAAGATATTGCAATTGCCAAATCGCGTAGGAATTGTTTCGCGTTGTTTCCGAGTTCGTTCTGCCGTGATTTAAGAAATCAAGTCCAGCTCGTAGGAGGGGAGGAAGTGGTATGAGATAGCCAAAGGTAGATGAGCGCTAGATTTAAAGACCTTCTATTGAGTTGTGCAGAGCAATTGCAACGAAAAAATGCAGGACGCTCTATGAAGTGGATACTGTAAGAACAGTGTTGAGAACTATGGCTCTCAAATATTGGCACCCAGGACGGCCTGCACTAGCTAGATGCGAACATGATGAGTGCCTTGCCGGCGCTTTCTGGGCGTCCGGCTGACGTGGAGTGTGGGTGTGTGTCCGTGGAGGCGTGAACATGGCTTTCCACTCGTCTGTCGCCAGGCTAGTGCGCGAAGCTGACGGGCTTGCATGCACCACCCCCGCATCGCCAAAGGCCGCCGATAGCGGCGCCGCAAGCATCGTTACTGTACGTCGCAGCACGTCGCAGATACAGAGAGCAATCAACGTTGAGCTCTAGAGCTCTATCTATCCCGCTGCGGCGTCATTGTGCGTTGGCGATTCTGGCGCCTTTCTCTCTTCCCATTCGTCTCGCCCTCGTGCCCCCGCCACTATCGCGCTCGGAAGCTGTTTCTTTGTCTATCCGTTTCGTACTCTGGCCTCGTTCTAGGGACTTTGGAGCCACAGAGAGTTTAGACACAACCCTCTTACGTGGGTGTATGCAATCGTTCTTCCCTATACCAGTTAGTCTCCAGGATCCCCCAGTCACCGTAGACAGGGTGTGCTCGTGGTCCATGTTTCGTACAAGGCGCAGAACCTGTCGATACTTCCCGTTGGTGTTGGAACGTGAGCTTCTAGAACAAGTCAAACGGCGAGTGCCCACATCCACGCCGCACATCATGCAAGGGTGACTTAGGTGCGCTGTAGGGCTGGCACCGTCTCAAAACACAGTAGTCACTCCCACTTTCACTGCTATTCTTTGTCGCTGCAAGCGGCTTGCTACGTATGAAAGCTGAACATTTCAATATTGTGTGAGGATTAACACAGAAGATCAGTGACCTCCGTGCTAGTGAGCACGACATGCGAGGTCTCAATCAATTAGTTAGCAAGGACGAATCTGTGCTATACGCCAGCTTTCGCAAGCGTCGGAATACGAGAGGGAACTGTTCTTAGCGCGCCATGACAGCTTATTCGCGGCCAGCGGCCGGCGTTTGGAGGTATATATATATGCTTTTTGGTGCCTGAGCTCCCCATCAATCTATTTCGAGGGACAGCCACTTCTATAGAGGAGCTGCCAGTGGGAGCACGCCCACAAATAGGATGCTGGATGCTTGTGGTGCGTGTGGCAGGCGGCGAGTCAGGACGGTGAGACGGTCGGGGCTAGCCGGGATAGGCAGTGAATGTGTTGCAGGAGCTACAGAGATAGAGTGAATCACTGCGGCGGCCCACGGCTCGTAAGACATGGCCATCGGTGGAACTCCATGGGGATCAAGAAATCAAGCTTTCCAGGGCCATGCCATGTCCGGTAGAGCGAACGCCTTGTTGGCGACAGGCCGGGGCTTGGCGGGATGAAGGTGCGTTTTACAATGCGGCCTATTATACTGGGCCACAATAGCGGATAGAAACCGGCCAACTTCACCTCCTTGATTGCTTCGTGTCTTCCAGGTCTTGCAGACGGGCGTCTACATGCGTTCGTATATCTTCTGCCGGCCTCTTTGCAGGGGGAATCAATGGCATACTATCAGGGCTTCGAATTGGTAACTGTTGGCCAATTCCAAACTAAGTTTCCCTTGTGGCCGGTCCAGCTTGCGGCTCTGCTCGACGTGTCAGCTGTCAAAGATTCCCTCGGTGATGTCATCACACATACAACCGATCGAAGCTTGTCGGCATACTGCTGTCTAGATTTTAACATCTGTAGGTGTTTCAGATGGTTGGGGTATTGCATGAATTGTAAATAAGTCTCGGTCTAGCACTAGCCACCCAGATATTCGTTTCTCGGCGACTGGAATAGTTGTGTCTCAAGGATCCGATGTCGGTCCTTGCACCGTACTCAAACAGCCTAGAGATGCTGTGACCCACCTTCATCGATAGATCGTCTTACGACGTCTCTCCCTCTTGTCTGGGCTTCAGGAATTTTGTGCTTAAAGGACTACGCCAAAGATGCAAACTCGTGCTAGGACCATATTTTTAGACTAAACTCGAAGAAGTTGTGAGGATAAGAAGTAGAAAATCAAGTTGGAAATAGCTGTCAATCTGTGTGCTATCTTCCTCCCTGTCGTCAGACAAATGAGTGTTTGTCGAGAAGGTGCTAGCAAATGAGTAGTTAGTTCTTTCATCAAGAGGTTACGTTTCTACTGATCAAAGGAGGTAAATCGCGTTCTAGGTTTTTGCCCCAATTGTACCCTTTTCGAGGCCCCTCCTCATCAACTCCCCGCATCAAACCAATTAAGCCTACCCCCCTTCCTACTCCTCTCCGACCTCTCCAACCTTTCTCCCTCGCCCGCCTCAACATCTCCACATCCACCCTCCTCATCCCCTCATACGTCTTCCAAATCTTCCTCAACACACATTCCTTTGTAGCACCCAAACCTTCCATAATCCCCAACCATTTCCTTCACCTTCAAAAGACTCCACGTCGCATCCTCAATATCTTTTGGTAACTCAAGAAATAAGATCCTGCATAGCATTGACATCAGGCAGAAAACTCCGCCACGCACAATCACGCTCCCATCGCAATCCTCACCTCCTCAAACGTAACTGCGATACGTAGATGTTTGAGTGCGTGCATATCGGCGAGCGAAGACCTCTGCGAGTACCGCACATGGCACGTACCGAAATTGTAATGGTTCGGTAATACGTACTCGATGCGCGGCCGTGTGATGCGCGCTAGACCTATACCTCTTGGGAAGAACATTATGAGACTAGACAACAGGGTCGCGCTCCGAATATGATGGCAAAGGCGTTGAGCCCATAGAGAATATGCAACCCTTCGGAATACGTTTGGCGACATACTCGCAGAATGGCCACTTCGAGCAAGGGACGTAGGTTCGCCGCAGGTACAGAGAATCGCGCATACATAACAAGCAACATTCTATAGAAGAAGGGATATTAAATCCAGATATAGCCTCGGCCTTTGAGCTTCTTGGCAGCTCTGCGCGCTTGTCGCGAAGTACTGGGTACAGACTGCGCAGAGTTGTATCTTCAGAGTGAGGATCGGCGGGCGAGATCATTCATGAGAAGTACACGATTGGATGGATCGCGGGTATTGGTGAGGAGGAAGTACATGTAGATGTGGTTGCGCAGCTCGCTGGGGTTGAATAGAGTACAAAGTTAGTTTTGGTTTCATAGAGAAAGATATAGCGGATATTTCTACAACGACAGCAGTATAAGACCTTCTGCAACTGCCTCAATGGCGTCCGACGTAGGTTGTACCTAGATAGAATGTCTGTGTCCGGGACTGAAGTACATGTTAAGGAATGGGAATAGCGACGACGACACCTCAAACATGCGGCCTACGGCTGGGGACATTGCGATGGTTGTAGACTGGTATGCCGCGGCAAACGACTTTCATTGCCATGATGTTTTAGTGTTTTATAGATTCTAGCAATCCTACAGGAACAGTGGGTAGAGGAAAGGGGTATAGGACAGGAGGTTGAGGATAGGAGTAGATAAAAGGTAGGAGCCCTCCGTGCGAAACTCGCGTGTTCTGGAAAACCCACAACTAGCTCCAAGGATTTAAGGCAAGGTACGCCGTGCTGACTTCCCTTGCTACGCAATGATATGTTGGAACTTGATGGGTGTGACTAGACGTCATGTGCCGCCTTACCTCATTTCAATCTAATGTTTCCAAGACGTCGGTTTTGCATTACCAGTATGGAGTTGAGCACCTTCCAATGCATCAATGGAGCCGTGCTTCGGTTCTGGCGTTTGTATCAACACAGGATGACTCTAAAGGATTGTGGCGTTGTAAGCAATAGGGAAGTGGCGATACACCTTTCCAATATATTCTCTCGGCTCGGCTCTCGTATGAAGGATCACCCCTAGATGGCCACCATAACATGTACTGATTCCCTCGGCTCTCATATGAAGGATTGCACCCATAGATAACAACCACAACATGTACTGCGGCTAATAAAGGGACTCACAAGGTGGTCAGGTCAACACTTTTTCGTATTAGTGTAGGTACACATGTATTAGCATTACTTAGTTAGTCTACGTATGCACGTGTACATGTACTCGTTCTTTGCAAAAGCCATAGACAAGAAATATCGGGCAAGACCTTAGTATAGTCAGATGTAATTGACAAACATTTCCCCGGTGCCAAACTCTCAAAAACGCCAAAAGGGAATAGAATTTAAGACCAAAAAGAGATGGGAAATGGAAATATAGGAACGAAGGCCCGAGACGCCGTGAAAAGAGAAGCTCCGAGACAAGCAAGTGTGAAGTGCGCTCAAGAAAGATCAATGTGCGATATCGTGCTTGCTCGTGTATACCCACCCACTACTCGCTCACTCCCCCCTGCAATCTAACCAGGATCAATGCAGACGAAGAAAGAGCCAGTCCCCATCATCATCTCCGATCCTCTCCATGGGGTTCTTCGGGTACGCCCCACCAGCCGTACCGCGACACGCCTACTCTTAGCAGCACTTCCCACCCATGCCCCCCGACCCAGCAGTATTATCCCCGACATCGACCCTACTCGTCGTTTGCTGGTCGGTCCTCGCGCTGTCGATTAGCCTCTTCTTGATATCTGCGGCTAGCGAGTAGAATGCGGTGTCGACATTAATGTTGCTCTTTGCGGAGACTTCGAGGAAGGGAATGCCGAGCTCGTCTGCGAGGGCTTGGCCGCGCTCTGTGGAGATCTGGCGCTTCTCTTCCCAATCGCACTTGTTGCCGATCAGGATCTTGTTGACGCCCTCGGTAGCGTGTTGCTCGACGTTGGAGAACCATGTGCGGATATCTGGCGCCACAATGTCAGCATGATGATTCAATGCATCTCAGGTTCCCAAGTGCCAGAATCTTTACATGGATGTTTATAATCCACGAGCAGTAAATGTGGTATATGTGGTATATGTGGTATATGTGGTATATGTGGTACATGATATCATCCTCTTGGGGGGAGGCAGACGGGGCAGCAACGTACTATTGAAAGAGCGCTCGTCGGTAACGTCATAGACCAGCAGGATGCCCATGGCTCCTCTGTAATACGCGGTCGTGATGGTCCGGAACCGCTCCTGGCCCGCTGTGTCCCATATTTGCAGCTTCACGCGCTTGCCGTCGAGCTCGATGGTCCGAATCTTGAAGTCAATGCCGATGGTGGTGATAAAGGACGGCGTGAACGAGTCTTCGCTGAACCGGAGCAGGCAGCACGATTTGCCTACGCCCGAGTCGCCGATGAGGAGGAGCTTGATCTGCGCCGCGTGTGAGTGTTAGCTGCTGTGTCTATCTCTGCGAGGGAGGCGAGATGCGGTGTAGGGGATGTGAGGTATGACGCCAGCGATGGGGTGGCTGCCGCGGAGCCGCAAGGAGAGGCTTACGAGGAAGTCGTAGTTCCGTGTGCCGGCCATGGTGATGTGGAGGAGCTATACAGGGTTGTTCGAGATGGTTGTTGGCTCGACCTTGCACCCGCCTGAGTCGGCTTTGGTGCTGGATTGGGAGATGGTTTGCGGGAGAGACGCCGACGGTGCTGCTTGCTGTGGTGGAAGGAAGGTTGGTGGGAGAGGACAGGTGTCGTTATACGTGGTGCGAGCGAGGGTGAGGTCAAACGGCGGTACTGCAGAGGTGGTTTGGGATGTAGCGTCGTTGCTCTTTCACAAGGCAGCTGTGTAGTGTCACGGGGGTACCAACGTTGAGTCCGTCCATGATGGCGGCGCCAAGCCAGGGTTCAACCGAGAAGCCCGCGCCCGCCGTTAAACATAAGTCCCGATCGCCACGCCTCGTGGTTACGCAAATGACTCGTATGCCGTTTACTATACGCTGTCACGTCTGTAGAGAATAACAGGTATTCTTGTAAATATCACACTGGCAGATACAGTAGAACCTAGTAGTGCCATGTTCATTCTTTTGGCCCATGTCCGAATCTGCTTGATGAGCTAGCGACTTCGCTTTGGAGGTGAGATATGTCCCCATTGGGAGCGGTATATGTATTTCGGTATAGTATTGTCTCTAGTTCTATCGGGAATATATCCTACGCCCCTACTCAAAAATCCAGATCAGGCTACCGTCCAAGCGGATTGATCCCGTGCTACTAGGAGGCAGTATCAACGTCCTCCCTCAACCTCAGGTAAACCACTTCGAGTAGGCCCACCGAATTCGATCCACGACCTTCTGCTGGCGATCCAGGCCGGAGCGCACATCCACGAGCTCGTCAATCTCCTGCAGGAAGTCATGGAAGATGCGCCGGGGCAAAATCCCAATGGCGGCCTGACGCAAAAGATGCACTTCGCAGAGGAGCAAGCCATGGTCCTTGTAGGAAATCTCTCCGAACTCCGTCGGCGTTGCCCCAACGAGGATACGGTCGATGTTCCTGAAAAAAAGTCAGCCAAGACACGCTGCTGAGCTGCACAGTACCGCCCGCAAGGGGGATAACAGGATGCCTCCAATGAGGATTCTGCCGTGGCGTATAGGTCATGCCGGCAGATACAGCAGGGCTGAGTAGAGCAAAGTTGATCCCTTTGGCCCTCTGCCTAGATTTGGCCACCGAGATACGAACCTGTTGCTCCCCTACAAGGTGACATGCATTAGAAGAAACATACCTTAGTATCAACAAGAGCTGTCCCTCCTTTGCCCACCGCTGGACACCCTTGCGGGTGCTGAACACTCCACTAAGCCACCGGTACACGCCGATGGTGACGAGGACTCCAGGAGTCAGGCCAATAAAACCGAAGAGGAGCTCCTGACTCTTCAGAATAGAGTCTATTCCGCTCATGGCCACCTCGACATCCACCTTAGTCTTCTGGATTTGAATCAGAAGTGCGCTGACGAGATTTCCCATGATGGCACCCTTCACAGGACTCTGTAAATCCTTCTCGTATGCCTTGAGAACGGGGGTCAGATCTCCCTCCCTTACTTTCGCTCGAATATCAGCAATCTGGGTGCTGTTGAGCGCGGTCCCATCGGGATGGGCTATAGCAAAATCGACTACCATGCGTTCGAGGCTGGCGCGATCGCCTTCCAAGCTACGTTTGCTGAGGATCGAGACTTCGCTGCTTTCGTCGTGTCGGATCGTGCCGATGATTTTCTTGGTGGGCTCGACCACCCAGTTAGACCAGAAATCGAAAACGGTTTGGCCAAACTCTCGGATCCAGTTGAGAATTTCTTCTTTCCGGTTCGTGACAATGCGAAGGATGGTTGTTGAGGACACCTACCCAGAGTTAGCAGGAGTAACGAGCCAAATTTTCGCGTTGCGAAGGAAGGACACACGAGACATATTGTTGCTGGGAGCCAGTAGCGAATAAGGACAGATGGGCGGCCATTTTTCTTGACTGCCACGTTGAAGTTGGAAGAATATGTAGGCAAAGTGTGCTGAAGCAGGTTTTGAAGGCGCGCTGCAACGTCAGCTGGTTTGAGCGAAGTCGCTGTCCGCTCCCCGGAAGGCTCATGTAGTTCGTAGTATGGATCGTCTTGGGTGGCAGTAGCTACAGCATCGTCGAGCTTGTCGGCGGTTAGGTCGGCATCGCTCACGTTTTGAACAACGGCATCCATCAACGCAATGCTCTTTGCGACCGTGCTCTTCCATCGATGTCGGGTGTCCTGCGGACCAACGCGATCTGGGCTCGGAAGGCCGTCCTCATGAATACTAAGATGGTTTAAGTGTCTCTTGGTCTTGAAAGGAGAAGAGTAGCCCATACCTCTCGTTGCTGAGGCCTTCTCCTAGCAGTATACCCAGTGCATTCGCATTGACCAGCCGTATCTGCTTCAAGGCGGCGCGCTTCCGCCTCCCTTCGTTCCGAACCAATGCCAGGGGTGACACGACTCGGCGCTGAATATCAGCTATTGAACGCTCCTGGACTGCTTCCTTGACCAAGCCATAAAACTGCATCCATCCATTCGCTATGGCACCCCCTCGAGAACGAACGTCGTGGTAGATGTCTTGCGACCAACTCCACAGCCGGATGGGAGAAGTCTGGATCGAGTATAGCCCCGCATATCTGTATGTGCTCAAAATATCATCCCAGTACCAAATGTCGTCCTCCAACGGTATCGTCTGCTGCAATATCGTATTGAGCACCTCGCCGTACACCTGGGTCGTCGCTTTGCTTAGCAGCAGCCACTCCAATTCGTGCTCATACGAAGCTTCTGCCTGTTGGTATCCGCCCGACTCTGACTCTTCTTCTTCTTGACTGAATAAATGCGAGCATGTGGAGCAGCTGGTGGAGAACTGAGCCTCGTGGAGAATCGACTTGATCGTGCGTGCGGAGACAAGGGAGGATTTAGAGGAGGCTGTCGTGGAGAGACTCTTGATCAGCGACTGTAATTGGGCAATTCTGGCCGCCTTCGCTGTGTCGTGAACCTCCTCGGCGGATATGGAGAAGCCGCCCTCGCCTGGTCGTTTGGTTGACAGTTGCAGCCGATCGAGTTGGCTGTCAATCCGTCGAACCTGGCTGTACTATATGAGCTTTTGACGTGCAACGGCTTGGACTAGATGCTCACTCGACAACGAAGGACATGGTGCTACCGTAACCGCGAAGTTGACGCGTGGGGCGAAGCGGGCATGGATCGAGGTTCGAGGTGGAAAAGTGTTGCGCTAAATGACGTAGCCCAATTTTCGGCCAATCAAGTGCCTTCACCCTCACGCCATATTATACTACCGGTACTCGCAAGACCCTGAAGCTATTTCAGGCCAGAGTGCAAGAGGATTAGCTTACTCCTCCTGAGCCCAACTTTATCTTACAGCACGACTTTTACTCCCTATCTAATTGTCTAGCTTTCCTCAGTGGAGCATATATTTTTCCAGTGTCCTTTCGCCACGTTCGAACTGCCTCACAGCTTTCCCATGCATGTACCTATCGATATAAACGTCGCCGACAAACCGATATTCGCCACGGCTACCCTCCGGACGAAGAATGATCGGAGTACGACAGCCCAGCGGCACAACGACGACATCCCCATTGGCCATGAACCCCGACCCAATCCCCATGTGGCCCTCGTCAGTAAGACAAAAACAGCGGCCCATCATCCGCTTTCCAAAATGTTCCTGAAGAAATCCTCGCCGGTCTTTTGGCCGGATGTCCGCCTCCGCGCCCACGTAATGTCGAAGTCCCGGATCGAGTGGCATTCGCGGAAGGCGTTCATGGATTAACGAGGCAAAAACGTGGTAGCACGCTACCAGCCAGTCGGGCGACTCACTCCATTCTGTAGGAACCTGCTCCAGACACAACGTCCGACAAAATGCCACCTCCGTTTTCAAATTGCGCTCCTTCTCTTTGATGTCTTTAATGAGCTTGCTGCCTAGAAGCAATGCCCGCCAATGCAGAAATGCCATGAGGTAGTCGGCTACCGTGCAAAGCGTTCCTACAGCGATTCCGTGCTCGTTAATAGTACCAAGATACAGTGCAGAAATCTCCAGCTTGTTCCTTCGCGGTTTATCGGGAAAGCTGTACTTGGCCGTAGTGCTACCGGACGCTGAAAAGTTGAACTCAGTCCCTAATGCATTTGTCGTAGGAACGTGAGACCAATCAGGCACCCATGTCGGTAGGTTGACCGAGCTGGTGTGAAGAGGGAAGTGTATAGACTCGCATATGACGTCCAGACGATCGGTCGTGTGAAGAAGAGAATCCACAACGTTGATGTATACCTCCTTTATGGATAAGCTGTAGTCGACCTTGAATGCGCTGCTTATGTCGTCTCGTCCGAGTACACCCAAAATTCCAAACACTTTATCTTTGGGATCTGCACAGAGCTTTCGCCTGCACTCACGCATCACATGAAGGAGTGATTCCCCCCTGTGTCCCTCAAGTGAGCTGCGGTCCGGAATGCTACCAGGGCCTTGGTATACCAAGACCTGAGAGAAAGTGAATTGATTTTGTGAGTCTCTCTGACCCTTCCCATGATTTGTGCCTCCGGGGAAATAGCGATCAAGGTCGGCCTTGTGGCGTAGAAATACATCAGATGCGACTTTGTAAATGTTCCAGGGAAGCTTTGTGGTACCGCAACAGACCACGATATCCTTAGCATTTATGACCTCTTGAACAACCCACAACCGTCTCCAGTAATCCCTCTCGAATAGGGGCACTATCCCGGCAAAACCTGGATTTCTAGTTTGGGATGATATAAAGGATGTGATAAGCTCGGGAGAGTCAGCCTTAGCTGCCACTTTTTGGAGTGACTTGGTCGCTAGTTCGCTACCATCGGCCTCTGGACCTAGCCAGATGACCACGGATACTGCCTTGCTGTATATGCCGGTCATTAGTTGAACTTGTTTAGTGCGTTCATGCTTGTTCTGCTGATCAATACAGAGGGCATCTGCCCAGACCAGGACCGTCTTCTCACCCTTTTCTCGGAGGGCTTCCAACGCATCATGGAGACTGACAGTAACAGAAACACTGATGTCTTCGAGTACGATTTTTCTTGTATCACCGGCATCGCCCCATGCGTATGAAAGGGCGAGGTAAGGGGGGTGATCGTCAAGTGAGACGTGGGATATCTCACATTCGATAGTGGACAATCTTGCAGGGAGGATCTTGATCAGCCTGAACTCAGACTTTTGAAGCTTGCGGTACTGATAAACCTTGTCGGAAGGAACTCCAGAAGATGAAGGCGACAGATTCGGTTCGGATGGTGAGCTTCGCCTCCTAGAACTGGATTGGGATGCCTCGAACTTAGAGTCATCTGGTAAAGAAAATGGATCTGAGGCAGATGGAGGATTGTCGGTCATGAAATACAGTTTTGGATGGCTCGGCCGTCGATCGTGACCGTGTGATTGTATTATTGGTATATCATGATCCACTTCCGAGTGAGAGGGGGTTTCATCGTCAGTCGGATGAGGCGGTGTCGAAGCACTAGCACGCACTGGTCGCACATTGCTGGCGATGCTTCTACGGCCTTCAGCTAGAGGAAGTGATGTGGCTTGCTCAGGTATGGAATGATTCTTGACTGGAGAAGGTGAATTTAGTTTTATCGGGTGTAGGTTGTCAAAGGAACCAGGTGCCGAGATTGAACGACGATTTGATCGAGGAGGCGACGTGGTTTGTTTCCTTTGTGATGAACCTCGCTGCAATTCTCCATTGCCTGCCGAATTGAAGACGAAAGAGGGAGGAGATAAGTGAGTCGAATGGCGGTAGGATCGAGAAGGCGGCCCTGGTGGGCTTTGTCCTTTCGAAGAACGGCGCGACTGGGGAGATGAAGCGTCTAGGTTTCTCGAAGACCGGCGCGATTGAGTTTCTCGAGAGAGCAAGCTGTCACGGGAAGCATGGAAATCGGTTCGTTCAATCAAGGCGTCGTCGGAATGGAAGTTGCGTTGCAATGAATGACGTCTTGGGCGACGACTCCTCGATTGGTGGCTCCTCGATTGACGGCTCCCTGAATGAGATTTTCTCAATTGATGGCCCCTTGAGTAGGAGCGCCTTGTCGAGGGGGAACGCGTGGAGAAAAGATCCGCGAATAGGTGGCGGCCGCGGCTGCGACTGCGACTACGACTACGACTACGACTGCGATTGCGATTGCGATTGCGATTGCGACTGCGGCTGCGACTTCGGTTGCGAGAAGGCTGAGAGTCAACCTCTTTCTGTGTAGCCATGATTGCTTGCGACGATGGGCGCATACGCTTCGTTGTGAAATTGAGTAACCAAAGTATGCTGAATGTCAGGGTGGCCGATGTTTGTAGGCCTTGCTCCCGAATTGACAAAATTTGGGTCTGACAAAGTGCAGCCTAATGGAGTTGAGGGGGCCATTATATCGAGAATTGCCGCCAAGGTCTTCCGTCACAGGGTGGCTGAACCAAGATCCATCATCTACTGTACTATGTTTGCCTCGTTTTAGGCGAACAGAAAAGCGGGATGACTGCATTCGTTAGTCAGTTGCCAACGAACAACGACGTGAGATAGACTCCTCGCATGCAACGGTTATCCCACTGCTAAGGCATCTTGTTACAGCAGCAGTCATTGAAACATCGCGTGGCAAAACTTGAAGTAAAAAGAGAATTCTCTATGCGTTCTGGTATAAAAAAAAACCATGCCTGTATTACACAGTAACTCTATGTCCGGGGACTCTAGACTCATTTTTTGGAGGTGTTCTGTCGCCGTCTAACAACGTCAACAGCGGTTAGCTTTTCCTTGCAATCAACCAAAAAGACTTCCACAACCAAAGGCTTCACGTTGGCAATTAAGCTAGGCTCTTGACTTTCGCACCCACTCTTTTCAATGCTAATCATTTGAACCCATATTCCCCATACTTCTACGATCGCCCGTAACACCTACCCTCTCTTTAATGGTTCCCCATCGCCAGGACCCCGGCAAAGACGCAAGTCCACTAACTCTCTAGAACCCGCCAAGCACGCTCACCACCATAAGCTCCAGCCATCCCCGTTCCCCACCAAGGCCTGAGGGAGGACTGCAGTATATCGAAGGTCTGCCCGGTATGAAGCAATCGCTTAGGCCATCACATCGAAAGGTCTGGCATGAAAAATGACGAATACGAAGGCGGGGAGACTGACGATCTGAAGCCGCCTCCCTTTTTTCCACGACGAAGCAAGTCCCAATCCGCCCACGCGAGTTCGGTGGCCTTCCTCGCATTACTGCAAGAGAATCCCTTCGAGCCTGAATTCGCCAAGATCAAACTGCTTCTTCAACTCTCCGTCCATAACGCCATGGATATAGCTTTCCCCAACCAACTTGTATCGACCCTCCGGTGACCGTTTCAATACAAAAGGCACCGTTGCCCCGAGGAAAATGGCACATAAATCGCCGACCTCAGTCGTAAGACCAGGCGCGAGGCCTAGCCGCCCGTTCTCGGTTAGGACGAGAGACAGGTACCTGCAGCATTCAAGCTGATCCTGCACAAAGTATGGGTCGCCTTTGACTGCTTCCGGTTGCGCTGTAGTTTTCGTATCCTTCGAAGCAGCCGCGCGGATGCGGCGGCGGTATTCGCCGAAATCGGCGCGATGCCGTGTCATATTGGGTTTCTTCGGCCTGTTCGCATTGTAGCCCATCACCAGGGTCAAAGTGAAGTCGTCGTCTTCGAGAGGAGAGCCGAGATTTGAAGCGGCGGAAGACATTGCTTTATACAGACTATCTAGGAAAGGCTCAGCGGTGGCATAGACATCTTCATCCCAGTGCTCTGGTTTTAATGAAACATTGTTCATGTGAATCACTGCAGATTTCCATGCAACCTTGTCGAACACGAATCCCGCTACTTCAAGCACGCTGTTCTCGCGAGGTTTTGCCGAAAACATTTTACGGGTTCCGCCTGCTCGATACCAAAAATTCTGATGTGCTATACCCAAGAGGTTGTTTTTGCGGTCGTGCCAGTAAGGGACCCAGGACGGATGATCGGTTCGCAAAAGCCCATCCAGGCTGTTATGCTCGATGGCGGAAAGGACCCAAGGCCCCTCTTGAGGATGCTGTAGCAGCGTGCAAGCTGTTTGGAAGTACACTTCCTCCATTGACATGGTGTAATCTGCTTTCACGATAGGCTCTCCCTTTCGTTGCTTGGCGTATGGGCATCCTAGAAAAGCGTAGACGTGGTCGCGTGGATCTGTTGCCTTCCAGTTTGACCCTATTTTCAACATATCAGTAAAGCTTCCTCCTAGTCGGTTAAGCCACTCATATTTCAATGCAGGTCGTGAATAGCGCCATGATTGTCTGTTCTTGTACTTGCTGTGGATCGCCACGAAAGCGCTGAATGGCTCTGCAATACGGAGTGGGAAACTGAAACTGTTCACGATAGCGCCGAAATCTGTTTTCCTCACATACCACAAGGAAAACTCAAATACATCAGCGATATCGACCTCGGAAGCTCCCCAAAACATGGTGCATTCCTTGGCTAGAGCTGCTTCCTGCAAGATCCACACGCGTTCGAACCAAGAAAGATCGAATAGTGTCTTAACACTAGTCCAACCTGTCTCTTCAACGCAGATGGGATATGGTTTTTGGAGCATTGGCATGAGCGCGAAATCTCGATCGCTGTTCAAAAACTGGTTGTCGAAGTATTCATTTATACTCCGTATGAGGTGGAAACATTCTTCGGCGAGACTATTAGGATCACGACCGAGCCAGACAAGCACCCGCTTTGCATACTTGTACACCAGATCCATGCGTTTGACTTGATGGCTTTTTTCCTGGGTGTCCTTTTGGTTTATACAGAGTGCGTCCGCCCACAGTGTCCGAATCTCCTTCGGATGTCGAAATCGTCGTAGAGCATCTGCCAGGTTCGCGGTGACGGGAACGTTTGTGTTATTGCAGATGGCATGATCGGTAATGCTTGGATCACCCCAGACATAGGATATTGCTTCGTATTTGTTCTGGCATCGTTTGAGAGACATTATCTCGAAATCACATTTGATCCTGTCATGGTGGTAGCCTGGATGAAGCCGGAGGACTCTGATGCACTCTACGTCTGGTAATGGCTCATATATTAGCGAATTCGCCATGTTGCAGCAAGAGACTTGATCAGAATGGCTTATTTGGGTATTTCTGAGACAATGACCGGTTCGTGGTAAAATTCGGAGACAGTTGACTGTAGTCGTAGTGGAGGCTGGCTACTTTGTCCCGTGCCTGATAACGGTCGCAATGGCATGGCCGAGCGTATTGGATAACGAAAGACTGGTAGGAGTTTCGCTGATCCCTCGGCGTGCTTTTAAGGACGAGGAGGGTATCGATCAAGCCACGGTAATCGGTTGATATGAGGCTGTGAATGCCAACATTAGGCAACTACCCCGCATCGCTCTTTCGCAGTGTCAGTCTTGCCCGTGCACACGTCTGGGCTTCCCATATGAATAACTATACACTCCACCGGAACGTTTTCAAAGATTTTCCAGCGGTGGCTTAGCATCATCTCAAGGATTCCGCCAATTCATGGCCCTACCTAACTGAAAATCAGACTTGACCCCATGTTGCTATTGAGATGGACAGATGGTTGGATGTGGCGACCTGCGTGGGCACGGAGAAGATACTGCAAGTCTTTGTAAGGGTCATGTTGGGCTCAGACAATGAATCCGATGCCTGTATTTAGAATTTGTGTAGCCCAGCAGCCAGCAATGCGCAGGGAGAATCTGCGGCCGCCAAATTGCACTTCAAAATCAAGTCCATCACCATTCACTCTCTCCACCGTGGAACATACGCCCTTACCCAACATTCAGTCTCGATATCAATCTGACCACCCAACTCCCCAGCCATCTAAACCACCCTCTCCCACCGCTTAGCCCAGAACTTCCTCTCCACCCCACTCGCCCCCATCCTCCTTACCGCCAGCCAAAGCACCTCCATCCCCTTATAGTGATATACTATTGAGGACTATATACCTGCTTGAATATGTGTGATAATGAAAAGGCCGCTCAGTTTGGAGGAATCCGTCTGTTGATTTTTCAAGGTCCTCTTCGCCTGTGGATCGCGCCTTGGGTCCTGCCGCACATAGCAACACCAAATTTATTACCCCATAATCGGTGCGGCGTAAGCGATCCACTAATACCCAGCTTCAGACATGCCTATCATGCAAGATGATACGAGTATGTGCGACATGCATACCCGTGTGTATAGGGGCGCATGTGGAGCATTATATTCAGTTTCCGGAATTCCATCCCCAATGAAGCCTTCAACAATCGGAACCCACTGCTTTCCGCCTTTCTTCGTTCTTCATGTCGTTATAATCCTAGTATGATGGCCATCACAGCCCTGATCCTTAGAGCTCGAGCCGTTGGTATAGGCCCGGAACAACTGCACGGCTTTTGTTGATCCGGTTTTCAGACTACTATCATGCTCCTTGTCGAGAAACTGAATTTATTACGCTCGATATACTCGAATTGAATGTAGAAGAATGATTCTGAAATTCTGTTATGGAACAGATTCTGATTTGGATCCGGCTGACTTTGTACCCCTTGTAAGCAGTCTACAGTGGCAGTTCTATGTAAGTAAGTGTGTCTCAGTGCATGTGAAAGATACCGATAATAATGAAGGCTTTTAATCAAGTTATTTTCTCTCTATTATTGGAATAGGACCCCTTATGTATACTGTCTTGAATCAAATCGACGGAAGCATGTCTTTACCGGCGTCTGTTATGCATTCCAAACCAGAGTATGAAATTAAAGTCGGTTGCGGTCGGCCATATGGCCCATAGAAGAGCATGTTGACGAGGACGCCCTTCACTTCTCTCCTTCGATCCTCAATCTGGGCACTTCTGGTTCTGATGCAATTGGTATCGCCCTGGCCGTCCTTTCATGCTCTCCAAAGGTCACCAAGTGAGCACAGCAATACCCACTACTCAAAGTTTCCATCCTCCCTCCCAGCTCATTGAACACTTCGGAGTCCTTCAATTTCTGCAGCGTCCGCATGCTGTTTGTATCTTGTCTTTGATTGCGATCGTAGAAATAAAAGTGCTGTAGCATTTCCCGATTTTGTCGGCCGATCGTGCGAAGCCATTGAGCTGGGTCGCCAAAATCTGAGACTGTGGCATGGCAGTATGATGCTCGGAAGATATTCTCCTTGTAAAAGATTGGCAGAGCGTTCTCTCTAATGAAGCGGCAGGTGCGAGTCAAGGCGGGCTGCTGTGGTGGCCGTATTTCTCCCTTTTCCCATTTCTGTTCTTCTACCTTTCTTTCCTCCCATCTCCCACGGTAGGATGAGTTGCAAGGACAATTGATCAACAGCGGCTTGTCTTCAACAACTACTAGCTCGTAGATGTCGAGTTGGAGCTCAGTTGGCAGCTTGAGGAGGTAACATGGCGGGCTTTTAGCGCTTGCTGCAGTGTCCGCAACTTCTAGAGATCGTGGCATTATGTGAGAAGTATGAAGGTGTACTCAATTACGCATAGTCTCGCGGCTTTATATGTTGAAGTTGACACAGCCACGCAAGGCAGCCGTCGCCAAGAACGCAAGGATATACCCCCAATCAGCCTAGCTTGCATCCTACGCACTTCCACGATATTTCTTCTAGTTTGCATGCGAGCATTCTCGGTAGTTAAAACAATTATCTCTAGTTTTATTCTGTGTGATAAGTACATGTTACGGTTATATCACGTGTATTACTATATCACGTGCCATTGTACTAGCTATATATAGGGGTCCTCTCGCCCAACCTTCTCTGACACACAGAGAGCTCAATTCACCTCATTTTAACTCCAACAGTACATATAGGATTAGGTACCGTTATTACTGGTAGTGAGGTAAGTTTCTATACCTTCGATACATTCAAAGTACCATAAACCATTGAAGAGCATAGGCAATACCCCATCAGTAAATGTCACTATCTCCATTGTTTCCTTCAGAGCTTTTCAGCACTCACGCATCACCATATCTATTCGTAGCGGGTTGCTCTCCTTGCCCTTCATTATCTTAGCGTTCCGTGTATAGGTGGCTATTTCTAGCGTTCGTTCCTTTCATAAGATTTCTATTGACTAATATACGCACTTACCACAAATTCCCTAAAGCTGGTATGTGAAATCTGAAGGTTACCAGCCTTGAAACCCATAGCTTCTTCATGTGATAGCATTGCTGTGTGGGATCATTCATCAGGTTATCGCCGATGCATGAATTGAGTACTAAAACGTTTTACTAGCCGCATCTTGAAAATTTTCGAGTCATAGCTCCATCAACGGACTTAGCGACAGTTGTGTTATTTGCCGGAGTAATATTTTATCTTAGAGTCGACGATATATGGCGCTATCAATAGAAGTTGCTGTCATTGTCATACCATTCAAATTATAGAAGTGTCGAAGGAGGAAGAGAAATCTTCACTAATTGACAGTCATACGATCAAAGATGCGTCATCGAACTTGGGATATTGCCTGGACGATAACAATTAGGCCAGCTGCACATGCGATTAGTAAACGTCTTATGCTGTCTTGGGTATAGCTGCTCGTCCAGCGATGTCAATGAGGGGATGGCGCGAGTCCGAACACGCTACGAACTCGAATAATAGGCGATGAGTATTTTCATCTCATCTTTATGTCCTCGACTCCCATCCCATTGTGTTGTCTCGATTCCTTGGTCTCAGTATTTCTGGCATTTTCAAACATGTCATCTAATGATTGCAAGCAAAATGCGCTTGCAATCATTCACTTTCTTCTACCTATCGACAATATGAGGGGCACATGAAATACATCGTAGGATGGCTGGCAGAAACGTCGACCGAGTACGGGTATTAGTTACAAAGCCCTGAAGAGCCAGGGTACTCAGAGATTGAAAGGGAAGGCCCGGAAAGTAACCAAGAACGCTACAAAGTCGAGTGACAATGATACCATGGTCGCGTAGTACCGAGGCAATGTCACCGATTACGTGCCCACGGTGAGAGCGAGTTTTTAGATTGGTGGACAAAGATAAGATGGAGGCGTAGGCAGGCAAGGCGTAGGAAGGGGTGGGCCACTTGGTAGCAGGGGCGCCGGGGTAGGGTTAGAGAATTAGGGAGAAGAGATGAGGAGGAAGCCTGGCGACGGGAAGGCGAGCATTTTATAGACGTCAAAAGCAGCATATTAATATGGATAAGCGCGGGGATGTAGAGATTACCACTATGCTCAAGGACCTATCACCCTATCTCAGTTCCGACCAAGGAAATATTAAGAAATACCCGTCTATCCCATCTGATCAATCGAGAGACGATATACACTGAATTATTTTCACCAACGCTACCACACACTCATTACGTCTCCAATTACATCTCCAATTACAAAGCAAAGAAAGCAAGCACAGCGCCAAAGACAGCGTGCTCAACACCAAAGTTTAGTGCAGAAGCAGCACCCGTGAATTCAGCAGGAGGAGCAGAGGTAGTAGCACCGGTGCCGCTGGGGTAGGCAACGGTGCTCAGGCTGGAGGGAACTGGGTATGGCGCTCCATACCCTCCACCAGTAGTCTTCGCCGGGACTGGGGCAGGAGTGCCGGGTACAAGTTCAACGGGCGCAGAAGGAGTGGCGCCGGGCTGCCCGGTACCCTCAGGTTGGGTGTGGAATGTGACCTGGGGAACAATCACCTCGGTCGAGATGGTGGTGACTGTGGACCCGGTGCATCCAGCGCCATACCCACAAGGCACGGTAGCAGTGGTCTTGTAGGTGATAGTCGTGACAGGGCCAGTAGGGACAGCTGGAGGAGTGACAACAGCAGTAGTCTCAACTGGGACGGTACCTGTGGCTACACCGGTCGGCGGGGCGGGGCCAGTTGGGTTGATAGGAATGTTTGACGGGCAATCGGTAATAAGACCCGGGTTCTCGGGAACATAAGGGGCGCAGATGCCAATGAGGTACTGGAGAGCTTCTTGGACCTGGGAATCAGTCGACCAGGCACTCACGCAGTCAATGACGTTCTTGGTGAAGTCGGGGTTCTTGCAGTAGCAGTTCGAGTCGGTGTTGTCCTTGCATTTGGTGTTGATTTCGAGCCAGGTCTGCATGCACTTTGGCAGGACATCCGGAGGAGTATAGCCGGGGCCTTCTGGGGTAGGTGGGGAGGAAGGTTCAGGGGTAGAAGATGAGCTAGGACCGGAGCCAGATGTGTAGGGAACAGCACCTGTGGTCGAAGGAGGGGGCACTTCAGACGTGTAGGGAACAGCGCCGGTGGTCGAAGGAGGGGGCACCTCAGACGTGAGATCAGCGGTGGAAGATTCAGGTGGGGGAGCGCTGTAAATTGCGGTACTGCTGTTGGTGTAAACACCGTGAGTCGTATACGGGGTCTCCACAGGTGGCTGGGATGTTGTCTGTACCGCCTCGCTTGTCGTCTCTACTGGCGCTGTTGTGGACTCTACTGAATCGCTGGTTGTCGAAGCCGGCTGAGTTGTCGAGGCTGGGGGTGTCTCCACGGGCTGAGATGGCTGGTTGGGAGGTGTGTAAGGCGGGTTGCAGTCAAAGCCAATATGGTGAAAACCGATCTCACAATCCTGCTTGTCAGGCTGATCATGGTTACCGAGATAAACCTCGACCGACTCAGCACCACCACATTGAGTGTTCTGAACCGTAGTTCCATCCTTCTTGCAGGGGGCAACATGCTTGCAGATGGACTTGTCTGGCATCTTGTAATGGAACTCAAGGTCGCAGTCGAACTCGACAGAGACTTGAATCTCCTTGACACTGAAACCGTCCTTTCTCTTGGAGCAGTCAAAGGCAGCTGGCTTGTCTTTGCCGACCGTGTTGGTGATGCATTTAGAGTTGAATGAGCGCTTGGTGAGCGAGTCCCGTTTGCCGAACTTGTTCTTGCAGCTCCATCCACCTTGGAAATCAAAGTCGCCGTACTGACCAAAGTTGCCTTCAGGAAGATCGCCCCAGCTGAAGCCGTCTGAGGAAATTAGTCAGCATTGGCTACAAGAAATTCGAAGGGGCTTCCATACCTTTCTGCTTATCGCTGCATTCGTTGTTGTTGTATTCGGGGGAGTTGAATTTGCCAGCATGTGTGTTCCACGTAGCCGACACTTGTTGGGCAGCCAGCCCTGCGGAAAGGAGAAGAGCGAATGTCGTCCTCATGGTGAGAATGATATGATATCAGTGAACAGTAGTTGTAGGAATGAATGTCGAAGCGCTGCTTAACGATAGTGGAAGTGAATGAATAAAGCAAACAAGAAGAGCAAAGAGAACGAATGACTCTGACTTCTAAACGGCCTTGCTAAGGAAAAAGGGAAGAACTGAGATGAGGAAAGAAACACGGCGACATGGACGAGGTCATAGATATATCTTTTGGCCTCGGGGCCGCGAAACAAACCTTCGGTGAAACAGACGGAGCGCACGAGTCCAAAAGTGACCCAGGTGTTGCAGGTTGCTTAGCCACGGACCATTGGCGGGTTTCTCATCATGACCTTGTCGCGCGCTCTGCAGATGTCACTCTCCGATTGTTGGTCGGCGTTGTGGTCGGTTTGGTGAGGTTGAAAGGAGCGGTTCTCGTAACCGAGCGGTTCTGAAACGCTAACTTGACAGCGCCGACCATGCCTCTTATGCAGGTACAGCGCCAATCAACTGGTTTAAACCGCCCCTAATTCTTGAACGGGCAAGATCTGGCCGCCAATGGGGACAATATTTGGGCCTCACCTAGACCAATAACGCCTATTGGACTGGAACAGCGCTCCAAGACACAACAAGCATCTCCCACACTCTTGATCAGAAAACTTACTGTCTTTTTTTAATACTGGTGGCTGATGTATGGCGGGTTTGAGGCGACTGAGTTCAGAGAGATGCAACACGTCCATACAGATCAGGATCCCGCTTCGTGCTGCAGCCTATTCTTTTGGGCACTAAACTTCCCCATTGGGACAACCTTTTTGCATCCTGCCGCTCTCCCGCCGACGCTAACCCCCAGAGCGGACACCTGACAAGCGCACAAGCACCCGAAATAGCTGCCGTGTCGTGTTTCACTCCGTCCCTGGTGTTGCACCACCGACCCAGGAGCGGCCAACCACAACGGTAAAGAACCTGTAAACTCCAAACCGCGTCTCGTCTAGACTCCCATACATAATTGCAAGGGGTGCTCCGGTTTACAGAAGCAATGCGTTTAATAATGGATATGTTTTTTTGACATCGAGATCAAAATGTTCGTATTGCGGGGTTGTAAACCGGAATTTCGTTAACTAACTCTCGGAGTTGCGAACGGAGCGGAACCGGGGAAGAGAACTCATGCAGTCACGCTCCTTCGTCCTTCTCCATTATGGACACATGCACGCGAATGCGGACTCCGTGAGTCGTTCGTTGCTCCCTTTTGGGAAGAATGGGGAAATTTTTTTTAGCAGGGATTCGATTAAGCTCATGAAGCGGCCTCAAGACCTTGGCATGCAGACTTTCAAACGAGCTCCAGCCAGCATTCAACGGAGGTGGCTGTGCCATCGTGCAGAAGGCGGGTTAACTTTAGGGAATGCTTCCAGGACAGGCGTGACTTCCGTGAACGTGTGTCAACTTTCCAACATGAGGATCGATGCCAAGATACCCGCTGCTGTCCGAGGGGACGCGACTCGGAGGATGACAGACAACACTGCTTACTTGCGTATGATCGTAGAGAGGATACGAATGGGCTATGGTGACCGGCCCCACGGGATTACATTGCATTTGCATTTTGATCAAATTCCACCCGAGGGATGTTCGCTAGACCAATACCGACAACCAGTGTGAGAGGAAAGCTAAGTTTCAGAAGGGCCATGGAACTGGGATTGACGTGCACTGCCTGAATTTTTGCCACGAAAAGGAGTTCTCTTTATGCTTACCCTTGGTTGGCGTAAGTTTGTTCAGTAGTCCTGGAGAGAGAAACACCTTGACCCTGGTTATTCTTGACCCAAAAATAGTTCCAGAACGCAGGTCTTCAGTTTTAGCAACTACATAATTAGGTTCTCTCCCAATCCTAGCACAACTCCATATACATGGAACGTTGACGTTGATGGGCTTGCTTCACATACCTCGTGGTATCTAAATCTGAGAGATACGAGACTGGTATCACAGTCTGACACTGACACTTGAGGCATATGTTGAAGAACAATGTAGTCCAATTAATAGCAAGGCCCAGACGGGCTATCAACGTGGAACAAAGGAGTAGCAACGGCGAAGCGACTACCTGAACTGAACTGAAACTCCTCTCTCCAGCTCTTACTCTCCCACTCTCCTACTCATTCTCTCACACTCTAATATCCTATTATCTTTTCTTGACTTTCCCTGTACGGGGGCAAGCGTGACAGGACGGGCGGTCGAGAATTAAGGAAAATAAGCTATATACGCTCAAGAGCGTACAAACAGCACATAAGGCACACGAAAGGTTTTCCTTGTGCATAGGGGTTTCCTTAGGCAATAATCTGCATGGCTCCAGCTAGGGCCGGTAACAGACGGTAAATAGAATATAATAATTCTATTTACCGTCTGTCACCGGCCCTTTATGGAGCTATGCAGACTATTGCCACTGTTTACACCAGATGAACAAAAAACCCAGACTGGGCTTGATACAAGTACTCGTATTGGGGAAAAACATCTTTCGTCCGTTGTTCCATACACACGCGACCTAGGTGAGCAAGGGCTCGACCTAGATGGCTGCTGTCCGCTTGCCCTGACCGCCCGCTCTGTCACACTTGCCATGGTTGTGGTGAATGCTTCCTCTAGGAGTTGAAGTCCTGTGTACCTGTAGTTGTCCGCCTATCCTTGGTCTCCTCCGCTTCCCCTGCCCCCATCACGCTCCGTTGGTGTAGACTCCGCGCCTACCGTTCTCCCAACGCTCGCCGTTGCGACATGACTACCCGTCCCGTAGGACCCTCCTTCTCTAGATAAAGTGGGACATGTGCCGTTGGGTTGTTTAGGTGTCGCGACCCTAGGGTCCCAGCCCTAAGTTTTCCCTATAGAGGAGAGTGACAAGTCCTCGTCTTACGATCGTGGTTATCCGACTGAGTGTAGATGTAGAGGCGAGGGGTCGTGAGAGGTTTGTCCAGCCCAGGGATGAGAGGTCCGTCTGAGTCGCTGTTTCGTCCGCGCGCGGCGGCGGGGAAGGATTGGGGTCTGTTTCCGCGTGGTGTTTAATCGCCGTAGGTATTTAGGTATTTAGGTATTCATTGAGTTTTGAGAAGTTCGCGAACCGTTTCTGACTGTCGTGGGTGCGTACGGCGTGGTTGGTTGTGGTGCGTGAAAAAATTTCACCAGCTCACCCCGAGCACTACAAGCAACCACAACCCATTGTACGTCTCTGCGCTGGCTCTAAAGCGTTCGAAGAACGCTCTAGGTTCACAGGCTTCACCGCGTGGAGGTACAGAGGCCGATTTCGAAGCCCAATAGAATATAACAATAATAATAATAGCAAGGCCTTCGATGTGAAATCCATTATTTGTGGTGTGGAATGGCTTCTCAGAAGTCTAAGGTCGTATATCTCGACGAAACTAACCTTTTCCTAGAACGCTCTTTGGCGCTCCCGATCCTCGAATACCTTTTCATGCGATCGATATATAAATACAGCCCTGCTCAATCGGCCCACCAAAGTGTGTGATATTCGATTTACTCGTCCATTTGCCATGCGTATTCTAATTTCTCGAGGTCCGCTTTCCGATTCCTCGATTTGTGCCATTGGCTCTCGAATCCATTCCCTCTATCAACACCATCCCACCTATGCCCGGGGCGTATTCCATATCGATTCGGCTGAAATCCACCCTGATATAAAGGCTTTCCTGTGATGCTGCGTCCAGCTTTCTTCTTGCGTAGAAAGCCCGCCGCGGGATCATTCCACCGCCCCTGTCCCTTCTGCTCATCGTTGAGCTCCTCGTCGTCTGCATACCGCGCAATGCTCATGCCCTTCGCATCCTTCAATTGTTCTCTTCTCTTTGCAGCCTCTATATTTTGCACATCGCCCCGAGCGGCTTTTTCCTTCTCCAATTGAAAACGCTCCAGCTCTTCTGCCTTCTTCCGCGCCTCTGCCCGCTTCATTGCTACATTGATGATCCGTCCACTTGCATCTCGGTATATTGTTTCGTTTGCACTTGCGCCCATTTCCTTCGCAACCTGCTCCGCCTGTTTGCGCTCTTCGTCTTGTTTCTTCTTCATCGCTGCCGCAACCTGGGCTCCTGTTTGCAGACCTGCAACTGCCCCAGACGACAATTTAAGTACGCCTTCTGTGTCTACCATTTCTGGTGCTTCATCTTCCTCGTCGGCGGCTTTTTTGCGATCAGCTACTGTCCCGGCAATAATAGCATCGGCTGCGGCTGCATCGGCGGCTAGTTGCTGGGCTGTGGTGGGTGGAGCGACGCCGACAGTTGTCCAGGCTGGGGAGTCGACAGGTTTTGACTTCTTCTTAGACTTTTTCGCGGAGAGGGTCATGCCAGCTATATGATTGACTCGTCAATACTAAGAATAAGTACAATTTTGAGAGGGTTCTCACCTATGGTAGGTGCATCGTCGTCGTCGTCGTCGGCGCCCTTATTCCAGCCCGAGATATCATCATCGTCGATCTTGAGACCGCCCTCTTTGTTTTTCCGTTTGCGCTTTTTTGATTTCTGATCTGAATCTGCGGTGAGATATTTCTTCGCTAGGTAGTCTGTGAGCGACATTGTGGGTGTTGTGTGGTCAAAAGGCAAGAAAGAAGAGTTGGAGACACCATGTGAGGTTTCCCCAAACGGTAATCCTTGGCGAGCCATCACGTGCTCAGGCGCTAGCGCGTTTCGTTCGAGCTTGCCCGCAGACTCCCGCTTGCGATGCCTGGGTACGACTCTGTTCATTCATTCACACCACAAGCATGACGCGCGGCGAGCGCTCGGAAGAAGCTCAGGCTTGGTATGAAGCCGTCTATGAGGCTATACAGGAGATTCCTTACGGCAAAGTCACATCATACGGCCATATCGCCAGGCTTGTAGGAAAGCGTACACCTGCCTAGATCCTATACTCATCCCGCTCACTCTCTTGCTGACCGCATGCAGCTGAATGTCCAAGGTATTATTGTAGGCCGCAGACAGTTGGAGAGAAAGTCTAACGCGTGACGTGCTTCAAGGCAGGTCGGAGTTTGTCTAAAACATCTTCCATCACCTTCAACCGACCCCACCAAGAAGAGTCCAACATGGCACAGTGGCAACGTGCCTTGGCAGCGTGTGATTAACGCCAAAGGTAGCATTAGCCCAAGGTCAGTTCTAGGCTCCTTTCTCCTGACGAAATCTTTATGACCTATTTTCTTTGTTAACCGGAGACAAGGGGCCCTTCCGGAGCAGCCCGCCAGGCAGCATCCCTGCGAGCAGAGGGTGTCGAGGTGGACCAAGGCGCCATGGGCGAGTTTACTATAGATCTCAGGAGGTTTGGATGGTTCCCTGATGTGCTGCCGAGCGAGGCCGGCTTGGTCGAAAGCAGTGATGATGAGGATGAAGAGGAGGCTGCATACCATACCTAAGGCGTCATCGTCGGAACAGGTGTTTGCATGCTCTCATTGACGGACGTAAAAGCCAAGCTGTCGGAAACGGAAGAAGCACATCCTGGGGGGGCAAGCCAACTCCCAGCTGGGTCGCTAGGGATTACCCTCCGGCAATGGATAGATAGGTAGTCGCCGGGCTGTAAACGAGGCGCTGGACCACGGCCGAATCGGGGGCGTTATCGAGGCTGCGTGTTGAAGCGCCTCCTCCCTAATAAGCTGGGAATACGTAGCAGCAATCTGAAGCAAGGCATTAGTTGAGGTGAATGCTAGCTCGTTGCAGCTCGTGACTGTTGATGTGTGGGAGGGGTATAGGGAGGGGCGCCGAGACGCGGCAAGCTTGATGTTCCGCCGCAGCTGGGGATGATTGCGGGCAAAGTAGGAACCCGCACCGCCCCAGTACCTCGCCCACGTTTGCGTATCCAAGGCGCATGATGGATGTCATGAATGTCATCATCGCCCTTAACAGGCGGCCAGCTCTCAAACCGGGTTCAGCTGGGTCGCGCCCCGATTCGCCGATGCGTCACGAGGCAGCTCCATCACCTCTTATCGCTTGCCCAGCATACCAGGCACAACAAAGGATGTGGGGAGGCGTGCGCCCTTTTACCTGCGAATAAAGGGCCCAGCATCGCCGCAAAAGCGCATTCGCAAATGATTACACGCATCACACGCGCCGCCACAGCGTATAATTCCCCGCATAGCCACCTACTGTCCCAGAGCTCTCCCAGCTACTGAGTCACTCCTCCGAGTCATCTTCGGATTCCCAAGACAGCTGCTAGTCACGGCCCACCAGAGTCATCCCATCTCTCTCATCGTCGAGCTTATTAGTTCCCTCTGTCATACTTTCATTGCCATCCACTTGCTGTTTACCTTCGCTCCCTTCTCCAAACAACCTCCTAATCTGCCTAGCCACTTATCGTCCTCTACACCTCAACCCCTACCACCAAGCTCCCAACAAGACACTCCCACCAGCCAAGCACGCTTCTAGCCGTTCCCATGGCGTCCGGACAGACTTTCTCGACCAGCGACCTCCGCAGCGGCGCGAAGGAGTTCGCCCGCGACAAGGAACACCGGGTGAAATGGGCCCACGGTCAGGCATTTGGCCCAGGACGACGCGATGAGCTCCATCCTCGTCCTGCCCGAGTAGTCTCCGCTCCCAAGTCAGCACACCCGCTTCCCTCTGCACGGCTCCAAGCCCTGGCTAACAACCACAGGATTCAGTCTGGCTTCAACAAGGCTCGCACCGCTGTCAAGAACGACATTGCCTCTGCGAGTGGAGACTCCTCGGCCGACGAAGACATCGAGGAGCCCTCCGCCGCCCCAGCACCAGATGCCGAGATCACCTACTCCTACGATGCCGAGCGAGGCCCTAGCCATGGAAGCCAAATCCTCGGGATGGCGCTGGCGCAAGCCATCGAGCGCTTCGAGGTCCGACAGACAGACAAGCTCATCAAGGAGGAATACGAGGTGCTGGACGTTAACGAGGCACTCTCTCCTGCCCCCAAGGCCGTGAAGAAGACCATCGCAGCCGAGGACGATGACTACGAATTCATTGACGCCTGACCACCCTGCCCATTCGTAGGTTTTTTCTTTCTTCCGTCACTGTGTATTGGATATTAGCGGACCGGCATGCGTTTCCATCGGCGTTTGACATGACATTCCATCTGCATCGACATTGGCTTGACACCTACCGGTGGTGTGCTTTTTTTTTTGGGTACTGGCATTGTAACGGTCTATGGCAGCATCAACAGGCGAGCGTTCGGCGCTTTCTGAGGACTTGAGCAGCCCTTTACTGGTCTTGCGGCCTCTTTTGTCTTTTTGGCATTGGCTTTTGGATGACGGAGGTACTGGCGGGGATACCTAGTTTGTGCATCGTTATGAGCTTGGTTACTTGCTTATCGCGTCTGTGTACTTAGTTTATTTGATATGAGAGCCTGGGACGCATGAATTCATGCTTCCCGAAATCGACGATCGATCTCGAACACTGGGTTCCATTAGTGAGGATCGCACTACAGTCATCGTCGCCTTTGTGATCAGGAAGCCCCGCTTGATAAGTTCTTGGCACATCGTATCACTCAACACCGATCGGGCGTGGTCCGCAGGTAGCGTACGTCATCGGCGTACTTGTCATCCCGATATCCACACTTTTGCGTCCCCAAATACACAGCCCTCCTCATCACATCACTTCAAGTCGAGAGTAATCAACAAAGCAATCAGTCCTCACCGAAAACGTACTAGGAACCGTTACCGCTCGGACGGCAAAGGAGTGCGCCACCATTGCGTGTTCTCGCCCTAAAAGCGGAAGTCTTATCTTTACCGATGGTCTCAACAACATAGGGGCTGGACATCAAAGTTCGCGACTGCCAGCAACATCTCGCCAGGAAACCAAGAATCCAACATCATGCCCGGCGACCGTCCGCGATGGATGCTGCACATCCAGGCGCAGTTCTGGAGGGTGTTGATGGGGATCGGCATGATGCTCCATCGACTCGCTCGCCCTCTCCCGCCGTCGCCGTCCTTTCACAAACACGTCGATGCGACCGTCTCTCCGCTAAAGGGAAAATTCAGGCTACAGTTCTACGTCCCCAAAGACTATCATCGGCAGAAGAAGCTGAAGGGCAGGCGATATCCTGTCGTGATCAACTTCCACGGAGGAGGCTTTACGCTAGGGACCGCACACGACGACGCGAGGTGGGCCGGCGTGGTGGTGGAGCAAGTTGGAGCTGTTGTTGTCAGCGTCGATTATCGTCTCGCTCCTGAGCACCCATTCCCCACGGCTGTAGAGGATGGGGCGGATGCGATTCTGTATCTTGCGCGCAACGCTGACCACTTGATGCTGGACCCTAATCGCTTCGCTGTATCGGGCTTCTCTTCGGGCGGAAACATGAGCTTCACGGTTCCACTCTGTCTCCAGGGAGAGTTGCTGGGTAGAACCATCTCAGGCGCAAAGATCCCGGATAGCCATGAAGGCAACGTGCCACTCCAAGTCCCATCTCTCCAAGTCCCGTCTCTTCAAGTCCCGCCCTCGGTCACCCCATCACCAAATTCGTCACGCATCCCCCTTGTTCGGCAGAAATCTCGACTGGATAGGATCGCCATGCTCCGCCAGACCGGCGTGTCGTCGCTCTCTCTCGTTTCCTCAATCAAGGACGGTGCGGCTGTATCCGTCTTGACCCAGGGCTCGGACGCCATAGTGAAGATCAGGGGTATTGTCTCCTTCTATCCGTCGACAGACTACACGCAGACGCGCGAGCAACGCCGCCAAACTTGCTCGAGGAAAGACCAAGATCTTCCCGCAGTCTTTACCGAGCTATTCGATGAATCGTATTTACAACCCCCTTCTCTCGACTTGGCACATCCATGGCTTTCGCCTGGTGTGGCACCCACGAGCATGCTGAAAATGCTTCCGGACGACATTGTTCTCTTCTGTTGCGAGTGGGACATGCTCCTCGCCGAAGGCGAGCGGTTCCGCGACAGGCTCACAAAAGATCTGGGGAAACGAGTTCGCTATCACTGCGTGCCAGGTGTCCCACATGGCTGGGATAAAGCACCAAATCCTCTCAGAGAATCTCCGGGAGCGAGGCAGCAATATATGGTTGCTTGCAAAGAGCTGAAGAGGATGTTTGATATTGAGCAAGATGACGACTTTGAATAAAGACACTGTTGATTGTAGGGTTTACAGGTTTAACGTATTAGATTATGAGTGCATAGATGTATATTCTGGGTAGGGAAACCGGCGTTAGACGATATTGTATATATTATGTGGTTGTTTTTGGGCCAGGAAAAGTCAATGGCGCGGCGTTGTTACGCTTTTTCTCTACACACTATAACAGAACATAGTGCTATCAGTTTTTATCTATCATAGCTCTTTGCTTGTCTCTATCATTCGTAACTGAATAGTGCGAGATAACATTGGGATGCTGCAGTAGGCTTCTAACCTCAACTTCCACCAGACAAACCCGAAACGCTCTGTCAACAATCCATTTTCACAGCACGGCGGGTAGTGGTGCATGTGTTTGGCCTTTTTTTATTTCGCTTTCTCCTCAATTACCTCATATCTCAACCCTCCAATGAATTGCGTATTGGAAGCATCTATCTTTACATCAGTC
The DNA here is from genome assembly GCA_001599595.1 of Beverwykella pulmonaria. Classification (NCBI taxonomy): domain Eukaryota; kingdom Fungi; phylum Ascomycota; class Dothideomycetes; order Pleosporales; family Melanommataceae; genus Beverwykella; species Beverwykella pulmonaria. The sequence continues at coordinate 2,232,338 of BCHH01000002.1, forward strand.
CAACACCATACCGGCAGGTTTTGTTTTACCCTATCAAAAAATGCAATTCTGGAGTTAACTTCACAAAGTCGAGGGATACCCATTTCAAATCTAGACAAAGAATTGATACTGAGATTCAAGGCTTTAGCGTTTGTGAGTAAGTGGATGGACTTATGTGGTATATTTGGGGGCATCTTGGCGTCGTCCTGATTCGGTGTGGAAACACGTGAGGCAGAGGCTGGACACGACAATCTTCCTCGTCGTTGAAGTGACATCTTAGAGTATGTAAGCGCGTTGGGCTAGGGTGTTTGACAGAAGAGTCTACTATGCATTTGGATGCTAGATCGGGCCTTGAATTGGCTTTTAGGAAGCATGAATAGCAGAAGAGGACTCTGCGACTCTATTTCGTTGCCCAAGGTGTCACTACGACCAAGAGTACAGTAAGCAATATCAGGTTGAGGACAAAAAGTTCAAACAAGCCTTCCTATATTTGGCTGTACCTGCTGGGACGGGGTGTGCACTGTAGTGTTTCCGAGGAGATGCTAATACGCAGTACAGCTGGACGAATATGAGGCATGTCAATACGAGATATCGAACAAAGTATGTACGCCAAGGGGTCTCGCCTGTGGGGTCAATTGCACGTTACTGCTAAGGCTGTGCCAATAGACAAGCATATGAGCTTAGCGGTAAACGAAAGAACCAAGATGTATAGAAATGGCAGTAAGAGATGTTACAATGCTTAATTTGGAATCGGTCATGCGCGCCTTGCCGGATCGCCACCTTGTAGGCAGCTGCTTGCCGATGACGCCCAAAAGTTCGAGATCCATCTGCGGAGTGTCTGACCTGCGAAATCGATGTGAACGAGGGAAGCTGTACCTCTTATCTTGTGGATCTTTACATACAGTAGTGTTGCCAAAAAGAGAAGCTCGTATTGAGGTCTGGACTGGAGATCTGGCCCCCCTGTCGCTCAGGGTCTGCGATGGCGGCATTTGGGATGCATCGCGGGGCACTGGCACAGGCACTGAAACAAGAGCGACATCTCATCAGCGGTTCTTCAACCAGCAGGTTTGCCTCAAGTAGCGTGCGCTGATGTCTTGCCCTCAGTCACTCGGGTTGCGTGGGATGACAGAAAGGTCGTCGGTGTTTAGATATCCTTGCCGGGCTCGTCCGAGGCATCTGCCGGGTTTCGTGATATTGGAATGGTGGTGTCAGAGTCCAGACCGGCGCGAGCACCAGCTGCAATTCCTTGTTGTACGGGTGCGTCGCTGGTGCTGAGGCGGTGGACGGGCCCTCTTTTCAACGACTTCACCGCCCAGCAGCGGGCGGCTTGGGGACGGCCGATCTGCACAGTCGCCCATAAGAGCCTCCATACGCCCTGCGGTTGCCATATCAAGTTCTCCACCCTCCTCGTTCCTCTCCTCCCAGGCACCGCTCCGCTCGCTGTCGCCTCAGCCCTACCTTGGTCACGCGGCGTGGGCCTGCTCGTCCCATTTTGCCCTGCATTCCAAGATTGCCCTAGGCGGCCTCTGCGAAAACTTGCTTCAGCGAGCCCTGAAGGCCGCGCACAAGATGTGAGCTCGCGCCGCCTTGCACCGTCGTCGCCGCTGCTCACGCAACACTCTCCAATCTTCCTCAGCAACGTCGGCGCCCTCGTGTGCTGTGTTTTGTGGCTGCCCGTCGAAGCTTTGTAATTGTCGGCTGCGCTTGCGCCCTGGGTGATGTCATAACGTCTTCTCTTTGATCCTCACCGTAACCACCACCTCCTTACCAACTCACACCCGCGCCCACACCCGCAACGCCTACCTGACGCCACCGCACACAACCCTATTTTCATGTCCCCATCCTCTATAATATCCCCCCGGCCGTCGCTGGACCTACACAGAGCCAGTCACCCGTTCAAAGTTGTATGACCATGTCGACGCCAGCCCTCTCTCCCAGACCGCGAGAGCCTTCGGTATCCCACTCCTCGCAGTCCCGCACACGACCACCCCCGACCCCGAAGACGAGGCCCACCTCTTCACGAACGCCCGCTACCGCCGTCTCCCCTCTTACGCCTCGCCGCTTCAACGAAATGAAATCCCCTAGTCGCGTTCTCCAAGACGCCAGAACTCCGAGCCCGAATTATTTTGGACTGTCTGTCGATCCGAATACGAACGCCGACCTCTTCGCATCCAGTGCTGCACAACACATCCGTGGCAACTGGAGCCCGCCGTCGTCCAACGTACGATCTACCGCCGCTGCGTCGCCACGAATCATTCCCGTCGATCAAAACCCCGAATTCGAGCAATTTCGGAGGCAGTCAGAAAACAACAAGGGCTTCGCTTTGGGAAGGTTTGATTTTGCGACACCAGCGGCTGCTGCTCCCGCGCATTCGCCCAATGGAGCTTACTTTGGAGCGGTAAAGGGCCCCGTCACGCCAGGGACCACAATCGCGTCTGCACATTCCAATGACCAGACCAAAGACACCAGAGAAGAAGAAAATGAGTGCGAATCCAAGCCAAGATCGCCAAAACGACTTTTATCGACTGATGCGTCTATGTTTCCGGAACGCCCCCGGCGGAATTCTCCCGCAAGTTTCCTAGATCAGGACGGCTTCGGACAACGTGCCGACCAATTGGCCGAGTTTGTCGAGGACAGGAATCCGCGGCCCTCCCTGCCTCCAAGAAAGTCGATGCATCACATTTCTTTGACCACCCATCGAGCCGAAACATTGCCTGCGAATATTGACGGCGACAGCAAGACGGACGGCCCAATTATGGCAACTCCACAGCACATTGTCAACATTTTGGAGTCCGCGGTCGAAGAAGTACTGTTGCTTGATCTGCGTGTCTCTACGCAGCACGCTAAGGCGCGAATTGCTGGTGCGCTAAGTCTTTGCATTCCCACTACCCTCCTCAAGCGACCATCCTTCAATGTCCAGAAACTGGCCGAAACCTTTAAAGAGAGTGAAAACAGGGAGAAATTCGAAAGATGGAGGAGTTGTAAATACATCGTTGTCTATGACGCAAATTCTTCACAACTGAAGGACGCCACGCCTTGCATCAACACACTCAAGAAGTTCACCAACGAAGGATGGACAGGCGGCTCTTACATTATTCGAGGCGGGTTCTCCGAGTTTTCGGATAAATTTCCGTCGTGGGTGACCCGCGGCCCTACTAACAACCTCGTGTCTGCATCCTCTTCGCTCCATATCGACTCAGGTTTACCCTCTGTTGCGCCTGTTATCGGCGGGTGCCCCATGCCGGCCACTCAAAATGCCGCCAACCCTTTCTTTGGCAACATTCGCCAAAACATGGACTTGATTGGTGGTGTCGGACAAATGCCCATCAAGCATCCAGCAGCCATGACACAGCAGGTAGAGGACGATCTTCCCGCATGGCTGCGGATAGCCGTCAGCGATAAGGACAATGGGAAGACGGTTTCGGATAAGTTCTTGCACATCGAGAAACGCGAGCAAAAGCGCATGCAAGAGGCCTTATCCGAGAAAGTCGTCTATGGCTCGCATGCAGGTGGGATGGATCCTGCCAAATGCGTCAAAATTGCTGGAATCGAAAAAGGTTCTAAGAATCGCTATAATAGCATTTGGCCGTACGAGCATTCCCGGGTCAAGATCGAAGGTGTGCCAAAAGGAGACTGCGATTACGTTAATGCTAATCATATTCAAACGGCGTGGTCCAACAAGCGTTACATTGCTACGCAAGGCCCGCTTCCCGCAACTTTCAATGTAAGTTCCTTGACTTTGCTACCTTTGATTCACAGGGGCTAACCGTTTCACAGGACTTTTGGAATGTCGTATGGCAGCAAGACGTTCGCGTCATCGTCATGCTAACAGCCGAGACAGAAGGCGGGCAACTCAAAGCCCACAATTACTGGTCGGGCAAGCAATATGGTCCCCTACATCTGAACGCGCTTGGAGAACGTAGAGCGTCCCTCGAGCCTTCTAGGATCCACCGGCATCGAGAGCACTTGAGGCCTGCGCTGGGCCAACGTAGGTCGACAGATGCCCCGAAGCCTGCGAATATAGCAAAAGAAGCGAGCAAGTCTTCTCCCTCGTCTGAACAACCCTATGTCATTGTTCGGAAATTCACGCTAGCGAACTCGAACGAACCGTTTGAACGAATGCGTGAGATTACGCAACTTCAGTACTCCAGCTGGCCCGACTTTGGCGCTCCTGCTCACCCAAGTCATCTACTGGGCCTGGTCGAACAATGTGATGCTGTCGTTCGACAAGTGAACGGTGGCTCTCCTTCTCGTCCAGACCCGCCCAACGTCCGTCCCGTTCTCGTCCACTGCTCTGCGGGATGTGGGCGGACAGGCACCTTCTGTACCGTTGACTCTGTCCTTGATATGCTCAAACGCCAACGCCAAGTACGGAATGCGCGTCAGGGCACACCCATGGAGATTACACCGCCGTTGAGTACGGACAGCCAAACCCAAGGAAGTCCGTACTTCAAGCACGACAAAGTGGAGGGAAGTTGGACCACGAGAGATGAAGTCGATTTGATCGAAAAAACAGTCGAGGATTTCAGGCTGCAGAGACTCAGTATGGTGCAGAGTCTGAGGCAGTTTGTACTTTGTTACGAAAGTGTGCTTGAGTGGCTTGTGGAGCAGCATCCGAAGTCAGCATAGAAGAGGAGATACATTGGGTGACTTGACGTATTATTGGCGACACGGCCCGGATGGGATTGAATGGAGGTGGCCCATATACCTTGCAACGAAGGCATAGCATCATGATTGATTGTAGAGGTTTTTTTATTTTATTTTTCAAGCTGATGATTCATTGGGAGGCGTTCATTGTTTACTATATGCACATAGCATGGTCCTGGGGACATTGTAGTCCCCTAGTTTAGCTTTTCATAACATTCGAAATCATGTACTGTCGACTTACCCCTCAATGCACTGTAATCTGCAATAACAATTGGTTGGCGCCCAAAGATGGTGACTGCGAAGGTGAAAATACTGTGACTATTGATCGCATCACGTGGACGCGCGCACGTTGTTTCCACGCGTCTCTTTCCCCGCGTCCCCACTTATTGCCCTGTCCACTCCAAAATCTCCATCCATCATACAGCACACACTCACTTGACGCATATCACAACATGTCAAGAGACGATGTATCCGACCTCCGGGCTGAATCTCCTGATCCAGACTACAATCATGCGCACCGCGCGTTCCTGCAGGCATTTCTCTCGAGGTCCGTCATGACAGTCGACGAGATGAAGCCGGTCCTCGCGGCGGTGATGACTGCGAAAAGTAGAAGACCCCAACGCCTAGCGCTTCTCTATCGTTCTAGATTCCATTTACAGGTTTCCCGCTTCCCGCTAACCCACCCACCGCAGACCCGCGCCGCCCCTTCCTCGAAGGCGACATCACGTCCCCCGACATCTCGGCCTTCCTCCAAACCATAAACCTACGCCTACTACCCCTCGACTACGAGATCCGCTCCGCCCGGGACCAACGCACGAAAACACTTACTTATGCACTCGTAAACACGACGTCTGACCCGCTGACGCAACTCGCAACCACCTTCTCCCCGGACGAGATTGCGTACGTAAAGAGAGTGCTAGACGCCATATTTGAGACGAATAACACGCGGAGCAGGGAGATCATGGCTGTGACGAGCATACAGGCGAGTCAGCTTGCGAGGGCGCCTGCGAGAAATCGACAAAGCCAGATAGATGGGGAGGAGGGGGAGGAAGTGCCCGAGGTCAATGTGAAAAGTATATCGATGGCAGATGCAGAGACGGTGCTCGAGACGCTCGTCGAGCAGCGGTTCTTTGATAAGTCGAGGAAGGGGTTTTATTCGCTTGCTCCTAGAGCGCTTATCGAATTGCGGTCGTACCTCAAAGAGACCTATAATGAAGCTGCGGACCCAGAAAACGAGATACCAGAAGTTAAAAGGATTAGGGATTGTGAGGGGTGTAGGGACATTGTTACGGTGGGGTTGAGGTGTAGAGAGAGGGCGTGTGGGGTGCGATGGCATGATGGTTGTGCGCAGCAGTATTTTGGACGACAGAAGGGGAGGATGGTTTGTCCCGGGTGCAGGGAGGATTGGACGGGGGATGTGTACGTGGGGGAGAGGGCGGCGGGGGTGCAGAAGAGGACGGGGGGGAGTTCGATGAGAAGAGATAGGGAGGATGACGAAATGGAGGATGACGATGAGTAGAGGTATGGAGAGCAAGACGATTTGGAATTCGATAGGATTCATAGGATTGGAGCTCAGCTTATGACTGCGGTCTTTGGAGGGCATCTGGTATATCCGACACACGAAGAGCCATCATCTACACAGGTAATGCCTGCTCACAGGTACCATGCTCGAGTACGTTGAGAGATGATCGTATTCAGATTCATACATATTAATAATAAAATGAGCATCAGATATCCACGGTCTCATCCCAGCCCAGGCTGCCAGGCAAACTCGGCTCTCATCTTGTTTTTAATCGAACATCTCAGGCCGAATCAGAACCAGGACCACCATTCACTCTCGGCACAACATCAAGCTTTCCCCGATCCCCAACGGGACACCCAAACTTTCCCCTCGCTACACTTTTCTCTAGGCTTTTGACGCCCCATTTTGAAAAGAAAAAACATTTAAATTCTTTTTTTAAAAAAATATTCGTACCCATTCCCAGATCTCGTTTCATGCACTTTTGTTTCACCGCCCTTGCTCAGGATCGAGAACTCGGCGCGTAGGGTTTCGAGTGTGCATGCCCGGCGCCTCATCCTTTTTTTTCTGTCTTTTTTTCTCCTTTCTTTTCACTCCTTTTTATTAATAAGAGAGTAATTGGGTGGAGGAAGGGTCCCGGACTCGGGCTGTCTTGGTAAATTGTAGTTTGGTGGATAGGCTAGGAGATGAAGGACTACCTACCATCCATGAGATGCGAAGGAACTGTCTTCTATATCGAAGAGAACAGAACCAGCTCAAAGGAAATTTGGCATCACGAGTCTAGAATTGAGAATCGGCTATGCTCAGTTATACGTCCAGTTCAGTTCTTGAGTAAAATATACATCTTGGCATTTAACCCCCCCAAAGCAATGTCTTTCGGGATACTAATAATAATGGCCATGTTTGATTCAAAATAGTGATTCAGATCTATACAGTATGAAGTATATATGTCGTATGCACGATAATGCAAGAGGTGGTATATAAAGGCTTGATCGCTGCATCAGCCAGTGAGCTCGCAAACAAAACCAACAACTCCCGAAGTCCGATGGCCTTTGGCCCTTGATCCATCCCATCCATAGTACACTGTAGTAAGAAAAAATCCATGTCCGTAGCCCGTGACCTCTACGCTCAGACCGTAAGAAACCGAACGCCACACCGCACTTCGCTTTTCGAGTGAAAAAATGTCCAAACAAACGTGCATTAATAATCATACCAGAGCCATTGTGAAAAGCCCAGTGTTTCAGCGGCGGAAATTCACGAGAGAAAGTGCGAGTAGTGCCCCGGAACCCGTTGTCTGCACTTCTCACAGTCATCTCTGTAGCCCATGCTGAAGCGGCCCTTGCCCGTGAATGCGCCACTGCGTTTCCGGCCTCGTGTAGGTGTCGTGGCGACATCTGGCGGAGGCGCCATGTCAGCTTCTCCGTGACGGCTCGCCTCGAGATCCATATACTCGGGCGCAGTGTTGTTCGACGTCACACTCAGACGCGAAAGCTGCGATTGTGTGAGTGCGGTGGGTGTGTCGGGTATGTCTTCGTCCTCGGAGATGGGGGACGGCATGCGGTACCCTCTTTCTGCATCCGTCTGTGGTTGTTTCCGAGGGTGCTGAGTTACCGGGTTGCTGGGCACGCCTAGGTATCCGTTGCCCATGCTGATGCCGCCTGCCATGCCGCTGCTCGGGTATCCGAGTCCGCCCATGCCGCCCGTGTGGAAGTTCGGATATATGGGCGTCGGCATTCGTCCAGTGTTGTTCACAGGGGTGTCACGGCTGAAGAGGTCCGAATTTAGCTTTGCGGGGCGCAGAAAGCCGACAAAGGACGAGTCGAGGGGTGGGCTGGCAATCATTTCCAGCTCGTCTTCGTCCATGTCCATGTCCATGTCGAGGTTGTTGTGGGGAGAGGATGGCTGGATGGGCTCGTCATGTATCGAGGCGGGGGAGTTGGCTTCGCTGTACTCTGACGGCGTTGTCGGTGTCAACGAGTCCAGGTTCGGGACTGTCTGGGGCGGTGATGCTCGTATGGCGAGGTTTGACGGGGTGGGGTAGTTGGGTCGTCCATGGTGGAAGCCTTGGAAAGCCCACGGGCGAGACTTCTGTAGAAATGGTTAGTTGTTTGGTGTTTCTCCTTGGCCAAGTAAACGCATACCGTCATGTACCTCTCGTCGTCGTCGTCGGAGTCGTCGTCTCTGAGTCGCTTCATGCTCTGAAACGCCAGCATGGTACGCTCCTAGCAACCAAGGTCGAAAGATAGATATTGGGGGGGAGGGCACGCGTGGTCTACACGGCGAACAGGCTGAAGGCGAAACTGGGTGCGGGGACAGATTGGTGGAAGTTGGAGCGGGTTGAGGTGCGGTGGTTTAACCCAGCGCTACCTCAGCGCGGCGTGCATGTGTTTTGTAGCAAGTGCGAGTGCGGGAGGGGCCCGATCAGGGGAAGTCGCGAGAAGGGCCTGTGGTGTTTCAGATCCACCTGGCCGAGGGCACAGCTTCTTCAGCTTCCGGCCCACCCAGCGTGCAGCGGACCTCCCGTGCGCCACGGCAGGTTGGTGTTGAACCAGAGGCTAGGTTCGCTCCCGAGCGTGCTCCACGCTGCTCCTGCGGTGAGGAAACGCGGCGTGGTGGCGTTGATCAACGACATCTCAGCCAGCGCCGGTTTGACGTTTGGTAAAATGAAGGGACCATCTGCCTAACACGGGGGCCATGGGGCGGGCCTTAAAAGAGGTACTATCACAGCAGCCAGGCGTTTAGGTTTATTTGCAGGCGCGGTGTCGTCCATGCGTGCCACCATCAAGATAAATGCAGCGACGTGAAGGAAATGTAGGTGGCAGCACAGCAGCCAATTACAGCGCCCCCGTAGTCTGCTGCCCGCGCAAATCGCAAAATCGCAAAGGCGGTGAAGCGGGGGGCTCAAAATTATTTTGCGGATGACTCCACGCCCTCGTCGTCTCTGTAAACATTCCGTTTCCCCGCGCACCACCAGTGTATTTCCTCTCAATTCCGCATTGGGATCCCTTTGCTGCCCTCTTTTTCTCACGCCCCGGAATCCCTTGATTCATTGGCCCCGTGGCCTGGCTGCAAGCACTCAGCGCGATCCCGCCGCACCTGTACGGTGCCCCTCAATACGCGGGCGCACAGCACTGTACTCGCCAATATATACAGCACACGCATATCAGGCGTTCTCGTACGTCAGCCCACGTCCGCATGCAATGGCAAGGGCGTACATTGACCTGCAGCTATAAGAATTTTCGTGTGCCCAGTCACTATGTCTTCTGATTCACACCCCGCCAACCCCGCCACCAACAACAACAACACAGCAGACATGCCCTCCGCCAGATTCGGCAGCGACGATGTGCGCGGTAAATCCTCGGCCCTCTCATGAAATGTCTTTCACTGCTAACCGCCCACTGCCCAGTCCTCGGCTACGACCCCTTGATCCCGCCGGCGCTGCTCTCCTCCGAGATCCCCATCCCTCCCCACGCCGAAGAGACCATCATCCAGGGCCGCAAAGACGCAGTCAAGATCATCACACAGCGCGATGACCGCCTCCTCGTCATGGTGGGGCCCTGCTCCATCCACGACCCGGCCACCGCAATCGAGTACTGCCAGCGTCTGAAGGCCCTCGCCGACAAGCTGAACAAAGACCTCTCCATCATCATGCGCGCCTACCTCGAGAAGCCGCGAACGACGGTCGGCTGGAAGGGGCTGATCAACGACCCGGACATCGACGAGAGCTACCAGATCAACAAGGGTCTGCGCGTCTCCCGCAAGCTGTACTGCGATCTCACCGCATTGGGCATGCCCATTGCCTCCGAAATGCTGGATACCATCTCGCCCCAGTTCCTCGCCGATCTCATCTCCCTCGGGGCCATTGGTGCTCGAACTACCGAATCGCAACTGCACCGTGAACTGGCGTCTGGTCTATCCTTCCCCATTGGGTTCAAGAACGGCACCGACGGAGGTCTGACGGTGGCGGTAGACGCCATTGGAGCTGCAGCTGCGAAGCACCACTTCATGGGTGTGACGAAGCAGGGTCTTGCTGCCATTACCAGGACCGCTGGAAACGAGCACTGCTTTGTCATTCTCCGTGGCGGATCCAAGGGCACAAACTTCGACAAGGAGAGCATCAAGGGTGTGAGAGAGGCTCTGCGGAAGAAGGGCCAGGCAGAGGTCATGATGGTTGACTGCTCGCACGGTTTGTCCTCCTATTTTTTCTTTCTATGTTATAAGAGCGGAAAGAGCTAATACAGTCCAGGCAACTCGAACAAGGACCACCGAAACCAACCCAAAGTAGCCAAGACCATCGCCGACCAGCTCCGCGAAGGCGAGACCGGCATCATAGGCGTCATGATTGAATCCAACATCCACGAAGGTAACCAAAAAGTGCCCGCCGAAGGCCCCAGCGGCCTGAAGAAGGGCGTTTCCATTACCGACGCCTGCATCGATTGGGAAAGCACCGTTACTGTGCTCGAAGACCTCGCTGCTGCCGTCCGGGAACGAAGGTTGAAGAAAGCGGCAGCGGCTTCTAATGGCGTTCACTAAGCCATGACTCCATGGTACACCAAAATGTTTGCATTTGGTGCATGAGCTAGTCAAGGTAGATGTATGGTCGTGTGTGATGTACAGTTTTTTAAATTATGACGGTCTGGCCAGGAACTTGGGTATATCAGAAGGAGTTCTTCTTGGTTTGGTTGTGTATATGGGCAATTTTCAACAAAAAAGCTATACATAAAGTCTCTTCTCACTATCAATAATGCCTTCCTATCGCAATGTCCCTCCGCCTTTCCACAAACCAGTAAAGAAGATCCTTCGTCGCCACCTCAACTCCTCAACGCCCAAGAAGGAGACCGGAGGAAAACTGACCTTTCAAAGATACGCATTCCCCAACTCATGCTCCTTCAAATACTCACCCCCCTTCTCCTGATACTCGGCCCTCGTGACGAAAGCGCCCCTACTCTCCCTCATCCCCGCCCACTGTGCAGCACCCCTCCATGCATCTAGCACACAATCACCCGCCCTCCTGACCCTGATTTCCTGCTCCGCAGGTAGCACGGCCCTCAACTCTTTTCGTAACCGGTCCTCGAACCCCTGGAACAGCGTATTTCCACCCGTTAGGAAGATATCCCTAAGGATATCTTGCTGGTACTTGCTTTCGGCTAACCGTTCAGTCAGAATGTTGGAAGCGATTTCCACGATGCCAGCTTGGTCGAGCCCTGCAATCGAGGGCTGGAATACGACTTCAGGCACGCGGATCCGTTCGACGTTAAGGTGAATCTGGTTTGCGTGCTGCTGCGACTCGGGGTCGAATGGGTAAGGGCCGTGAAGGAAAGCGTGGAGGAGACTGTTCGTGTAATCCGTCTGCGCGGAGCGCGTCGAGTCTTCAGTGAAATTCGGATCGTGCTTGAGGAGCGTGGACTCGAGCGCTGCAAGTGTCTTGGTGAGGTCTTCTTCCTCGTCGTCGTCGGACGCTTCGCCCGTGGCGATCGTGCGGTACACGCCCCAGTCCGCGTCGTCCGCACCGAACGTATCGTCGTCGCCGCCTCCACGTCGCCGTTTCTTAGCTGGCGCGTCCGACGCTAGGTTCGCGATGGATTTCATGCGCATCTGGTTTGCGAGTGACTTTCGATTTCCGAGTTCAGCCTTCAGACGCTCGCGGTCTTTGATCTTGGCTAGCACCGCTTGTCGCGCTACCCGTCGCTCTTCGACCCAGTTCTCGAAGTCGGTTTCACGGCGCTCGTCGTCGAGGCGCTGCTCTTCGGCTAGTCGCGCCTTCTCTTTTTCTTTCTCTGCTTTGGCACGCTGCCGGGCTTCGTGGTTAGACCGCATGAGACGCTGCTGGCGCTTCTGCTTGATGCCTTCTTCGTCTAATTGGTCATCGGGAACGTCGAGGAGTGGGAATGTGGGCTCTTCTTTTGGCTCTTCTTCTTCGTCGCCAACGTCTTTGTTGCGGGCTTTGCGGATAGATTTCTCGAGTTCTTTGACTTTCTTGTCGAGTTGGGACTCGTCGTCAAAGTCGTTGGATTCGAGGATTCTCTTGGCGTCTTTTTTGGTGACGCCTTCGAGCTGGGCGACGAGTTGTTGGTAGTATTCTAGCTCTTCTTCTTTACGCTTTAACTTCTCCAGACGCATCTTTGCGGCTTGGGCCTGGAGGCGGCGTCCGCTTTCTTTGCGTTTTTCGGCCGCGATGGCGAGTTCTTGCTCTGTTTTCTGGACGACGACCTGTTCGGTGTATGGGAATTGAATGATGCGATTACGCTCTTCAAGGCCTGTCCAGTCAAGGTAGTGGCTGAGCTCATCTTCGTAATTTTGGCTTACATAGCAGTGCTCACGAACGAGGTCTTCTGCTTGCGGGTCGCTGATCTTGCCGGGGAAGGACGGGTACTTCAGCTTCAGAAGCTTCAAGAGGTATTCGGCGGACTGGAAGCGTCCCCAGTTGAGGCGCGTAGTTTGCGAGAGGAGAGCTTTCGAGTCCACCACGGGGATGAGGTGAGTGGACGTGTATGAGGAGGATACGACAAGGCCGTTGCGGCCTCCGTTGTAAGAGTATGAGAAAAGGGAGTCGATTCCGTACGCAACGGAGGGCGCGCCGTAACACTCGAAGAGGATCTCGGACATGGCTGTTGTTCCAAAGTATTAGCACGATCCAATTTATTGTGATCCACGCTAGAATTCAACGCGGCATATTTCGACGTACTCTTTCTTGTGTAGCCCAAGTTCGCGACGGGCTCAGTCATTACAACCGGCCTGTCTATACTCCCATTCTTGCCATCAACGCCCAATTTCAAGAAACAGTAATCTAAAACCCCTTCCATCACATCCCAGTTGTTAACTATGTTGCTTCCGGGTTCGTAGATGTTCTTCGATTGACCGCGCGCAGTGCCATCTGAATAGATGTCCGATCCGACAAATGTAAAAGTCCGATTAAGCTTCCGATCGCGATACCGTGCCATGAGCGGAGGTAGTGAGAGGCGGGGCTTGGAATCGAAGGACCAGCCTGCGCGTACCGTGGAGGAACCTGCAGCGACAGTCAGTATGCTGCAATGAGAGGTGAGGTATAATCGCTGATGCGTGGGCAATTACCATTGTCAATCACGATGGCAGTTTCTCGGTTGCTTTGCGTCCAGCCCTGAGTGTCGACGGGCCTGTAGCCCTCGAAGGGTGGGTCGTTCACGCTCCATATCTTTGCAGGCGGAGGTTTGGGAGAGTTGCGGCCAGACGGGGGTGGTACATCTGCGGTTGCGGAGGGAGCCATAGTGGATGTGGTGAGATGGCCGGGAGATGGAGGAGAAGCTGGAGGGTGGGGGGCTATATCATATCGCTGGGCGTAAAGGTGGCTAGCTGGCTTGTGGCGTCGGTGAGAGTAAAAGATATTCGACGTTCTCGTTTCTGAGGTTCGCCTTGGATCGCACCTGCAGCGCAATGGTCCGTGCGCAGTCTTGCAATGGTGTATTCCACCGCAATAGGAGCATTTATAACAAAAATTTGGATCGGAATTGGTGGATTTTTCGTGTTCTATCTACTGCTGTCGGTGATGATACAGCTAGCTCTTTACTGTCCCAGATACCTTAAGAGCATTTGCCAAACTGCAACAGAACTGCTAAAAAGCTACACGCATTACCTGGGCGGTGCACATGATATCCCAAGAGTTTGGGAGCCACCAATTCTCCCTATGAAGGCTAACTCCCCAAGATGTGTAGAAATTCAACGTGAACTGACTGCATCCACGCTAACATCAACGTTCGATCTTCTGAACACGAAGCAGCTCTGCTCAAGCAGGGTCTTTGAGCCCGTTTGTGGCTTTTGAAGTGTTAGAGGCAGCGGATGGAGAGCGAATGGTATGCCTTTGTTACCTTCAAGGTGGAATAAGACGTTGGATTGGTAGTTCTTGAACATTTGAGCCACGAGCTCCACGTCCATGTTCTGAATGTTGATTTCTTGCAGGTTTTTGTTGAGCATCATAATCGCCTCATTGAGCTTCTCCTACAAAGAGTGTCAGCAGCAGGAAGCAGGAAAATTATAGGTCAATATACGTATGTTGACTTACAACGTTGACGATGATGCGGGATAGCAAGAGGCTCTGCTGGTGCTCGTGCGGGCTCTCCTGCTCGTGTATTAGTCTCGCGTCATCTTTTCTATCAAATATGTTTAATCTCACCATGTCTACAAGTCCTGGTTGTGGGGGTCGATGTGCACGCGCTTGTGTTGTAGATACGCAGACTAAAACAGCTAGGTAGGTGCCAAGATATAGGGCTGAACCTGGGGATTCAACGCTTCTCCTCCAGCAAGAGCTCACCGTCAACGCCGTGCCTGGACAAGGGACACTCCCCCGCCTGGCTGTGTAGCTACTGAACACGCCGAATCATCTTCCCCCAGCTCGTTCAAAGCTCGACGACGAACAACCTCTGCACCACCACTATCTAGGCGTACCGATTCACCCACCATGGCACCCTTGACAACCGGCTCCGACGAAAAGACGCACCAAGCACTGCTCGACAAGCTCGACATCCACCCGATCCCAAAGCCCTTCCGAAATCCGCACTGGAAGCCCCCTCAGCGCCGCAACAAGAATGTTAAGCAGATCGTCGCCGACGCCACGCGCAAGGAGGCCTCCGTAATGGCTACTCAGAACAACAGCGGTGCCTCTACGCCGCTCCTGACTGGCGGCGCTGTGACACCTATCAACACTACGCACAAGGCTCCGAATATCGCCCAGGCCGCGCAAAGTCTGAGTACACTCGTGCTTGAGAAGAATACCAGGGCTGCCATGGGCATAGCTTTGGCCAATGGCCCTGCCGCTACGTACACCAACATCGAGTCGGCGCCGAGCTTTCACCCGAGCAGCCAGAGGCGGTATTGCGACATCACAGGACTGCCCGCACCGTATACGGACCCGAAAACGCGATTGAGATATCACAACAAAGAGGTCTTTGGCAGTATCAGGACAATGCCATCCAACGTTACAGAAGGATTCCTCGCCGCGAGAGGAGCCCACACAGTCCTGAAATGAGAAGGGCGTCCAACATTTGGGTCTTGTACGGGCCGCAATGATTGGGCGACAGCAGCTACACTGGCATTCTAGGCATAGAATAGGATGGGAAGAACGGGTAGGCGCATAGGATAGAACCAAGTGGTTTCACAAGATGGATACGGACGATGCAGGCTTTCAGATGTACGGTCACAGTAGTCAAGCCCATCCACCCGCCAGTCTTCTTTCGAAGAAGGCTCAAGGAGGTGCTCCGGCTTAATCATGATCGAGGTTATTCTTCGCCGTGAGACGGATACCAGGAGCTCGCACGAGTATTCCTAGTTACAGCAGCCTTTAGCATACTGTGGTCGGGGCGGTTAATTTGTCTACGAAGTCTTGACGCGTATGTTTTTTTTTGAACAATACATGAATTGCTCTCAGTCTTGTGTGTGTTGGCGACTCTGCCTGTGGAGTTGCTCATTGAGTGCGGTGAAAGCGTGTCCAGTCTTGCGTAACAAGAGTTCAAAATTCGGCAGTGCAGGGAACTCACGTTGACCTGCAGCTGACAGGGAGTGCATCTCGGCAAAAAATCGGTCCGACTCGGCGATGCAGCGCGTCTTCTCAACGGAACTGGACACGAAACAAAAGTTCCTCAACCACAAAGCTCACCTCCCGTCACCAGCTATTGCTTAACGGTCAGGCAGCAATCCATGCTTAACCGCCCGCCTTGAGATTCCCGCGTTTACTTCGATCTTTCCCCAGTCACACGACCCATAGCTATCCACAATGCCGACAATGTGGCTTTCAGATTCCCAAAGTAAGACTCAACATCTGGAAATTGGCAGCGGGAATGAATGCTAACGTGTGTGTTTCTGCGAACAGAGATCGGAGTCGCCTTCTGTTCAGGGGGTAGGTACGCGCCCTACACTCGTGGAACATACGAATCGCATGATTGATACCGGATACAGGCGGTTTCTTTCTGCTGGGAGGCGTCATGATGTTTTTTGACCGCGCAATGCAAGTTCCCAGCCTGCCTTCGCTCTCTATCTGCTAATTCATTTCCAGGCTAGCCATGGGAAACGTTCGTCCACCCTCCACCCCTCCAACCCCCGCTCCTAACCCCCACCCCAGATCCTCTTCATAATCGGCCTTACCCTTATCATCGGCTTCCAAAAGACAGCCCTCTTCTTTGCACGCCGCCAGAAATGGAAAGGTACGGCCGCCTTCGTCGTCGGGATTTTACTCATCTTGATGCGCTGGCCCTTCTTCGGCTTCCTCATCGAGCTGTATGGCATCATGGTTCTGTTTGGAGACTTCTTTGCGACCATTGCCGGCTTTGTGGGCAACGTGCCGGTGGTGGGGCCGTATATTGCGCAGGCGTTAGAGAAGATCAGCGGGGGACGGAGGAACGCTGATTTGCCTGTCTAAGGGCTGAGAGACGGGGCTAAGAGGAGAGGAATGAGGTGTATTGATAAGGCGGATTCGTGTATCATACGTCATCATATATTGAACCCGGAGTCTGGGGATCATGGTTCTTAGCAAGGATGTGATTTGGAGTTCGGACGGCATAGCCTGGAGTCTTGGGCGGAAGAGCTTATGGTCAATACCATATAAGCAACTATGATACCTGAATTTGCGATTTGAGTCTGCAAAAGTTCGATTGATGCATTGCTAGTGCATTTGAAACTCCTTGCCCTATATGAGTAAGGCTTTTCTTTTACATGGGCCTATCCTCCACTCCAACCAAACATCACCTCCCAGCTCATTACAAGCCTCCTTCATCCTCG
Source organism: Beverwykella pulmonaria (assembly GCA_001599595.1). Lineage (NCBI taxonomy): Eukaryota > Fungi > Ascomycota > Dothideomycetes > Pleosporales > Melanommataceae > Beverwykella > Beverwykella pulmonaria. The sequence goes on from BCHH01000002.1 coordinate 2,249,226, forward strand.
CAAGCACCAATTCCTTACAGTTCTATTGCTCTCCCATGCAGCATGTATAGTCTCCTACTGTAACAACGATGGTCGGTCTTCTTCGCCCTCTTAGCGTTTCGTCCAACATACGAACAGCATTGTTAGTGACTTCTTTTTCTCATCCGACAGGCCACTCCTTCGAACAGTCTCTCATTCTCCAATTGGCAGACCTCAGAACAAGTGTCATTATCGGTCATTGTAGACGGAAGGAGGACTGTTTGTACCTATGGTAGGTCTGAACAGAGTGAAGAGATTACTACCCAGCGCGCCCGCTAGCCTAAGACTATGATCAATGGTGATAATCATTCCCGTTTCTAACCACAACATCCACCTTGCTTAGTTCACTAACACCATCCAATGATTTATAGGCCCTCTCTTTTTGTCCTACTCTTGACCTCAGGTCAATCTTCGTCCTCTGTCGATTCGGTGGCATTCTTTTCTTCTCCACCTCATCTTTGGACCTCGGACACTCGCCGTTACTGGTCGAGGACCTAACCACAGGAGGTATGGGTTGAATCAATTTACACTTCCATCAACATCATAATTAAACATTACTATTATCACATCGCCCCTCCAACATCCGTGTCACTTCACACTACACATCTCCTCACAGACAATGAATACTCACAAACGAAACCCCTCCAATAAAAAAGCACTCGACAATCTCCTTGACTTACAGTTCCGCGAACACAAGGCCCATGAATCCGATGGCGCAAGCCAACATGCCCGCACGCACACTACCAAACGCGGCCGGAGCCTCGACCACTGCCGCCGCCGCGCCAGTGAAGGGCTCAGACGTTGATGACGGGCCAGCGGGGCCAACGACTTCCGAGGTCAGTGTCGTAGGTACACCGTTCGCATCGGTGTTTGGGATCAGCACTCCAGCCGTGGTGAGTGAGACGGGAAGCACGGTGATGCCAAATATGGTAGTGTTGGGGGAGGGGCCAGCGGTCGTGGTCGTGGTCGTGTTAGTGAAATTTGTGAGGATTCTGGTGCTGAGGGGGGTGACCGGGATAATGGTAGTGGTGTTGATGACTACGGTGTTGGTGGTCACGACCGGGCGGGCGTTGTTACAAGTATTGCCAAGGAAGGTATCATATTCTGGTTAACGTTAGATGTGTGAGTGGTCGATGTGAGGAGGACCTACGGTCGACCTCCGCAAGGGTGCATGTGCTTGCGATATCATCCCGCACGCGCAAACGGATTAGCTCGTTGCAGATGCAGGGAAAGTTTGCTGGATTACATGTACTATCGGCGAGTTTGGAAAAGATGATAGTTTGCTGTAGTGTTCGTTAATACCGATATCTGTAAGTAAGTTATTGACGGGGGCGTACAGCGCACTGGGAAAGACCTTCGATTGGACCCAAAATCTGGACCTGCGAAGCAGTCAGAGTAACAAATCTCGTGGCCGTTAACGCGGATGTCAGAACAGTAGTCGTAATAGTAGGCATGTCGGCGGAAGATGGGCCCGTAGGATTGATGATGGTGCTGAGGATGATTGGAGTAGCGGTGCTGGAGATGATGGGAGGAGTAGCGGTGCTCGGGATGATGGGAGGAGTAGATGTAGATCCTGGGTAGGTCTCAGTTGTCGAGGGGGTGTGAGGCTTGCTTGAATAGTGGTAGTGGTGATCTGATGTAGATAGAAGAGCAGTTGACCGTGACCAGTAGCCTCTGATATGCATTTCAATATATACAACTTAACGATTGAATTCAGTTTGGAAGCAGAGTTCGATGAGACAGTGTGCGAGGTGATAGGACATGCTGCTTGTGGGCCACATGATATATCCAGTGCTTTCCTGCCGGTGCGACTCACCGTTTGCAACGACCGGAAAGGCCGCTCAAAGATTATCTATATAGATTTGAAGCAAAAATAACATAGAGCCGGATCCGGGTCTGGTCTTTGTTTCGAAGGTGAAAGTTTTGTGTAGTCTATGGCGGTACGGTTGAGGCTTCGCTCCCGCATCCGTCATTGCGTTCTGGAATGTGAACCCGGAAAAGCGGGAAGAATTAGAGAGTAGATGCGGGAGACATTTTCTTTGGGGATAATTGCAAACAAAGACAGAGCTATAGCCGCTTTGAGGTTGCAGGCCCGTACGAGGTGAACTAGACTCTGTTCGACATGTAACTCAACGTCGGTGCTGTCTAGTATCTGGACTATCATCGCGATGTCCTTCTGTTGGTAGTAGAATTCGTGATTCTCCTTTGCATATCTAATGGCACGAGATCGCGGACCTTTGGCGCACGGAGGCAGATCTTCTTGGTTTGCAAGTAGGGATTGGTAGTAGGGATTGGTAGTTGGGTTGTTTTTATTCGTTGTCTGCACTGAAAGGAGGATACTCCTCCATGAACTCCGTGCCTGTAAGCCAAAAAGGGTGTGAATTTTTGCTCAGCAGGGAAATAGGTGGACTCCATGGTGCGGTATGAGGATTTGGTGACTGCGGACAATTATAGTAAACGTTGAAGGCTATTATCCGAGACAAAGAGACTAAAAGTCAAATAGAAGACCCCCAACAAGTTTTAACTTCCTGTTCCTAGGAAACATGCGAATATTACTTAGTTGATTGCTACGGCTTCTGAGATCTGAGCAGCTGTTTACCTAGTAAAGACGAGGACTATTCTGGAACTGGAGCAAATTGGTAGGAGTTTCGATGAGTAGCATGTGAAAGTACAAAAAGGAACACTGCAGTACTTCGTCTTACTGTTACGTGAACGAGACAAAATATCATTGAATCGGCTAGCATGGGGGTCCCTATTTGCGAGTACTTCTGCAACATTGCTATCTCACGGATCGCGGCGCTTGCAATGGTATTGACTCTTTCCCATGGATTCTCCTAACAACCTATTTATTGAAGTTTGAAGATATAGAAAAGCATAAGGAGATGATCTTGCGCAATAATGCAATATGAAAATCATGCGCTATCATGGACGACGGAGATAGATTTGACTCCGGTTCGACCATTGTTCCTTTGATCCAAATCTGGTCCAATATGAAGAGCTGCTGGATAAACTTAATGCTACTCTACGTGAGGGCCTTCTTTAGGGCTTGTTACTGCTTCTGTGCATATGGGAAAGTATCAATGCTGCACAAAAGCTGTGCCCTTCTCGAACTCGGAGCGCTAAATGGATGGCAGCGGGTGTGCGCCTTGTAGAGGGGTGCGTAGTTATACCGGTAGTATCAATCAGGCTTTCTGAAATACCAAGTATGGATCTTGAGCTGTCATGCATCTGTATGATCGAACGGCAATAACCTACGGCTGCAATTTTAAGATCTATTTACCCCTCCTTTTAAAATAAATGCTCCAAAGTTGAGCATGGCACAACTTTTGTGAAGCACAATAAAGCAGGGAACAACGATTGGTTCGTTCTGTGGCTGAATTTACGTGCTGGGCATACCAGGAAGCTGCAAATGTTCATGCACAGTAGGTATTCAAGAAAAATTTATCAGTCTGTACGGACTTGCATTTTCGTTGATATTTAAATAGACCTTGGGGAGAATAATGGTGCAATGTCCTGAACCAAGACCTGGAGGCGGAGAACGGTGACAGAATAGTGGAGCTAGTCCATATTTGACAGTAGCGGCGGCTTGGCGAGCCCACCTCTTCGGAAGGAAAATCTGAAATTTTGCGTCGAAGCTTCTTCTCTTCAACCCGACGACAACACAGAAGCTCCAACAATGGCACCCAAGTCGTAAGTTCTTTGCTAATAGCTTCCTTGACCTCAATCGCACTTTGCGCTCTGGATGCAGCCGCGACAAAACTCTCCATCTCGCTACCGATGACTGACCTTTCCCTCTTACAGGAGCGTTCCCACCCAGAATGATATCCTCGTCCCTGAGACTCTCTTGAAAAAGAGAAAGTCCCAGGAGAAGGCCCGAGAGGACCGCGCTGCGGCGACGAGGGAGAAGCGAGGTACGCGGACACTTCTCCATATTGAGTTCGAGAGGGCGATATAATGATGATACCTACCCACACTATCGACTAGACATTCGTGTCAATGCTGTTGAACTGTTAACCATCTTTCGGATCTGATCAAATCGCCTTCCTCGAAACACATTAATACTACTGGATGTTTTTTGGATGCGGGCTGATTTTGGATAGACAAGAACAAAAAGAAGAAAGAGGTCATCTTTACTCGTGCTGAGAAGTACGTGAAGGAGTACCGGGAAGCTGAGGTATGACCATAGAAGTCTTTGGGTTGAAGTGTGGAAGCTCATGCATTCCACAGAGGGAGAAAGTCAGACTTTCTCGAGATGCTAAGCAGAGTGGTAACTTATATGTCCCGGCGGAGTCAAAGCTCGCCTTCGTAGTCCGCATCAAGGGGTATGGATGTCCCGATGTTCTTCCTATACTCATACTGATATGTTACAGTATCAATAAGATCGATCCAAAGAAGAGGAAGACTCTCCAGCTTCTTCGTCTTCTTCAGATCAACAATGGGGTGTTTATCAGGTTGACCAAGGCCACCTCGGAGATGCTCAAGAGTGAGTTTGGAACAATGCATTACCAGTGCTGTGATTAATCCGTGAACGTAGTTGTTGAGCCCTTTGTCGCATATGGTTATCCCAATCAGAAATCCGTCCGTGAACTCATTTACAGTAAGCTTCAAGTACCATGGATTTGGGAGTTTTGCTCACAGTTTTCGTAGAGCGAGGGTATGGTAGGGTCGACAAGCAACGCATTCCGCTCACGGATAACGAAATCATTGAGAAGAACCTCGGAAAATATGGGTGAGCTGCACATTCCCCATTCCTGCGCTTACCGTGTTCGGTTAGCCTAACACAGACAGCATTATTTGTATGGAGGATTTGATTCACGAAAGTAAGTTTTACGCCCATGAAACATTGAAACAATATCGGGTGCCTGCTAATGAGTTTTTCTAGTTTTCACTGTAGGGTTCGTAAATGAGATGCCTATACTCGGAAATGAATGCTTACACGTACGCAGACCCAATTTCAAACAGGCGTCCAACTTCCTCTGGCCATTCAAACTGTCCAATCCCACGGGCGGCTTCCACGCTAGGAAATTCAAACACTTTATCGAGGGTGGTGATTTGGGTAACCGGGAAGATCACATAAACGCACTCATCAGGCAGATGAACTAAGTACGAGTGGGCTGGTCGCGGAGAATGCGGGATTATGACACGGAATCCTCGGGTATGGGAGTTAACAATCCGGAAATACTGTGGGAACTTGCATTTGTATCGGCGTCTGGAGCCCACATCAAGATACCATTATGTGTTCACGTGTAGACATCCACTTTTGATTGAAGGATGATGAATTTGATTGCGACTTGGCCAGCGATCTCCGCCAACACAATGTGGACGGAGACACGCACGTGCGGACTCTTCGGCAGGCAGCGGCTGCTTTGGTGACGATAGCATGACTGTATCACGAAGTTGTAAATCAATAGGACGTCACTTAGGCGTCAATTTCTGCTGCCTGGTTTGAAGATCCGGAGCAACGTCGCAAGAGCAAAAAGCGAGCCACTGGCGGAGTTCGCCCTGAGACCACCACCTCAGCGTGGCCACAAATAAGCTGACGAGCAGTGGCCTTGGCTAATGTCTAGGCGCACGCACGCTGGGGAGAGTTTTCTCCAGGTGGTGTCGTCTAGCGCTTGATTACGGTGTCCATACGGGCCAGAAGACGACTTGTGCCGAGGGGCTTGGGTTGCCACCACTCATCTTTTGACGAATTCTGCGGTGGCAGAGACGAGCGAACAGGATTGTAGGAGGCGGCGGATGCATGACGCTCACCTTGCTTTGCCGCCGACGTGCTCGGACGATGTCGATTTGGCTGCGATGTTCGGACGAGTGTGATCGTGGGCGGCAGCCGTGCGTTTATTCTCTCACCACGCTGCATGCAGGATGCTAACCTGGTGCTAAACCCGCAACAACCTCGTCCACGGACGGCCGGACAGTGACGGGACTTGTGAATCCACGATTGCTCATGCGGACCGTTAGCTACATGAAAAAAAAAGCGGCATGCTGGCACAATTTTCACACAGGCACGAGGCCGGCGCGCGCCTCCTGAGTACGCGGAGCTGGAGCTGTGCAATATTGACTTTTGGGGGGTGTTCGCGTATTGCAATATGTCTCTCGTCTACACGGACCGTGTGTCTCTATTTACGGCGATGCTGCTGTCCAAGACGGCTTGAAGCACTGTCATGATTCTTGTGACTCGGAGGCATGCAGTGATGATTCCTCGAGGCGGAGCTGTTTTCTAGGCTCTCCCCAACGCGGCAAGTGTCAGCTTCTAGGGACGCAAACCCTTGCCAAAAGGGGATGGCCTCTCATGACGCCCACCCGCTGGCGCGGCAGTGTCTGGCAGGCGGCAGGAGAGGAGGATTGGGACGGCAGGCCGGGCTCCCAGGCGGAGGCAAAGAGGACCCTGAGGAGACGAGCGTGCCCACACCCACTGTGTGCCAGCGTGGCTCTCGCGGGTGCTACAGATACGGCCGCGCGATTGGAGCAGGCCCGCAGCGGAGAAGGACATGACGGATGGCGGACCCCCGTGCTGCGCGTGCAATTTTGCAAACAGCAAGTGCAGAGAGTGCAGTGCGCGTTTGTGCCTGGCGACCTGGCGATGCTTGATGCTCACAAATAGTGCAGCAGTCTGGCCGGCAGCCGCTGTGAGTGGGCGAGCGACGCAGACCTCATTATTGCGGGCTTGGGGGTTTGGGTGTGGGCGAAAAAGAAGTCAGGACCTGTGGGCGTGCCCCTAGCAATAAAATTGATTCAAATTACGCAGCAGCCGGACCGCCCGTTTGGCTGCGTCTGCGTCGGGAGCGAGCGCGAGCACACACACATGCACATCTTTGGGCAGGTCTCGCTTCACCGACGCCGCCAAACGGGTCGGCCAGTGCAACGGCCCCGTCTCCTCCCATTCCCCTCTCACCACCTTCGCACTCCACTTTCCTCTTCTCTCTACCCTTCGCTCTCCCTTCGCTCTCCCCCTCGCTCTCCCCCTCCGCACCATCTCTTCGCCTCCCAAAGCACTCATCGTCGCCACGGCCCCAGGCTACCGGCACTCGTTCTGAGCCTCCTCTACAGCAGGGCTGAGACTCTTTGGTGGCACCTGCGCTGCGCTCCTGGGGCAACCATATCCTCTTGCAGACGGCCGCTCACGCTCAGCACCCTGCCTGCATCAACACCACCGCTCTCTTACAGCAATCGAATCCGGCTGCGGCAGTGCATTCGTCTTTCACCGTCGTCCTCAGTCGTCATCCAGCCGCGCTGTGAACCCTAGGTCGCGTCCACTACCCTGTGTGACTGACAGAGGCAAGGTTTAACTCTGACGGCTCCCGTCGCTGAACAATCCTCGAGTGCCTCACCACCCCACGACTCCCTCCCTTTGTGTGTGGCATATTTTCGGAGTTCCAGCTTGGATTTCAGATTTGCGAAATTGGGTTTCGGTTTGCAGCGTTCTTGCCTCTCGCACCTCTCGGCTTTCGGCTGCCCTTCCACCTCCGGGCGCCCTCGATCTCGACACGCTCAACGTGTAACCATCAACCCTCCAGCCACGGGCGATCTATTCACTTAGGCCTCGTCCTGGTTCGCGTTTCAGTGGCTCACCTCCGCGTCTTCGCCAGTTCCTGATCCTGTTGCACACACACAGCGTCTCCTAATTTGAGTATCTCTACCACACGACCGTTTCCAGCCGGCTTTCCATTGACGACGCACGTATTGATTGACTAAGACAAAATTCTTACGACCTCTCGACTTTTCTCCCGATTGCTCCTCACGAACAACAACTCTATCTTTACGACAATCTCCTTTGTGCATGAGTGGACCTTATTAGAGCATCTGCAGGCTCGCTCTAGAGCTTAGGCTCAACACTACCTTAGCGGGAACTGAAGATACTGTACGTCTTACTTGGCTGCCTTCACTTGATCTGCGACTTGCCACTAATACCATTCGTAGGGTGTTCTGCGCCGGTTTCTTTCGTTCTTCTGCGACAGCGCATCTCCATCATGCCGTCCTTCTATCCTCGACACAATCTGCCCCGGCAGCAGCTCCCTCTCACACCTCCCGAGTTTGTGCCAAACTATCACACCGGATGTGGAGGAATGCCTTATCAGCAGACTGCATATTCCGGTCAACCGGGCATTCGTCAGGATGATGGCGGATACGACTTCGCAGACCGCTATGGCCAGCTCTCTATCGCGATGCCGCCGATGTATCCGCAAGCCGGCACCTACATGAGCAATGCGCCTCCGAGCCTTCCACCACCGAGCTCTTTCTACGAAGCCCCCATTCTTCCGCCGATGCGCACCCAGAACGGACAGTCGATGGCCGACTCAGCTTTGCAGCAACAGCAACGTGCGCAGGAACTCAGCCAACGCACCAACCAGCCTCCCAAGGATGAGAAGCCTGTAGGCGGTGTGTCGGCGAAGCTCGACTACGAGATGGAGATTATGACTGACTTTGTCTGCGAAATGGCGCTTCAGCTGTAAGTTTCCCGTTCCCTTTGGGTTCTCTTCGACGTACCGGGTCTAACATATCCCAGTATCACACCCGGCCGCCTCATGCCCCCGTCGTTCCGGAAATGGGTCCACCAAGTGTTGTGTGCAACCCGGTTGCCTTCCGCTACTATCCTGCTCAGCATGTTCTATTTGTCCACGAGAATGCCAATGATCTCTACCCAGCCCAAGACAGACAGCCACCTATTCCGTCTGCTCACCATTGCACTTGTGCTGGGGAGCAAGTTCTTGGACGACAACACGTTCATTAATCGTTCTTGGTCAGAAGTCAGCGGGATTCCTGTCGCAGACCTCAACCATCTGGAGACAGAGTGGCTTGTCGCCATTGACTTCAAGCTCCACCGTGACCCAGCTGAACAGCAGGGTTGGATCTCTTGGTCGGACCACTGGAAGGATTACCAATCCCACGCTACCGCTCGCGCAAACCGGCCTAACAAACTGAGCCCTATCGATACTTCGGTTCAGCGACAACGTTCGGTCAACCCCAACAAGCCGCTCCCCCCGTTGCCGATGCCGCAGAACTTCAACCCGCCGCCTTACGAATTCACGCCCAAGTCAGCGCAGCCACCGTTCAGCGGCAGCACTTCAGGCTACTCCCAGTACGACCCATGGAGATCCGCAAACGATCACTCCCCTGCCTCTGCTCCTACCACTGGACCCACTACTCCAGAATACTACGGGGCTTCGGGAGCTTGGGCTCCGGCTGAAGGTTATTCGCGTCGCACCATGTTCGGTTTCCCGCCCCTGTCTCAGCCGACCGCCTCGCAGCCACAACAGCAACAACAGCCATCCAATTACGGCCCGCCAGCCTACTCTTCGCAGTTCAACCCGCCAGCCTGGAACAACCATGGCGTTAACTGTGGTTGCATGTACTGCGCTCAGCGACACCCATCTTACTTCATGGCTCCCGGCTTTGGCCCACAGGCTGTTGCGGTTTAGAGCCTCCGGTTACCGACATCCGACATGACTCGATGTCTGATGGTTATTCTTACGAAATTTCTCCAGACTAGGGTAGTTCCACTGTTGGTTCATCGCTCGGCACTTGGGACACTGATCTTTTACGAGACTAGTGGTCACCATTTCCTCCTTTTCCAGATTGCATCCACGACTGCGTCCCCTCTTCCTCTGATATATATTCGACATTCGACTCTATTTCGGCGATTCATCTGTCCTAAAAGTTTCATATTTATTCCCACGGGATCCGATCATCATGCTTAGACCGGTTTCTGGTCACTGGGATGCACACATTGGTTGTTCCGCGCTTTGAGACAAGCCTTCAACAATCTGATCTGGTGCTTCCACCTTTTCGAAGTGCACATTCGTTCTCTTCTTGTCGCTATTTCAAACGCATATTGACGCCCTCTGGGTCTAACGAAAAGGGACAAGGCTTGCGACCATCTTGCATGATAGATTTTCTTGATTTATATTTTGTGGCACGTCTCTTTCTTTGTTGTTGCGCGTGTCCTTTTAGACATGGGGTTTCAGGGATCATTGGGAGCACTTGAAGCGGGTCTGCGGAATACCGGCGTTCTTGTTCATTGTTGGCCTTTGCGTCACACCAGCGATGCCTTTTCTGTTTTGTTTTGCCGTATCCACCGGCTACACTTTGCGTTACGGGTGAAGGGGTTCTTTGGAATCGTTTACTTTATGATTGCTTTCTCAGTTATCTGCACTACATCATAAGAACGGGATTGGCGGGGGTATATTCTGGGCTGGTTAATGGTTTTTTTCCTTGTTTTTTTTTCCCTTTCATTCGAGAACAGGTGGCTGCTGTCGTGCTGACAGTCTCTTCTCCTGTTCGCTCCTTCGTATGGATTCCACTGGCAAAGCAGCCTCCGTATGGCTTGCTCCGATGTTTCTCAACACCGACCTCATCGACTGTCTGCGCTCGTAGTGGGCCATGGGAGCCTTGTTCATTATGCTCTTAGCGATCACGACTTATTTCCCTTCGACCATCTCCGTCTTTCGCCGTAGTCGGATTGTAATTAATGGTATCACATCAACGACTGGCATCCCTTTTTTCTTTCTGGGCGGAAAATTGCGACTTTGTTACCCTTTTCCCCTTTACTTTACGATTCCAATACCAGAGATTGATGGCACATACGGAGGGCTCGGAAAGCATTGAATTGTTAGTGTACTGCAGTTGGCTGGCTGCAGGAAATGAAGTAGTGGTTACCAAATGCTAAAAAAGATATCTTCTTAGAGGGTGCAGCTTAGATGCCCCGGAAGCAGAACTCTTTTCCCTTGCAGTCGTGATGTCTTCCTTGGCTTGTGCGCATGACCTTCCGCATTTGTGTTTGGTGAGGCGGTCTGCAGCTGCCACGACGGCACAGTCAGCAGCTGACTTCATAAATTCCTGTTTCTAGACAACAACCGTCGTAACGCCCTAAAGCTAATTGGTGTAGATGAGGCGATGCTGTCTAATCTGCCATGGCTGTAGAAAGGTCAACGCCAACGCTGATCCAAAGCGCATGCACTCGTGGTCAGCCGCACCGGACGCAGGCAGCAGCTACAAGGCCTCTGGCTTTATGCGGATTCGATGTACGTGGAGTAAACGAGGCGGAGTATCTATCAGAAATGGTCCATGTCGGAGTCGGAGGAATAAATGCCAAGTTCTCCGGACTTAACGGGATTTGTCCATTTTGGCATCTCGGCGTGTCGTCATGGACCAATCGAAAATGGTCGCTGGACGACGCCCGCTCTTTTCGCCCGTATCTGGCGCGGACACAGGCCAGAGCGAAGCAGCGAGTGGATTATGCGGTGTGTGTCTGGACGAGCTTATATGGAGGGAGGGACGCTCTCACGAGTGCTATTGCCGGGTAAGAGTGTAAAGGTTGGAATGTTTACGAAGCCTCGCAGAGGGATTTTGTTTTTCTTTCGCGACTGCTCGACTTGGACTTTCACATCGACAGCGATAAGTGCGCTTCGGAACACCAAACGACCCAAATCGCCGCCTTCTTACAGCACCTTGTTCTCGCGAGCGAATTGGGCACACCCGAGATTTAGCACGACTGTGAAGATGAGTTCGGCTGGTGTTGGGGCAGCCGCCAGCGCAGCGCTGTATGCGGTTGTGAGTAGCCCCGCCCAGGTTGGCGCGAAGCCCGAGGATGCGAGCGAGTTGAGCCATCATTTGAAGCACGGAAGAGGGTTTAGGAATCCATGGGACAGTTTTGCGGAATTTAGTGCGCCGAAAATTATGTGGGGGATGATTTCGTAAGTGCTTTCTCTGAGTTGATTGCGGGTGTTGGCGATGGAGGCGGGATGGGTGACACGGGGAAGAGTAGTGATGGAGACAGGGAACTGAACACTGGACACTGGAAACATGCTAATGCTTCTATTTGAACAGACGACGCCTCACCGGCACAGCCAACGTCCCCGATACCACGCCCCCGACCGTCCCCGTCATAGCGCCTACCTTCCTCCCAACCCGCACGACACCATCCCTCCGCGCAACCTGGCTAGGCCATGCCTGTTTCTACGTCGAGTTCCCGTCTGGCCTGCGCGTGCTCTTCGACCCCGTCTTCGAAGACTGCTGTGCGCCCTTCAACACAAAAGCCCTCAAACGCTACACCGCACCCCCGTGCCAAATCGAAGACTTGCCCGTCGTCGACCTGGTAGTCATTTCGCATTCGCATTACGACCATCTAAGTTATGATTCCGTAAAGAGGATACAGAAGAAGTTCCCTGAGGCGCATTTTTTTGCGCCGCTAGGGTTGAAGAAGTGGTTTGAAAGCAGTGGGATTAAGAGTGTGACTGAGTTGGATTGGTGGGATACGAGGGATGTGAAGATGGAGGTCGTGAAGGGCACGGGGATGGGGGAGAAGTTGGATTCGGTCGCTGTTACACCGCCGGCGGAGCAGGATCAACCAACTGCGACTGAGACTGGGGAGCACAAGAGTATCACGGCGACGATTGGTGCTCTGCCATGCCAGCACGTCTCCGCCAGGACACCATTTGATAAGTGTAGGACCTTGTGGGCGAGTTGGAGCGTGGAATCTGGCGGGGCGAAGGTGTATTTCGCTGGGTATGTATCATCATACCTCTCTTCACATCCATTCTACACAGCCCGAGCTTCTCTAACACACTCCCAGCGACACAGGCTACCGCTCCGTCCCGCACCTGCCTCCCGGCACCGATGACTACGGCCCCAACTATGCCCACCTCCCCGTGTGCCCCGCCTTCGCACAAATCGGCACGCACCGGGGACCCTTCGATCTCGGTCTGATTCCCATTGGTGCCTACGAACCCCGCTGGATCATGTCGCCTATGCATGCCAATCCTAAGGATTCGGTAAATATCTTCCTAGAGACCAAGTGTAAGCAGGCGATTGGGATGCATTGGGGCACGTGGGTGCTAACGGAGGAGGACGTTATGGAACCACCCAAGAAGTTGAAGGAGGCGTTGGATGAGAAGAGCGTTGAGGAAGGTAGGTTTGCCGTTGTGGATATTGGGGAGAGTAGGGAGTTTGGGCGGGAGTCGTGATTCGAATCTGTGCAGTTGAGCAGTTGAGTAAATCTCCTTTTCATATTTTGCATACCCGCATCTCTTCCATAGACGTTGGATTTTATCACATGTGTTGTATATCTAATGTAGGCATGTACAGTATATAATAAAGCAGCTTGGCACTACTTTACACAAGCTTTGCACACTTCTCAACCCTCCTCTAAATTCTCTCTTTATCCCGGCGCAGCTAAAAGAAACCACAGCTATATACCCTTCGTTTTCGCTCTGGCAAGCCGATTCTCTCTTTGGTGTAAAGCGTCTAGGATCATAATAGCTCGCGCAACGCCTCCAGTCCTAGGTGCCAAGGCTCTGCTCGAGGATGGTTCTCCGTGTATAACTGCGTTCACCCTAATTAACGGCCGCTTTCGCACAGCTCGCCTACCTTCAAAGCTTCTCAGCCTTTGGCTTGTGGGAAGCGTTCCCGCAGATGGCGTTCATCGACCTCATCTCGTCCACCAGTCAGGTTGTGTTGCGATGCCTTGCATATGCTACTCGGATGGATATCTATTCAAGTGTGTGCCACATTCGGCAGCTGCTATCAATGTAGCGATGGAGAGCTAATTTAAAGACAAGAGTAATTGGACGTGGCGGCCCTTCCCACCATTCATAATTTGACTTGTCCCGCGAGGCGTCTTCAGCTTGATCATGCCATGGGTGTCGTAAGCAGCCCCAACATGCACTCCTGATTATCGAACGGTCGCGACCGCTCGGCCTTGTGAACTACTCGAAAGGCTCGCAAGTCGTGCACCTTCTGTCTATGAGGCTGAAACGTGCCTCTTAGTGGGATTGGTAATAACATAGTCTCCTCATCCTCCAAAGGCTATCTAATACACTACACTTCCTTAACTTCTGTTCGGTTTTCCACATCATGTCGTACGACAAAGGGAATCAGCCGCGTAACACCAGTCAGCAGAATAGCTACTCAAATTACAATTTCACGGAGTTACTCACGTCTCTAGCCCCGGCTTCTTCCTCACAGCCTTATCCAAACTATGAAGCCGCTCATCAGCGGCGCCGTACCGATACCCAAGGATCGGACTTTAGCACACTTTCGCTCAGTCGGACGGATGGCCAAGCGAGTCTCACGGTACCAGCTCACAAAGAGCGCACAGGCAGGCCAAGGGAACAAAACAATCAATCAAACGGACCGAGCCGTGGTGTAAGCCCTCTCCCATGGATGGAGCCCAATGAACTGTGCGATGCATGCGACGGCACTGGTCCAGACCTCTCGTATTGTAATGTTTGCAACACTAATCTTTGCTCGGAATGTTGGCCACGACAAGCGCCTCATAGAAAGCAACGGCTCGCACCTGGCAATATTCGGCATGAAAAGACGAACATAGCGGTCGCGAAGAAGATTCAGAAAGTATTGGTACCGACTAGCAACCTGGAGAAACTCACACAACTACATGAAGAGGACGAGGAGACTGCGTGGTTTGGTACGCGCCACTTCCATCTCGTTTGATAGATACTGACTTCCCAGGCATTGAGCGGCCGGATGGACACCCTCCTGTATTTCAAGACTACGGAAGATACGCCGAATTACTTGCCAATACCCAAGAGACATGGGCATCCACATTCCAAACTTCTCAGGTTGGAAGAGATGGCCGAACCCCGAGCCTTGTGTCATTTGTCGGGCAGACAGGAGCCGGGAAGAGCACCTTGATCAAGCTCATCATTGACCTTGGTGTCAAAGAAGACCAAATGTTTCCCACTCCTGTAGTTGGGGCCTCCGGCGCAAGCGTGCCAACTTCAGAGGATGTTCACCTCTATCTGGATCCTCTGACGGCCACCTCCGAGGCACCTACTTTCTTTGCAGACTGCGAAGGGCTTCAAGGTGGCGAAAGAGAACCTTTGGGCGCTAAATTTCGGCGCACACGCAAGAAGGCAATCAAGACGGAACGCACGCCGTTGCCCATCTCCGAGAGAGAGCTAGCTTGGGCTAGCAGTACACATCTTGCCAGCAGAGAATTTGCTGTGACTAATCTATATCCGCGACTGCTGTACACCTTTTCGAATGTTATTGTATTTGTGCTGAAGAATCCGCGGTAAGTGCATATTACACAAGTTCAACGCAAAGCTGACCGTTCTGCAGGGTCATTGAAAGTGTTTTTGAACAGCTTGTCAACTGGGCGGCTGCAGCACTCGAGATGTCCTCTAACCAGCCGGTTCTTCCCCACGCCATCATTGCTTTGAATGCTTCCGAGAACGACATCGCTGAAGAGCAGTGGGATCCAAATGTAGCGACTGAAACGGTGCTGGAGTCCATCTCTCGGATCGTTTTTCGCAATGCCACATTCAAAAAGTATGCCGAATTCTGGAGAGTGCGCAAGAGGGAGATCGAAAGCGTGGAACAGTTAATCCTTTCATACTACAGTTCCATCAGAGTATGTACAGTAAATACGTTCTTCGCATTCAGACCCCGTAAGCTGACTCGTTGAGGTGGTTCGAATTCCAACAGAAGGCCGCCCTCAACTAATCAAGGAACAAATCGAAAGACTTTATAAGGAGATTTCTCGCGCCTCTGAATTTGCCAGAGATCGAAAGGCAGAGCTGCGCATGCTGCTCGATGCAGAGGAGTTGCAGTCATATCTACAATGCGCATTCGATCATTTTGCGCTTTCACTTGATCGACCCTTCGACTTCGTCCAGGCTTCCTTCTCGAACAGCCCGATCCCGCTTGATTTTGGTGGCAATATCCTCAAGTTGGCCATCAACCTCATGCGCGTGTGGGAGAACAAAGCCGACGTGCAATTCCTTTTCCAGGAGCTTAGCTATATGGTTGCGTCATGTATTATGCTTGATTCTGCTCGGCAGAAGATCCGGGGTGAGTTAGTTGTACAGAGGTCTCTGGTCATTACGCTTACATCTTGGCAGGAGCTGCAGCTGAGATTTTTCCGCAATATCTTCCTCACCTGGACGCGGCGCTTGAGAACTTCTTCGAGAGGCACTGGCCTTGCGAGTATGTACAACCAGGAGAAGGCTTGCGCTGTGTCAACGTCAGGAGCGGCCATGGTTCGAAGGGTCACCAGCTCAAGAATGGCAGGGTTTTTGCTGTCGGGGATTATCAGTCAAGATGGTCTTTCGAATCTCTGCAGGACGAATTCCGATGCAATGTATACTTCCGACTTGAAGAGCTATTGGACCTTCTCAAGCAGAAGATGTCGCCTGGAGACGATGAAACACGCGTGGCAGCGCACATTCACCGTGATGACGTTATGGCGTATTTTTATCGACACGTATCTGGGGACGGAAAGTCTGAGCGGTACAACAGCCACTCTGTATGTTTTTGTTGCCTTTCGGAGCCACCGGAGCACCCGTTACCGTGCGGTCATGTCTTGTGCTCTCCCTGCATCAAAACATATGGACAGCAACGAGGCAAGAACGAGATTGAAATCCAAGGCTGTCCTTTGGAAGCTCACAGCACTCAGCTTTACCAGTCTTACAGACTCTACACTAAGCCAGAAGCCGCAGGTGTACGTGTACTGACGTTAGATGGGTATGTTTGATCGCACAAATATGAAAGATTGGTATTGACAGCCCTCACAATAGTGGTGGTGTTAGGGGCATTGCCGAGCTAGAGATTCTCAAGAGGTTAGAGCTCGAACTGGGTGGCAGACTGCGCATCCAATGCTTCTTCGATCTCATTGTCGGAACCAGGTCAGTATTCTCCATTAGGGGGACGAAAGGAGTTGCTCACAAGACATTCTCAACAGCACGGGCGGTCTGGTAGCGCTAGGTCTTGTCACTTGCAACTGGCCAGTGCAAACTTGCATTCAAAACTTCGAGGAGCTTTGCGAGAAGGCCTTCACTCGCCGCACCGGAGGAAATCTTCCCATCATTGGCTGGATTGTCGATAATTACAACCATTCGAAGTTCGAGACTGCGCCGCTTCAAGAGGCATTACAGGCCGCTTATTCGAATGACCAGTACCTGTTCGGTGGCCGTCGGGCTTCTCAATATTTGGCCTCTTCCCTGAAGGTTGCTGTGACAGCAACAAGTGCCTCCAATGCAGCTGTGATACTGACGAACTACAACCGCCGATGTGACGAAAAATGTGAGACTTCTCTTCAAGCTTTCGTTCGACCTCAGCTGAAAAATCAGTATCATACCAATTCCAAAGACCGGAAGGTATAGAATCTGAACTAAAGACTTGGGAAGTGTGAGTGAACTCGTGAGTGCGATTTTCAGGCAAGTGCTAACTCTACTGGTAGCGCCCGAGCGACTTCGGCCGCGCCTCGTACCTTCAAGCCTTTCCACCACGAGCCTTCCAAACAAGTATACATGGACGGCGCCCTATATCACAATAACCCAATTCATATAGCTGACAAGGAATGGAAGCTGATCTGGGGAACCGCCCTTTGCGAACACCCAGACATCATGCTCTCTCTTGGCACCACTTACAACCCTCACGCTCAACGGAGACCCTTGAAAAAGAGTGCGAGCTCTACCATACGGCTCGGTCTTGTCAACCATGGCAAGAACCTCATCAAGATTGCTAAAGATCACATTCAGACTGCACTTGATTGCGAGAAGACATGGGCCGATTATAAGAGCTCTCTACCAGCCAGCATATCAAACTCTCGATTTGTTCGTTTCAATATCGCACTAATGGAAGATCCCCCACCTCACGATGATGTCCGTAGCATGCGAAAGCTTCAAAACGAAGTCAAGGAGCGACTGTCTAGAGACCCACTTCGCTATGAAGCTCAGAAGCTGGCAATGCAACTGGTGGCAACAAGTTTTTATTTTGAAACAGAGCGTGTGCAACAGTTCGCGCACAACACAGCAACAGCTATAGGTTCGTATAGTTACCTTGACTTCTAGAATACGGCTGATTGACGTTATGTAGGACGAGTTTACTGTCGGTTGATTGAGGGTTCGCGAGAAATCCAAGAGCTTGGTAAACTTATCAAGGAAAAGGCGTACGTTCATAGGAATCCGTTCTTTCTTATACGAGAACGAGGTTTGCAAGGCAAGACAGAAAAGCGCGAGATTAGCCCAGACACCGTCGGCAACATGATTTGGAATGGCAAGTTCGAAATGCGTAAAATGAACATCGAGCTAGAGAACAAGCTATCGGAGACCGAGATCTTTCTCTACATCAATGAGAATCAGAATTATCCCATCAGTGGCTTTCCTCGATGCTTATTCTCAGACGAGAAGGATAAGACCAGTGTGTACTCTCTTTTTCCTGTATTATGTTTTCTAATCCAGAATAGAGACGTTACATCCCTTGGCTATCAACACACGCCGGTGGGCTGGAAGGTCCAACAGCCAGCAGATGCGGCGAAACCTATGGGCGCCTCCCGAGCGTACTCCATTATCCCGACAACGGACAATCTCGAATTACGCCGATCCCAACCATGTCATGGGCCACGCGACTGCTGAACAACTGCGACAAAGTGCTGACCACTTCTCCAATGGCGGGCCAGCGCCAGCTGAGATTATGACACATCGGGAGCTTCAACCACCTCCATTGCATGAACTTCCAGCGGAGCCGGGCGTTGTAGAGCTCTCTAGCGATCAACAACTCAAACATCCTTGGCAGCTCTACACGCTGTTCGACGATTCTTCAGTTTCCAGGGTGACAGAAACTCGCCTTCCCGATGCTATATTGCCCACTAGCCCCTATGAGCAGTTCAACTCCCAAGAGCACGATAGTAACTCGGTGTTAGAATTCGGGGGTGGCAGCTCGGGAGACGACGGGTTCGACGCTGTGCTGGCGCAGGCTCTTAAATTGAGCCAAGAAGAGGAAGACGCCCGCCAACGGAGACTATTAGGAAACGATGATGATGATGAACCCGGGCTAGCGCGAGCTCTCGAAATTAGCTATGAGGAGGAGAAAGCCCGTCAGTTGGAGTTGAAGCAGGCAGCGAAGGCACTGGAAAGAGACGAGGACACAACGAAGCGCACAACGACGCAGGATACCGGCTCAAGCCCGAAAAGCCGGCCTCCGGCCACTGACACCATTGGCACCTCAGACGAGCCTGAAGAGTGGTATAATACAGAGGAATGGCCAGTAAGGTTCGCCGGGTGAAGCCATTTCCACCTTTATGGCTAGGCGATGTGCTTTCGAGACTGTTGCTATTGCGATAGATCCAATGGAGCCTCGATTCCTAGCAGTACACCTTTATATCAGGTCACGCGGGATCACATCCACCACGAAACAACTAGTGGCGCTAGAGACGAAGAAAATTCATGAAACAGACCAAATCGTCTCTGACCTCTGCCCTAGGTGCGAGGTCACATTCATCCGCTTGGCGCATTAATCAAAGCTATGGCGGTCGACTGCGATGCCGAACTTTTTTCTTAGCAGTAACCAAAGTATTTCACGCCAAGTTGGCGATCAATGCCATCCCCACCTTTGCCGCATTGGTTCTTGTTGATTCCGGGGACCAGCATGAGGAAGTCTAGGCGGATTTATCAAGTTCTGCAGCTCTGAGAACACTTCGCAGGCCTCGCACAAACTGCCTAGGTCGCACCGTTTCCAATAGACATCAGCGTCAGGTTTCCTTTCTTTGATTAGCTTGATCGTGCTCGGAGCCTTGCCTCCCTTACGATTAGTCATGATGTATTTTACGCCCACGCGGCTGATTCCGAAGCTGCGCGCAATATTAGCAAAGGGTGAGATTCTAGAACCTTCATCAAACGAATTATACTCAATACCAAAAGGGCCACCAATCACTACTTCGACACAACCTTTGGAATTCTCTGGGTGGACCGCCTTGGGTTGAACCGCCTTCACCTACGTTCCTAATAACTAGGGAGAATACAGTCTTTCTCGAATGTTTTGCTTTATTTCTGAGAACGCAATAGAGTCTCCTACCTGCTTTCACACCAGCGAAACGACTAGGAGCTGGGTTGGTCGAACAAGCGAGACTAAATGTTAGGATTATGGAATTACAATAAATCTAGAAAAATTTCTATGGGCGCCGTACAGACCATAGAAATGAGCAGCAAGGATTTAGGCAGCTTCACATATTCAAATACATAAGGGCGGGGTTCTAGATCAAATTTACATAGCTTGTGTTTAATAAATGGTCTACATGCTACGTGAGCTTATTTCGACGTCCCTGGTCCACTTCCCGAAAACATTGGATTTTAGTGATAGATCCCCCACGGGTGACCCTTTATTTGAGGATGGCGAGCAAAATATCAAGCAGTCATGGGTTCCAAATCTTCGCCAACCACATTAAAAACAATATAAATTTCAGTAATGGAGAAGTAGATACACAAGAGAGTAACTCATCCCCTATTAATCAACTTTCCATAAAGCAACCAAGTCTCAAAATCTGGCGCTGTCCACGAACTTACGCGGAAGTAACTGCAACACCTCCTGGAAGCTGTTTAATCCACGCTCCATCCTTACCAACGTCTTCGACAACTTGTTGAGCCTTCTTGCATGTCATGGAGTCCTTAGCGGACTGTATCTTAAGAACACTGCAGTTAGCGTTAGCGCACTTGCCGCTGGGTAAAGCGTCCATGGCCTTCTGTAGAGCGTCGCCCTTCCATCCAAAGAGGTAGTCACCATGCTGACCGTAGCCGGTACTATTTGATGTCAGTAACTTGGTAGTTTGCACAATAGACTTTATTCATTGAAACTTACGCGTCGCCGAAGCTGTAGACGAAAGGCTGCTTGCCGCTACCGTACCAAGCGTCGTTCTTATATCTTCCAGTGTCCCACATGATCTCGTACATGACCTGGGGAATAGCGACGGGGTGAGTACTAGGGCACGATGTGCTACCGAGGCCACCGCTGTTGGAGTATGCAACGTGGCTCTTGTGGTCTGGGGAATCGAGATTTTTTCCATCCCAGCATGATGGAAATATGACTGTTGCTCGGATACCTTTAGGGCAGTACTTGGTCGGGAGCTCGCCAGTGTCTTTAGCATCGCACGGAGCGAAGCCCTCACCGTTTCCGAGGCAGCGGTGACAGATCGAAATTCTGTTGTTTTTCTTGGTCATGGGGTCTCCTGCGATCATTCGGAAGCCAGGCTTGAATGCCGTCATTTTGCCATTTTTGGCGCTATAAGGCATGTAGTACACCGTCATTCCTCCATCCTGCTGGAGCCCGCCATTGGCATACTGGGGAACGCGCTGGAAGGTGCCATTTTCGGGCGACTTAAAGTACAAAGAGGCGGTCCAGTAGTTGCTGAAGTCCTCGGAATATGTGCAGGATGTACAGGTAGACTTGGCGGCCGGATCATATGTACCTGGTTCCATCTGAACCATGTTAGTGGCAGCTGCCAACGAAGTTTGTGTGCATTACCGTAAGATTGAAGGAGTTTCCCCCAACAATTTGATGGGCATGAGGGGAAGGGCTCTGTCCAGGGTTGACGAGAGGATCAGCACGCTCGATGGTGAGCTGCGAGCAGGCAAACCGAAGCATGTTCTGCGCAGAGACAGATTGCCCCAAAAGCGCACCGGCGGCGAGAGCGTTCCAAAACATGGCGAAGTTCTTTGCGTGAAGTTTCGAAGTTGATGTGGCGATGCACAACGTGGAAAACCTGGGGTCTTCTTAAACTAAAGGTCGGGGCTTTTAACGAATCTGATAAGTTACTTTGGAGATTAAATGGTAAATGTGGGGCCTTGGAAACCTCTCGGTGATCGTGGCGGCAATTGTGATGGTTAATTTCATGGGTTACTTTCATCGTCTGACGAAAAGGAACCAACTGGAATGTTGGAATTTAACTTGTAGCACTAATCGGCAGTTGTCGTTAAGAGTGCCGAAAGTAGGATATATGAAGCCGTCATTTCATATATTGCCAGACAGGGGTCAGTCTTGAGCCCTACCCTTGTCAATATTGCCCTTAAAGGACCACTTGCGAGCATTTCAGGATGCCTCAAAAAGTCCCATAGTAGATGACAAATAGATCTTGAAACCTTGTTTTCAAGATCCTGGGGCATGTGAATGAACAGTGCTTGGTTACGGTATATATATACTTCACTGTTCTGGCCCAGAACAACCTGTCAGCACCTCTCCGCATCCGGGCAACTATCATACCGTAACATCATAATATAGTATAGAAGGCTCACATGAACGTGTGGGCGGCTAGTAAAATGAGTCTCTCTTTTGGTGAGGGTATGCTCTCACTCCACTCTCACTAATGGCTACTTATAGATACCACGCGTTGATGATCTTATACTCTAAACTAGCTCTCTATTAAGCTATTTTGCGCCAAGCTACTGCGGCCTGTTGCTATCTGTATTCTCTATACGCTTGTCCAATACTAACTCTACTTTCTCTGTATCAATCATTGCAGCTTTGAACTTCTTCTCAGAACTTAGCATCACTGCACGCTGGCGCGCTTGTTCATATCCTTGAGGCCATTTTGAGCGCGCTTGGAAAATATGCTTTTTTTCCATCACTCCTTTACAACTACTGTTACTAAAAAGACGTCTGAATTATATATTTCTAGAATAGACACGTATACATATATACTACTTGCAACTACTTATCTGATTTTAGCAATTAGCACGCTTTATCCCAAGACCCCCTTTGCATCACCTCGCCCATCCATCATCTCAATGCGTCGAGTTATGCTCGAGTTTCCTACCCGCAGCTGTATACCGCACAATCAACTCATCTGGCAAAGAGCCACTTTCCCCTGTCCCACACCCTTAGCCCGTTGCAGTTGCTTCCTGATACTCCAATGCGTCGTTCGATAGGTCGGCAAGCGCAATTCCCGCACGTATTGGCTAATACGCGGGGCTTCTAGCACCATCTTGAGTAAGTCCCAGACCTCCCGTCTGGAACTTGCAGTATTAATGACTGCGTATTCGGAGCACAGACGTGCATGCTCCTTAATGAGACTAGCGCATATATTCCAGCCTCACGAAGATAAAAAAACGCTGTATCCCACTTCCAAATCACGTACCAGCTCTAGGATGTATTCGAAATTTTAAATGTTACTTCGCGGGTTCGGAAAGGTTAGTCTTTAAATACGACTTCAATATGCTGATAGGTATGGAAAGGATGTTATAAAATTAGAATTTGTTGATAGGGATCTTACAGCTAGCTGCATAGTGGTGCGAGCACTAGTCGGCAAGGCATAAGACAGTTGCACGGTGTACACAGCGTACGGGGATAGTAGGGTGGGCAACAGGTTTCTGGTTATTGCTCTGCTCATCTATGTACAAACGCGAGCGATATTTAAGGAGGCGCGCCCGTGCATGGATATCACGTGATATAACCACGTGATCCCATGCCGGGCTAGACAGATACTTTGCGCCGTATCGCTCCTGCGTACGGACAGAATTCCAATATTAGCTTATTCAATAGCTTTATTTGAGGAATATCTTCTTGCGCTCCGGTTCTGCATCCCAAAATGCCTCAATTAAGCACATTCCTACACCTACTCTCTCCACCATCACATCGTCTCTCCTTTCAATCACCAAGACATCGTAAGACTGCCACTTGAGTTGAAAATCGTATACATCAAAGTAAGAAATAGCTCCTCTCTCCATACTCTTCGTGCGGAGTTCATGACGTTCGGCATAGCCAGATCGAATAGATACGACGTCTGAGTCGTCTGGAGGAGGGGATCTAGAATCCTCATTACCTTCACCGTAAGATGTTCGTGATATTACTATGCACTCGAGCGTTTCCGTGTCGAAGTTTGGGTTTGGAGAGTGGATATAGACGATGCCACAAAAAGAATCGAAGCGGTCGTAAAGGGTGTGTGATTTGATATCAGGTCCTGGGATTGCGTGGATATCCTTTTCCAGAGAGAGTGTTCCCGGTCGGGAAAATATTCGCGCCGACAAAGCGAAGAAAGCTAATGCGTGAGAGCCTTCACAGAGAAATTGATGTGTTTTCATACTCTCCGGAATAGATTCTGAAATGGGATGAGCAAAATGAAGATCCGGTGCATTATCGTCGACGTAATACGGCGCAAGGCGAATATCGCGGTCTGGTACCAGACTCCATCCGGTGCAATTGTCTCCGTCTATTCCACGCCAGTCATCCGTGGTGAATTCAGTCTTATCGTCAACGGCATTAATCCAAGCCACTCTACTGAAATGGTTCGACTCATAGACCGGGAAGTTTACGGGCCCTTTCCATCCCACCCAACTCCAGGATGGGAAGAGCGGCACTCCAGTATTATCATGTAAACGTCTATCGAGGCGAGCTAGTGGGAACCACAAGAGAGAAAGCTCAAGTTCTGAGGATGGCAGGCCGTAGAGAAAGTCTCGTCGAAAATGGGCGTGCATGAGCTTGAGAATTCCTTGGAACGCATTCAGCCCATCTTCTTGGTATGTGAGCGTACGGTCTGAATAGAAAAGGACGGCCATAGCATATAACTGGATATTTGACATTTTCAAAACGTGCGCGACGCTATTCGCGATAGGAATACCGAGCAGCCTAGGAACTGGCTTGTTGGGATCATGAGTCGGGAAATGCTGATCTTCTTTGGTGAGGCCATCTTCGCTCTCGAACATGATACCATCAAGCGCAAAATGAATACATCGGCGAGATAGAGCATGTTCCTGGAATGTCCAGCCACGATTGTGCCAAAACCCTAGACTAGCTCCAGGGAGATGGATTTGTGTGTTAGCGAGTTGAAGTCCGCGCACATTGTCGACGTACTGTTTCCACCTGTTGGGATAGGGCTGGATACCTGGTAAGCCAGCATGGCAACTCGATCCGTGAGCAGCTACAATAGTGACAACCGCACAGCTGTATATCAGGTCCATGGCATTGATTTGGGCCATTTTGCCCTCTCCGTCGTCTTGCACTATACAAAGGCTATCCACCCACAGATAGCGTTCACCAATACCCGAAACAAGATCTATGGCATCCCTTATTGTCTGGGGTAGTTGATGGTTCGTTGAGAGACTTCCAGGTTGCCATAGAGACTGATCCGTCGCTTTCGTATTCTGGAAAACTTGAGGTCCTCCCCATACATAGCTTAAGGCTAGGTACCTGCACCCCAAAGGTCCGCTGACAGGTCTCACGCAGTAATCCACGACGTCGATTACTCGGAAACCTGGTACTGGCCTCGCCGTATTTTGCACTGGAGAGAATTGAGAAACCCATCTGCGGGTGGTTTCCAAAACAGTTTGGTCGCTGACTCGACGCCCTTCTAACGGAGCATGGTGACCATCCACGATTCTCTGCAGGAAGACTTGTTTAAAGCGTCGGAAACCGCGGTTGATGTCTGTCAATTCAATCGCCAAATCATAAATCTCATAATCAATGAATTCCTTTTTGGAATTGCCAAGCGTGCAAAAGACGAATTGCCATGGACACGCTCCGAACTCGTATTCTAGTAGTCGTTCTGGATCCGTTTCGCACGCAGCTGCAATGGAGCGGATTACAAGGCGGCAAAAGTTGCAGCGGTCGCACTTCTCTAGTATCTCAAACAAAAAACCTAGAGAGAGGTCTGGAAAGTGAAATTCTTGTGTTTCGCTTATCCAGGGGATCTTGATTGGGCGCGGTTTGTCTTCATCGTTGATCGTTGATCTGAAGTGTCGGTATCGGGCGTCCTGGAAGTTGTTTTGGAGGAGCCATGGAAAGTTAATTTGAGAGCATATGCGACATAGATCTTCGAAGGTTTCATCCAATGAAGAGGACATATAGTAGGGCTTGTTGGTCATTGCTGAGTATGTGTACCTCGGGGTAAGTGTAATAGCTCTCCAACGCTGATGCCTTTACCGAGCCGAATAGCGTACACGCTGAGCGTAAGGAAGCTTAGGTCGCTCGGGCAGCAGAAAAGCAACTCCGCTGGGACATACAATTGTCTAAAAAGAGGAATATACGTAATAAAAAGGCTCCTACACCTCCTCTAGATGCATCTAAGGAGCCAGAGGCTGTTGATGTGGATATAGCATCCATCCTAGACGCGGTGCCTGCATCTGGCCCTGTCACACGCACTCGCAACATACAGCTCCCGCTATCGCACATAATTTGTCGTTGTTAATTAGTTTATATAGCAGCTCTAAGTGCTACAACAAAAAAGCTAGTGATTTTACGATCTATATACCGCTGTGGAGCCTCATTTGTTAGTGATGTTCGGCGTTCGAGAGTGATCGTCAGGTGGGGGCGATCGCCAGGCGGTGAGTCACATGATGTCGCGTGAAGTTCGTGTTACTAATTTACCTCTCAATGACTCGGAGCGCGACTTCCAACTCTGCGAATTCTGGAAATAACCCCCACCGCCCCCACCATCCCACACATCATTATGGCAACACCGCTGCCTATGTCGCCTTCCATTCTCACCGAAAAAAGCATGCGCATCTCCTCCTGGCTCGACGAGCTCCCACCAACATCTCCCGTAGAGGAACAACACCAACTGCTGAAGCGCAAGCGTGCTAGCTCAGAGCCCACAGACGTACACCACCTCAACGCTATGGACACACATCGCAGCCCTAGCAATCGCCAGCGGCGGAATATAGCTGGCTTGTCTCCAACGCAAAGCGTATCAGCCTCCAGCACTCACGCAGGCGCCTCGACGCCTCGACGCGGAAATATCCTACCGCGCGACGTAATTGCGGCGCTGAGAGTTGCATCGCCTCCGATCACGACCCAACCACTGTGCGGGGTGAAGCCAGAGCCTCCTGCGCGAGTGATAGCTGTGATAGCGCGACTCCAGGACGGGCTGTATCAGGGCTGGATACCCGGGTGGCTTGAGGTGCGTATCAGCGTGCAGCTGTCTATTGCTAGTGCTGGCTAATTTGTTACAGAAAGCAATTGAAGCTAATACAGACATTGGCTTCCAACCATTTGAGCCTACTGCCTTCAGCAAGACGGCTACACGCGATCTCTCTGACCCCAATCTTGACCCTGCCATCCGTGCTGAGTTAGAATACACATTAAAGAAGGTGGGGAAGATATTCAACTCGGCGTATGAATGCTATATTGGTGGCCGCGACGAAAATGCGTGGTGCTACGATGTGGTCATGCCAATGGTGAAGCTGGCGCTCCGGCTGTACGCCAAGGGCAAACTCCGTGTCCAGAGCGTGTACTTCTACTCTACCCAACCTACTTAAAAAATACTAACTATGGCAGGCAAACCCAGGACATTGACCCTACGTTCCTCTCGCACGCTGCTGATGCATCCGGCAAGCAGCGCGCTCTTGACCGAAAGGATTACACACTCTACTACTCGAGCAACGCATTGCCTTTTCAATCTCTGTATGCAAGCCTTCGCCAGCACGGAAATTATTGCGTTAGCCATACCACCGACGCCTTTACTAGGGCCACGGCTGTCTTCTCCGGCATCGAGGTCAAGGGCCCTGACGGCAACAGGAACGAGGCCGAATACCAGCTTAGCATATGGATGGCGGCAAGTCTGCGCAAGAAAGCGGAGCTGGGACGACTCGCGGGCCTGTCTGACACTACCTGCCTCGTGGAACCGGGCTTCACTGTTGTAGGACACGACCTGTATTTCTATATCGCATATCTGGAATCTGGCGAAAGCGGAGCGGTACGCATTCTACAGTTTGGCCATGCTGCAACGAATAGTGTGTCGGGCGTTTTCAAACAGCTGAGGATTTGGCGGAACGTCGTGGAATACGGCCTTGACGAGGGCCCGGACGGTTTCTGGGGTGGGTTCTTGAAGTCGGTGTTGGAGAGATTGGCGGGTGGTGATGATTGGGCTGTCGACTAACGCCAACGCAAGATCACGACCCACAAAGACATGGCTTAGCACGAACCACATGGCATATTACGACCCACAAAAACACGGCATATCACGACCCACAAGAACACGGCATATCACAACCC